>JAJOZX010001827.1:420000-677500 GCA_023014485.1 Bathynomus jamesi | reverse complement strand
ATGTAAACTACTGGAGATAGATTTTCTTTCCATTCCACAGTCAAAGTGTGAAAAGGGCAGTGAACCTAGTAACAAAGGCATGTCAGGAAAGAATATATATATGACAACCGTCAAAAGTTTATTTTAAACTCATTAGAATCAAGGCAAAAATTGCCCAAGTTTGAATGGAAGGCCCAATGGAATGAGTAAGAAACATGAAATAAAATTTCCTAATGATATTGAAAATTTCTTACCTTTTGATGTGATAAGGAACAATGAAAAAGTGAATTGAATTTTAGAACATTTATTATGCCTCTAGTTTTTTCTTATGAATATATTGTTGTACTTAATTAATTTTCCTAATACTGTACATTATTAAATAAAATATACGTTAATAAAGATTTGTCATGAAAAACCTGAATGTAGAGTAAGTCTCGTACAAAATGGAATATTCTTCAATATAGGTCAAAAAGTGAAAAATTGTGCCAGGGGTAGGAGTCTTTAATCAGCGAAAATAATTTATGAGGGGGTTCCTGTGTTCCATTCAAACCCCTCACAATATTTACTTTTTCAATATAAAATTTCGACCCGGCCTAATATATATATATATAGGTGTGTGTAAAGAGCAGAAGGAGAGAGAGAAGTTTCATCCGTTCGTAGCCATGGAGCAAAGAGTAATGATGTCTTCAGCATTGCAGCCAACAGACTTAGAATGCAGCCATGCCACAGTCATCGGCTGAGAGGCAGTCTTTTTAGATTGTAAACAACCAGCCGCCACAGTTTAGTGGATTATATAAAGTATATATGCATGTGAGGTGTGTATGCATATACGTTTGTCCGTCACACGGAATAAATAAAGACTTTTAGGAGTTAATCTCATCAACAACACGTGGCCTAAATGAGGGCTACACCAATATTCTAAGTATAGACTTTAAGACCTCCAGTATAGATATTAGGAGCCCACCCACGAGGCCGAGATGAGGCTACACCAATCGTCCAGACTTTAAGACCTCTCAGGAGTAACACAGTATTACATAGCCGACTTACCTACTGCTTTTACTTACCAACCAGTTCTTACTTATCAACAGTTGATAGATCAAAGCCGACTTACCTACGGCTTATTACTTACCAACTCCTGATAGACCTATAAGGTACAAAACAAACGACCCAAATAACAGACAAAGCTATTAATCATAAACGTATTAAAATACATTTATGAGGCTATGGTAGACCAGTAAAGTTTCAAAAAACGACACATCCAATAATTAAATCTGTTGAGCTTCTCGTAGCAGAAAACCACCACGAGGCCATTGTGTTGTTGGCTAGGCTCTCCTTTAAACAAAAACTGAGATATGATGAACCAAATTTAATGCAAAAACAAATTTTTTGTCTTAAGATACAAATATACTTTAACTCTTATTATAATCACTATTCGTTTAACTGTATATTAAAAGTAGATTCTATTTTGGGATGACTATTCATTTTTCTTTTTTACTCTCGCATTAGAGAAGAATTATTTTGTTTCTGGTTTAATAAATCCAAATTTATCTTAAGATACAAATATATCTTTAAATCGTATTATAATCAACATTCATTTAACTTTATATTAAAACTAGATTCTATTTTGGGGTAACTTATTCATTTTTCATCATGCATTCTACCTTATCGCCAATTATTATTATCACTAATATTTGATATATGGAGTACGGGACACAATGAACTTTTTCATTTTTATATAAAAGTGATTATTACGTGTGTGTGTGTGTGTAAATATATATATATATATATATATATATATGAAAATTATTTGAAATTTTTGTGTTTCCTTTCCTTCGTGGTTTTATTCATCATATATATATATGTGTGTGTATATATATATATATATATATATATATATATATATATATATATATATATATTAGGTCATCCCGTAAGTAATGCGCCATTTTTTTATTTTTTTTTTTCCATTTTTATCATTATTTTACGGATAGAAATCAAACAACTCTTTGAAGTTATTTATATTTAAATAAATATTTATTAAATATAAATAACTTCAAAGAGTTGTTTGATTTCTATCCGTAAAATAATGATAAAAATGAAAAAAAATAAAAAAATTAAAAAATGCCGCATTACTTATGGGATGACCTAATATATATATATATATATATAGTGTTCTACCAAGGTGAAAACATCTGCCTGTAGCTCCACTTCGATATTGCTGTATTATTTTTAAAGTAATTTTAAACTAACTTTTAGGATCATATTAAATTTTACTGTTGAAGATACAAGATGTCCAAGAAATAATGATGCATAAATACACAATTTACCAAAATATATACAGGGTGTACATAAAGTCAGGATCTATTTTTGTGAAGCACTTGGAAATTATATGGAATTCAATCATAAAATGATAAAGTGGTAACATTTATTAAATAATTAAGAGTAGGATTCGACGTGACGCCCATCACTATCCCTGCACAGCTCAAATCGTTCCGCAGCATTTCTAAACACATTCTGGAGCATTTGCGGGGTTATGTTATCTGCAGCAGTTCGTATACGTGTACGTAAGTTTTCAAGACTCGTGATCTTCGTCTGATAGACGTGCAATTTGATAAAGCCCCATGCAAAGAAATCTAAAGGGGTTAAATCTGGTGATCTCGCTGGCCAAGGTCTGTTGCTTCCGCGTCCGATCCAGCGATTTGGAAAACGTCCATTTAGATAATCCTCAACAATTTTGGCATAGTGACAAGGAGCACCATCATGTTGATAGACGACGGTACTAACAATCCTATCCCCGTCGTCTATCAACATGATGGTGCTCCTTGTCACTATGCCAAAATTGTTCAGGATTATCTAAATGGACGTTTTCCAAATCGCTGGATTGGACGCGGAAGCAACAGACCTTGGCCAGCAAGATCACCAGATTAACCCCTTTCGATTTCTTTGCATGGGGCTTTATCAAATCGCACGTCTATCAGACGAAGATTACGAGTCTTGAAAACTTACGTACACGTATACGAACTGCTGCAGATAACATAACCCCGCAAATGCTCCAGAATGCGTTTAGAAATGCTGCGGAACGATTTGAGCTGTGCAGGGATACTGATGGGCGTCACGTCGAATCCTACTCTTAATTATTTAATAAATGTTACCACTTTATCATTTTATGATTGAATTCCATATAATTTCCAAGTGCTTCACAAAAATAGATCCTGACTTTATGTACACCCTGTATATATATATATATATATATATATATATATATATACAATGCAATTGCAAATGTTGATGATTGTTGCAAAGGCAGAGGGGGGTGTTGGAAGAGGTCCTGCAACAAAGGGGAGAGAGTTATGCAACAAGGGGAGGGGAGTTCACCTAACCTCTTTGGGGGAGAAGCTGGGACGGCCTCACCTCCCAAAGGGGTATACCTAACCTAAGAGAGGGAGAGAAAAGAGAAGGATGAGTGTCTTTGGGGAAAGGTGAGATGTCCTCACCCCCAAAGGGAAACCCTAACCTAAGCTTTAACCTAAGAAGTAGAGAGGGGTGTTCGCCTGGCTCCAGCCAGACGCATAATGAGAGTTCATCCGAGCGCTCGCTGTCATATAAGGTCCTAATCAGCCAGTTGGCTTAGAAATCCGCCAGTTGGCTTAGAAGGCTGAATCTGGCTTAGAAGGCGTAAATGGCTTGTTCAGGTGTACACTATTAGGGTTGAGTTGCCAGATTGCGATATTTATTTAATTAAAGCATATATTCTTGACAGTTGGCTTACAAATCCGCCATGTGGCATAATCCGCCAGTTGGCTTAATACGCCAGTTGCCTTAACCCGCCAGTTGACGTAGAATACCTAGAAGGCAAGTGTGTATATATATATATTACCTTTTCAGCTGCCAGATTGTGCTATTCGATATTTTTGACAGTTGGCTTAGAAATCCATCAGTCGGTTTAGAAGGCAACCATTTGGTATACATATAGGGTGTCCATAAATTATTCACCCCATTATAAGCCTTAATAAATTCGTTATTATAGGAGCTATCTTAAAACGGTTTGCGGCAATTAATAACACAACTCAAGAATTTTTTTTATTTATTTCGCAGAACATCCACTAAGGGCACAATGGCGACAGTGAAGGAGAAAGCAATGTGTGTGCTGTGGATGTGGGAAACCAAATCTCCATTTTTTTGAACAATGTCGTTTTCAGTGATGAAGCGACATTCCATCTGTCTGGTAAAGTCAACAGACACAATTGCCGTATAAGGGGATCAGAAAATTCGCATGAATTTATTGAACACGAACGCAACAGTCCCAAGATAAACGTTTGGTGTGCTCCCTCCCACAACCGTGTGATTGGACCATTTTTCTTCCATGATAACACTGTGAAGGCTACAAATTACCTAGATATGCTTGAATGGTATGCTGCACCTCAGCTTGAGGATATGCAGCCCCGTGTGTTCTTTCAGCAAGATGGGGCACCGCCACACTGGGGATTAGAAGTGCGGAGGTTCCTCAATGAAAAGTTCTCTTCTCGTTGGATCGGGCGAGATGGCCCTATTCCATGGCCTCCTCGTTCCCCGGATATCACGCCTCTGGATTTCTTTTTATGGGGCTACACAAAGGACAGAGTGTATGCAAAGAAGGTTAATAACATTACAGAATTAAGACACCGGATTGAAGAGACATTAGCTTCCATCACGCAAGACATGCTTCTTAATGTTTGGAACGAAATCATCTATCGCCTTGATGTTCTGCGTGCTATTAATGGGGCTCACGTGGAGGTTTATTGAATTAAAACAAAAATTTCTTGAGTTGTGTTATTAATTGCTGAAACCGTTTTAAGATAGCTTCTATAATAACGAATTTATTAAGGCTCATAATTGGGTGAATAATTTATGGACACCCTGTATAATTAAATAATAATATCGTTTACAACCAAAAGAATTAAATAAAACACCATTATATCATTCTGTTTATTTAGACGAATTATTGGAATGAATTTCACGAAATATATAGAAAATAAATATACAATCCTATACAAACGATGGAATATATATGATCAAAAACTAAAATAAAAGAATAATAATAGCATAAGAAATACGAAAGAGGAATATATATATATATATATATAATAAAAAATAAAATAAAAAATAATATAATACAAAACGATGGAGTATAACTTTCAATATAACAGTACATGAGAAATATATATATATATATATATATATAGACACAATTATATTAAATAATTAAATATATTGGAAATAAATATACATCAAAATATATTCATTTTATATTCTTCTGCGCTTAAGCAAAACACTAAACTCGCACGTAATCGATTCGCCAGTCACATCATTATTGCTTTGCACTACGCAGTAAATACGATTTAACATTATTTCACCAGTCAAGTTATAGGGATACCTATACTCGATGTAAATGGCCTTCATATCGTTCAATATTATTTTTGTTCCCACTTTACATTCGGTTGGCAAGTTATCTTTAAACACGGCTACAATACATTCAAAAGCACGCACAAACTGGTCATCGTTAGCCACCACATCATTATTAAATACAAGGTTATAAACACTCCTTTCTAATCTAGGGTTTTTTCTTACTGATCCGAGCTTTTCAATCATGAACTCTTCTTCAGAACGCATAGCGCCAATTGAAATAATCTTCTAAGTCGTAACGACAGCTGCTCATTATATAGAGGTACAATTCTTCAGGGTGAACAGTGTAGGCGAGCTATGCCCTCTACCGCTCAAGTCCTTTGTACCAAAGTTCATGATATTTCGAAGAGTCTAAACCTTTTAAATAAGCATCCAGCTCTAGGCCATTCTCGCCTTGTTCATTCCTACATTCGATAAATCCGTCGAGCAGAGCGGTGTATGCGTATTCAAGAACCGTGACAAAATAAATCATATCCGTAACACGCGCGTCTAATATAGGCTTCAGCTTGCGGAATCCGACGATTTCAAACATTCTCTCAAGGATGAACAGGTTTCGCATGGGGATAAGAACGTTATTATCAGATGCATTCTTTCACATCAGTCATATATCAATGCATGGCTGATCGTTATTTATACACATCGTACAAACAATGGCATATGAGGGGGCATCACTAATCTGTTCTCTTCTTGTACCTACACCTGCAGGTATTTTATGACGGTCCTCGCCCCTTTTCTCAACTATCACGAAGACTCTATTCATCTCCTCAACACTTAAATAAATAACATTACGTTCAGCAGAGTTTGCTTTTCTACATTCGTTTCAAGTACATAGTTAATGGCACCGGTTTCGCGCCTGAACACGCGCAATGACTTCGTCACGGACACATCGTACACGGCATTGAGAATGCTTCTCAAAGGAAGTTCCATCGTATTCGAGGAGTGCATGTCCAGTCGGGTCAAGCTCTGAGATGACTATGAGCGACGGGTGGGCGGATTGGCTCGACGGGGGGAGTGAGTCACACCATAAGCTGATAAAACGTGTACGGGTTTGTTGTAGCATGAATCTCCCATTATACCGGGCAATTTTCCGACACATGGGGATAATTTCAGTTTTAATATTTTATCGGAATGCGCACTAGACGTTCATTTTCTCCACACATTAACAATCTGGTGCACTATCTGAGAGAAACATGTGACCGTATATATCCTTTTTGTTTAACAGTCGATAATCGTCTCTAAACTCTATTAAAAACTCACACAGGCTTTAACCACAACCTCACTGCGAACCTCTTCATGATATATATGAATTTGGTGGTAAAATTACTTTAGCTTGTCCATGATGACAAGGTTTACATTCTCAGACGCAGGGTACGCGTACTCGGTATGATGCAGCATGACATAATACCGCCTGTCACACCACTCATCAACAAGACTCATTACCGATGCTCGTTGCTTATCTTCTGCACGCGTTGTTTCTTTCACATCACGGTATATGTACGCTTTTATAGAATTTAGCCTTACAACGTAGTCCATTACATCGTTTGTGCCGCGAAATCCGGCAATACTCTCGCCAGAATATCCATAGAATATTTGACCATCTTGTTCTTCAAGCTTCGCGCCATTCAATGTAGCCTTAAAAGTCTCAAAGCAGTAGGAGCTAGGCCGTCTTTCGGTTTTTACCACATCATAAACGTCGAACACGCAATATCAAATATAGCCATCACTCTTTTCGTCTACGCGAGAAAATACACGCCTGAGCTCCAGGGCTTGCAGGATTCTGGTAAACAAAGGGTACGGTATCATAGGTACCACGCACCTGGTAACGTTTCCTCTAGGTGTTACGACACACCCTTGTGCCCCTAAGTTCCTTCACGCACCCCAGTTTCTGCGCCCGAAAATTGTGGGCCCACACAGTCAGTTGGGGTTGCTGGTCGCCCTCATCTTCTAAGCACACTAGATCCTTCAACGGTTCAAGTTAACGACTCGTCGGTTCGCCTGGTTAAGCCTGATACCTTTAGCCTTCACGATATATTTCATATCCTCCCCCACCCTCACCCGTACCCCATAAGGTTTTGGCCCTGTTGCTACAAAGGAGTCAGCGTATGCACCATCACCATACTCATCCTTGATCTCGTAAGTTAACTCTCCGTGGAATTCCCCAATAGGCGGAATGTATTCACCCTCCCTCTCTGTGAATATTACGCTATCTTTGTCAGCGTACAGCACCTCCGCCCAAGAGAGTGCAGTAGTCCGGAAAGCTTGATGCGTGTTTATGCATTGTGAAGCTGGCTACAGGTATGTTTGGAACCAGTGACATATCTGTGGCCAATTCGGTATTGTTGTACTTTATTATGTAAGTAATATCTATTATGTAAGTATTACCTACATTACCCAAATGAACGTTTCCTTTGCCAGTATTCTGTGCAAATTTTCCCCAAAGACTATTTAGGCACAACTTTGCACTAAAGCTCTTGCCTGGGTTCTTTACAATTTGGGAACGATCAAGATGTATACATTCACGATCAAGGGAACGTTGAATATAAGCCGATTTTTCATCTTCGGTATCAATTCCTTGCGGATACCCTGATGCTTCTACGTTATCCTTCAAAAAAGCGTTTATATATGGCGTGAAAAGGTTGGGTAGCTTCTGAAACCTCCACACCTCATGTATCTTCAATATTCTGTAGCCATGGCGAAGGGCTAGGTCCAGCTCAGGTCTTGTATATACACCTCTGATCTTACGCTGGTTGGTTGTATGATTACAATCCCCACTGTTCTCCTCTGCGCACTTCACGCACAGGGGAAACATGAGCTTGTGATCTATAACGACAGGTAAGCTCGGCTTCCATAAATCGCATGGGGCTAGCACATCTGTGGAGATGTGGAGAGCACTTCGATGGGAGGCAGGTCAGGTCCCACCAGTTTTTCAGGTGCACCTTCGGGATACGGATTGTTCTTCATCACGTAGGGGTATAAAGAACAGAAGTCGTAGTAATGGAGTTTCACGCCCTCCGTAGGTGGAAATTATAGTTTGAATGGATTTGTACGCCCTCCGAACAAGCTATCACCGCATTTGAGAAGATCCAACACTATTGAACGCTTAATTGTGTTTATTTCTTCACGGTACTATCCATCCGTTTCCATCCATGCATCATACTCATGCTCCACAAGTTCTTGTGAGTGAACTGGGAGCCTATAAGTTGATCGCAGGTGCGGGTCCATGCAGGACTGTCGGCAGGAGATCTACCGTGGATATCTCCTACGAATCCACACTCAGGACGGGGGCATCCGTGCCACCAGCAGCCGTTAAAGGAGTACACAGTGTTCTTATCAGTGGCATGGTCTTCGCTTAGACCATCAACCCAAAAAACACGACTATTAACCTTAATGAGTACTTCCTCCGTGTTGCGGGCATGCTTTGTGTATACACCTGTCTGCTGCTGTATGTGTATGAGCCAGTAAATAGCCTTTTGCCGATAACTGCGGGGATTGTTTCTGTGAATGACGGCTAAGGTGTCTTTAGGCATGAATTTGTTCTTGAACACAGTAAAACATAATGTGGCGATTGTGGTTGCGACTAGCAGCGGATCGCAGTTGAAACGGTTTATGTACACCCTTCTAAACGGCAGGAAAAGGCCTGGAAAGATAGTCCTACGTAATTTAAAGTGTCGCTAGTATACCCTTTTGAAACTTCGGCAGCTACACCCATCACCTTGGGTAGCTTGGCTAGTTTACAAAGTGTGAATAATAAAGTATCTTTAAACTGAACATTACCTCTTATTTGCACTTGTGTAAGTTTGTTTCCCCTTTTCAAGGGGTCGCCTGTTAATATCTCCGATGACTGACTCGTGTTCGAGCAATTCCTTATAAAGGAACTGTGTCAAATTTTTTCCCGTTATGGGCAAGAATATAGACATTTATGACATATAGTCATTTTTTTAACTTGTCCTCTAACTTGACAATATAGGATACAAAGAGTTTCACAGGACTGTCGTGTGCGACCGTTTTAGAAACGTTTGTCCGTTTACCACATTGGGGACACTCATCACATTCAACGTCGATGCACTCATCGCAGGTAGTCTGGCTTACGAGTAGATGTGGGGTAACCTCTTTGGTTTCGGGATTTGTGTAAGTTTCTATATCGTAGTACACAGTTATACAGGGTTTATTTTTAGGCTTAGCGTCTTTCATATAACATACATGCTTCTTTCCATCCGCCTTATATTTTTCGTGACATGTAGAACAGTGAATTTCATCGCATTTATGGTCAAACTTACCCCAATTACCCATCATATGAAACATTCCACATTCACAGATTCTCATTTCCTGCAAGTGCCAATTGACTTATGGAGCTGAAAGTATTTATTATTGAAAAATGTACTTCTACACACGTTACATTCCCTCTTTTCGGCTTCAACTACACGACTTTCACATTTGGGGCGTTTACACTGCTCACATACCATATGGCATTCTTAACTCGAGACATCCCTTACATAAATCATGATGCCTTCCATATTATCGACTTTTATCATAACTAGCGTAGAGAGTCCTTATATTGCGGATGGGGAGATACGTTGTTCCTGTCAATCCTAAAATAAGTAGGGGCTTTGTACGATCTGCCACACAGCTTTTAAAAACACAGTCCTACGACGATCATCCATTCCAAACACAACTATACGAACATTCATTTCCTGCTCTACCCTTCTCAGCTCTTCAGGACCCATGTTATACTCAAACTCAAGCTTACAATCTGAAGGCAGTTTACGGGCACGCTGCACAACCGTAGGCAGCCAGATATTATACGCGATTGTATTTAACACAGTAAACATGAGCTAAGACTATTGCTATAAGGCCGCAACCACGTTCGATGTTTAAATGCTTTCTATAAATAACCGGAGAATTGAAATTAAGAGTATAAGGTGTGGCACTCTGGCCCGCAACCCGGAATACTCTGTCAATATCTACCGTGAAGTTGTCCATATTGAAGGCTGTACTACTTTGAGAGGCCTGCATTATACGGCCGAAGATATATTCTATATCTACAGCTGCCCAACGTCTGAACGGTATTACTACCCAAAAATCTTCTACATCCACGTCATCTAACCCGAACCCGAGGGAGAACCTCGTCCGGACTTCACGTTCGTCGTGGTTCTGAAGGGCAAACTCCACAATACGTTGAACTACGCGTCGCAGTCTAAAGCCGTTGCTATACAGCGATCCTGGGCCAACCCTGACCACTTACCGATTTCTAGTCAGGGCAAGGGTGGGGGTAGCGGTGCGCACCAACTCGAATGTTATACCTTCCTCCACAGCACGAGAAGCTGCTGCAGGTGCTGTTGTGGAGGAAGTACCCGGAATTGAACAGGAATAAGGGGGTATATTTGAGGGAGGTGCTATTGTGAGGGCTGTGTCGTAAGACGTAGAGGGTTGGGGCTCTATTACTGGGGGTCTAGCAACCGGTTACAGGGTTCCAGGGTCAACCCTGACCACGTATCGATTTCTAGTCAGGGCAGGGGTGGGGTCAGCGGTGCGCACCAGTTCGAATGTTATACCTTCCTCCTCCATAGCACGAGAAGCTGCCGGTGTGGAGGATGTACCCTGAATTGAACAGGAATAAGGGGTATATTTGAGGAGTGAGCTAGTGTGGGGGTTGTGTTGTAAGACGTAGAGGGTTGGGGCTCTATTACTGGGGGTTGAGCAACCAGTGCACTCCTGGCATCTGCCTTAATGTTATAAAATGTAATGTGCCAATGAAATCCCCTCAGAAGGCTCGCCTACGTCGTTACAAGAACATAATACGTACGCTCGCTTGTGAAGGTCAGCCTGTGGGAAAGAAAAAGCGAATTATTGTACAAAGAGGGGGATCATTCCTCACCATCTTATTTTCAGTTTTGGGACCTTTACTGACTAAGTTAATATAATGAAGAAAGTGGTAATGCTTCCGCACGAGGTGTATGCTTCACTGCAAAGTTCAAAGAGTCCAGGCACGGTTCTAGAACCCCGTAAAAGCAGGCTTAAAAGAATGGAAAGCGAATTGATAGACCTACTAATAGAGTGAAAAGTCACTTGATAAGAAAAGGCCAAGAGGGTCTGCAGAAATTTCTTCATGAGTACGAAGATTATAAGAATCCGACAGAGATCCCCGTGGTTATTAGGCACAGCGCGTGCAACGATGAGCATGGCGACACAGGACCTGTGGCCGACGTTAGAGATGACCAACCAAAGAATTAACGAAACACAACACATCGAGCATTGTATTAAAAAGCAGTCTCCCACATACATTGAGGA
The DNA here is from genome assembly GCA_023014485.1 of Bathynomus jamesi. NCBI lineage: Eukaryota > Metazoa > Arthropoda > Malacostraca > Isopoda > Cirolanidae > Bathynomus > Bathynomus jamesi. The sequence goes on along the minus strand of JAJOZX010001827.1, from coordinate 665,791 downwards.
ATAAAGGCTTAAGTCTTTATAATCTATTGAGTGAGGACCCCATCATACAGTGGAGGACCGATGCAGGCGAGGTCATTGCTGAAGGAACAATGGTACAGGGATCCAATATCGTCGACATTGTCCATGATCTGGTGAGAAAGTGAGAAAGGCCCTCACCAGCAGGATGGATGCATATTAAAGCAAGACTACAAATAAATGTCCCCAAAACATTGAGAGGAAATCTGAATAGGTTAAAAGAATTGGAGCAAGTCTCGCATGTGCCACAACTGACTACGCCATCACCCCCAACAGTAGCATCTCTGAAGAGGAGAAAGAAGAGACCAAACAACATCGGACAACCCTATCCACGTGTCTCTAAAATACGCAAATGGTTAACATATTAAGAAAACGCTATTATCACACTTCTAACCCAGCCTCCTATGGCGGTGTTAATAGACTGTACAGAGGTGTTTACAATGATGGAGTAGGGAAATAAGATGTTGAGGGGAGCTCTGGTGGTAGTGGTCGAGGATGAGTCTGTTGACGATTAATGCCAGCTTGTGACACGCCAGCGTGTAATATGCCAACAATAAAAAAAAATTAGACTAACACAAACTTAGATGTAGCTCATAGCGTAAACTAACCCACTATTTGTTATACTCTTCCTACTTTTTTTTTCTTTTCTTATCCTCTCTTTACTTGCATGTCTGTAGTATGCATGGTATGACAGTGTTTGAGTTAAGACTGTGTTTGCATGGTTTGTAAGCGTTCTTATTTTACTTCTTTTCATCTTCCACCCCTTTCCTATTCACTTTGACTATTTTTCCGACTTGTCGGCAGTGGCCGACGGATGATGATGGTGAGTCTTTCTTTCTCTTTTTCTGAATGAATGTTAACCCACGAATGATAGGTTTTGCTACCTACTTAACCCCTTATTCTCTTCTTTTAATCTCCTGCTCTCTCCTTTCTCTCGGGGTAACCGTAGAGTGGATTTTAGGGTCTTTGTTTGCCTTAGCTTCTGTAGATATGTAGATCCTCCTTTCAGGATTTCGGTGAAACACTTGCTATTGCATTAGACATTTCGAAAACTTTTGATAGAGTCCGGTACAAATTTTTAATATCCGAAATGCCCTCTTTCTGCTTTTATCCTTCTACCTGTGCCTTCACCTCTAATTTCCCTTCTAGCCGTTCTATAGCTGCGGTTGTAGATGGCCTCTGTTCTTCTCCTAAGACTATAAATAGTGGCGTTCCTCAGGGACTGTTCTGTCGCCCAATCTCTTCCTTTCATTTATTAATGATGTTTTAATTTGCCCTTCCTCTCCTATTCACTCCTATGTCTAAGATTCAACTCTTAACTTCTCCACCCGCTTCCCAGAGCGTCCCTCTCAACAGTCACACCATGATTCGTGTAGGACGGCTATGAAACATATGACCTTTTTTCTTTCTGTTATTCTGATTGGGGCAAAGAAAACCTTGTGACTTCCATTGCCTCAAATCTCAGTTCCTCCATCTGTCTACTCATCACACTCTTCCACACGAATATACCTTTACCTTGAACAACATACAACTAAATCCTTTTTCTTCTCTTAACATTCTTGGTGTTTCCTTTTCTCGTGATCTTTCCTGTAAAGATCACATATACTCTCTTTCTAAAACAGATCCTAAGAGGTTAGGCGTGGTGTACTGCCTACGCAGATTCTTTACCCCGCTCAGTTGCTGTCTCTATACAGGAGTCTTGTCCGCCCTTATATGGAGTATGGTTCTCATGTATCGTGTGGTTCAACCCCCACTACCGTTCTTGCCGTGACGTGGGGAATCAAAGGCTTTTCGTCTCATCAATTCCCCACCTCTTACTCACTCTCTTCAAACCCCTCTCCTCCCCGCAGTGCTGCCTTACCTTTTCTTTGCTATCGCTATTATAGCGGCCACTGCTTTTCTGAGCTCTCTAACTTCATGTCCCCTATTTAAGGAGATCACGCAGCCCCGGACTTTCGATACTTTCCCATTCCTTTTCTATCCAACTCTTTATCACAAGGGCTAATCGGTATTTTCAATCTTTCATCTACTCAACCGGTGAACTCTGGAAAAATCTTCCTCAGTCCCTCTCTCTCCCTCTATACGGCCTCCCATCTTTCACGCGCAGAGGGTCTAGGCATCTCAAAAACCTTGAAATTCGATGTTAGTTTTCTTCCTCTTCTACCGGTGGGGGAGGGGGTGCTTTTGCGGGCATTCACCCTTGCCCCCACCTTCCACCAAGAGAGAGAGAGAGAGAGAGAGAGTATTTTTAAATAATTACCCGCATGAATGTAATTCTTTCCGCATATTATGGCTTCATCGACCCTACACGTAAATACTTCAGCAGCACGGTGCTATGCTTAATACCTTTGTTTAATTCCATAGGGTTTCCTATATTCCTCAAACTCTTGAAGTTTTGCGGTTTTGTGATACAAAATTCCTTAACTAGTCAGAATGTTTTGGACGCTTAGCTTAATATATTTAGAAAACTATATATATACAGGGTGGGCCGTAAGTTTCCATACATAGGAAAAATAAACATTTTGTTATGGACAACCATTTTTATTTATATAATATGCTCTACATGGTTGCCATTGTTTTGAAAACACATTTCAATACGTGTTCCCCACTGTTGATGAACACGCATTAGCACAGTTGACGTTATGCTTGTAATGGCGTTGGTGATACGTTCCTTTAGATGATTTATGTCTCGTATCTTTTCCTGATACACCATGGCCTTCAAGTGCCCCCAAAGATAGAAATCAAGGGGGGTGAGATCTGGGGATCTGGGAGGCCACTCCACAGGACCACGCCGACCAATCCAAGCATCCGGAAACTGCTGATCCAAATACCGACGCACGTGAAGACCATAATGAGGTGGAGCTCCATCTTGCTGGAAGTAAACTAGGAAGTTACCTTCCTCGTTTAGCAGGGATGGGAAAATCTCATCTTGCAACATGTTAAGATACCTTTTGGCATTAAGATGTCCACTGACAAAAATTGGTCCAATAATTCTGTCACCCCATATCCCGGCCCACACCATCACTTTACCGGCACCTTGCATCTTCGTCGGACTCAGCCAGTTAGGGTCAGCATTACTCCAATAACGTATGTTTTGCCGATTAACCTCTCCATTGACGTAAAAATTTGCTTCATCAGTAAACAAGATCTTACGTCAAACGCATATTCTTAGGGTATCTGAAACATAAAAACAAACGTTTAATTTTTCCTATGTATGGAAACTTACGGCCCACCCTGTATATATATATATACCGGTTGTCCCAATAAAATGTTTACACATCATATTAACCTATATATATATATATATGAAAAATTATTTCACGAAAGTGACACGTGAAAAGTATTTATGATGAATAAAACCACGAAGGAAAAAAACACAAAGGGGTGCTCAAGCGCTTTCGTCTAATGACATCCTCAGGAACACTCAGTGTTCCTGAGGATGTCATTAGACGAAAGCGCTTGAGCACCCCTTTGTGTTTCTTTTTTCCTTCGTGGTTTTATTCATCATATATATATATATATATATATATATATATAATATATATAATATATCAACATGCACACTTTAGATGATAGTAATATGCACTGATGTATTAGTATATTTATAGTACTTAGTAATACTAGTATATTAGTATAGTAATGGTGTATTGTACTTTAATAACAGAAGTATTCCTTGTTACAGGAAATGGCGGCATTGCAGTTATCGTTTGAGCAACGTAAGTGGATTCTGAACCACTACTGGAAGACGGAGAATGTAGCTGAGGTACAGAGACATTGGAGAAATGAGTTTGGAACATTACCACCATCTCGGGTAACAATTACTAGATTACGTGATAAGTTTGAGACTGACGGAACAGTGCAAAATGTCAACAAAGGCCGATCTGGAAGATCTCGCACTTCAACTGACAATGAAAGTGTTGAGACCGTGTTACAGGCCTTCACAAACTCTTGCGACGTGAAAAGTGGAAACCGTACATACCTAGACTGCTCCATGCAATGAATGAGGACGATCCATATCGTCGAAAATAATTTTGTGAGTGGTTTTTGCACATGTGTGATGAAAAAAATCTTTTCCTGATTTCATTGTTTGGTCCGATGAAGCCACTTTTAAACTTAATGGTACTATCAGTCGAGACAACTGTGTGTACTGGGCCACCGAAAATCCAAACGTAACAGAAGAACGAGCACTTAAACAACCAGGAGTGTCAGTGTGGTGTGGTCTGTCTTCCAGAGGACTGATTTTTCTTTGAGGACACTGTCACAGGTGCTGCTTACTTGTCAATGCTGCAAGACAACATTGTACCTTCAATCAGAGCTCTTTTTTTGGAAGAAGAGTGTTACTTTCAACAGGATGGCGCGCCACCACATTACCACAATGACGTTAGAAATTTTCTCAGTTTGTTTTCCTAGAAGATGGAGAGGACGTAGGGGATGTACGGAGTATCCACCACGATCTCCTGACTTAACACCCTTAGACTTTTACTTGTGGAGCACTCTGAAGAACACTGTGTATGCTGAAAAACCAAGGACACTATAGGCCTTGAGACATGAAACTGAAATAGCCTGTGCCAACATTCCACTCCGAACAATCCGAACAGTATGCCGATCTGTTGCGCGCCGTTGTTAAGAATGTATTGATGCTAGTGGCGGACATTTTGAACATTTAAAACATTAAAGTAAGAATCACAACCATGAAGGTATTGACGCTGCTGGCTGATATTTCGAACATTTAAACATTAAAGAAGCCTATTTGCTATCTATTTACTATCCGCCTATTTTGCTTATTGATATATATGTTAATATGATATGTAAACATTTTTTTGGGACACTCTTTATATATTAATAGGGGGGGCCCTTAAAAATGAAAGTTTGAAATTTGTTTCTCTAACTAATATTTTTGAAATCCAAGAATATTTAAGGTCGCCCTCGTGAGTTGAAGTTTTACAATTATACAGGAAGTTATTGGTTAGCCGATCAGCCCACCCTGATCGAGCAAGCCGGCGGCACGCAGGTAACCGATCGCCCTCTCCGGAGTGGACCAGAGGTCCAGCGCACTAGTGATGTTGTGTTGTGTTCTATGTTGTGCTAGAGTGGTACAGTCTGTCATAATGTGTTCAATTGTTTGTAGTGTGTCCTGGCACAGTTGCCAGGTGTCGTCTATGGAGTTGTCGATCTGTGTTTATATGTCTGTAAGTTGGGGTGATGTCCACATCGGAATCGTGCTAAGTTAACTCGATCCGATCTCCTCAGACTGGTCTCTGACCTGTCAGTGAGTGGCGGCTTCGCTCCTAGGACCGCATTCGGACCGAATCGTGTCAGTGCTTTGTGGGTTAGGTGTGTGTGTGTGTTTTCTGTACTGTGCGATATCTGTGGGGCTTGGTATGGAATGGAGTATTAGGAATGTCTCTCTGGTGTTACCTTAATAGAGCGAGGTGTTGGTGTATGATTGTACATGTAGTGGCAAGGTTGGTGTGGGTTAGTTGTCGCTGCTGCCATGAATTGTGTTCCCCTCATGTCTAAATGTTCCCTAACTTTCAGTATTTTTTTTCTGTGTGCAGGCGTTCTACTGGTGTTGTTTGAGTACATCCTGTAATGATACGAAGTGCGTTGTTTTGTATTGTCTGTAAGGTGTTTATGTGTGTGTTTGAGATAATGGGTGCCCAGCATGGGCTAGCATAGTCCATAACTGAGGGAATATATTGTTTGTATATGAGTGATGTTGTTTCCTGCTGGTGTCCAAAGTTTGCGCCTGTTAGTACCCTAAGCGCGTTAAGTCTTGACGTATATTTGTTTTTAATGTCCTGAATGTGGTTTCCAAAGGTAATGATGTGTTGTATGTGACCCCAAGTATTTTTGTCCTGTGAGTGTGTGGAATGTTGGTGTTGTTTAGTGTAAGCTGTGGGGTTATCTGGTGTTCGTTTGTGTTGCTTGTTAGCAAGGTGATGGTTGATTTTGTGGGCGCTACTTTGAGTCTATTGTATGGGAGCCAGTCTTGTATACTATTTATGTATGTTTGTAGGTTATTTGTAGCGGTATCGATGTTGTTGTGGGTGGATGTTAGAGTTGTGTCATCTGCATATGATGATAAGGTAAGCTTGTTATCTATGGGTGTTGGAATGTCATGCATGTATAAGTTGAACGGTGTTAGTGAGAGAACAGAGCCTCGAGAGACCCCGTTCGGAAAAAGCTTGTTTTTGGATGACTTGCTATTAAATGTGACATGTGAGTATTTTCCTGAAAGATAGTTGCTCAGCCCACTTTTGTTGTTATTGTGCATGTTTGTGTTGAGTATTTTGTTTATGAGAGGAAAGCGTGGGACAGCATCAAATGCTTCACTAATGTCTATTGTTGCTAATAGTGTACGTCGAGTTGGTCGTCTGGAGTTGATGCCATTCATGATGTGCTGCGTGAGGTTAGTGAGTAATGTCGTGGTTGAATGGTGATGTCTGAATCCATATTGAGTAGGCGATAGTGGTATGTGTGGGTTGGTGATTTGTAAGATTAGTCTTTCTGTTACATTATAAGGTGTGCAGAGTAAAGTAATGGGTCTATAGGAAGCTGGTTCTGTTGGATTTTTGTTTGGTTTGAGTAGTGTAATAATTTTACCTTGTTTCCGTATGTCAGGAATAATAGAGTGTTGGTAGATATGTTGTCTGGTTCAATCGCCTTCGAATTCTTAATGTTTTTGATGATCTTGGTGGTCTGGTCTGTATTGAAGGGTGTAATGGTCGTATCGAGTTTGTAGGTTTTCTTGTGTCTGACGTTTGTCTGTCTGCGTGTTTCTGGTTGTTGTCTCTGTTTAAGTGACTTATCTTTGCGTAGTAATTAATTAGAATGTTAGCTTGTTGTGTATATGTTGGGATATTATTTTGGCTGCGACAGATAGCCGCGTGTGAGGTGTGAATGCCACTGTTAGAGTGGGTAATGCTGTTTATAGTCTTGTATAGCCTGGATGTATCTCTGGAGTGGTTTAGTGTTGTTATGAATTTCCTAAATGTTTCTGTTTGTTTTTCTTTACGTTTGTTGTTTATTTATATGTTGAGCTATTGTAACTGCTGTTTTATGGCTTCTGTGTGTGGTGTTTGTGTGTTATGTCTGAGGTTATTATGTTGCCTTATGAGGTGGGCTATTTTTCTAGTGTAATTTGGGTTGTATTTCCTAATGTTGCCCTTGGGTATGTACTTGTTTGCATAATTGATGATCTTATTAAATGTCTTGAGTGTTGTATTGATGTTTATGATGGGTGTGCTGTTTAATGTGATGAATTGTTCCTCAGGAAGTTATACATATACATCGAGGTTGTATCTAACATTCCTTTTATCTTTCCTCAGGATGGAATTGAGAAAGAAGTTGTATTTGATCGGTTCTGTTGAGCAGGAAGTCAAGGGTGCTAAATTGGCACCATATCGGCAAGCTTTTGGGCATTTCCTGTTCCTCCATTTGGAGAAGAAAAAGACTACCCGAGACGCCAGTCGCGAAACAGAAGAGGCCATCAAGGCGTTATGGGATAAATTCAGTATCCCAACGCGAGCTGACCAGCATTGCATCAAGAAGCTGGAGGCGGTCTTCGAGGAGTGGAAAACTCTGAAAAAACATCAGACCAGGAACAGTGCATCCCACAAGCAGAAGGAACAGGAGTTTCAAGAGCGCTTGGAAGAACTATTTGACATAGCTCATGCGGATGCACTGGTCCTGATGAAGAATCCTGAGGACCGGGCTTTCCTTCTGGCCCAGCGAGAGAAGGGGAGGCCAGGCTGCATTGGCTCTGTGGATATGGTACAGGTCCGGAAGGACGAGGAATCCCGGAAGAGGTCAGAGCAGGAGGCCAGGCAACGGAAGAGGGCACAGGAGGAGCAGGAAGCTTCAACCAGCCGAGCAGTGCTGGCATCATCTTTATCGTCAAGTGCGGCAAAGGAGACGGATGATGACCAGGAGAAGGAAGGTGCAGTTGGGGGTGCTGCCGCTGCGTCTGCTCCAAAAAGAGCCAGGAAGAATATCATGACACCTCAACTGGCTGCTGCCCTCGACCGGACGCAGATCTCCTCCAGAAATGCGACCTTCGTTCTTACCGAGGCCACTGAAAGCCTTGGTCATGATGTCATCGACTTGAACATCAATCGGAACTCCATCCACAGAGAAAGGGCTCGCCATCGTTCGGCCCAGCCAAATGGTTTGAAGGAGGAGTTCTCCACCGACGTCCCCCTTACCGTTCATTGGGATGGTAAGCTCATGGAGGATCTGACATCCCGAGAACATGTTGATCGCTTGCCTCTCTTCGTGTCTGGCCTCGGAGTTGAGCAACTCTTGGGTGTTCCAAAGCTTCAATCCGGAACTGGAGAGGCGCAAGCAGCGGCCGTCGTCAAGTGTCTCGAAGACTGGAAGATCGACGACAGGGTTCAGGCGTTAAGCTTCGACACCACAGCTTCGAACACAGGTCGTTGATCTGGCGCCTGTGCTCTCATCGAGGAGAAACTTGGCAGAGATCTTCTGTTTTTTGCCTGTCGGCACCATGTGTTGGAACTTGTGATTGGAGCCGCTTTCGAGATAACCATCGGGGAATCGTCGACGGGACCTGAGATACTCCTGTACAAAAGGTTCATGGGTCACTGGCAGTTCATTGATCAAGACAAGTTCAAGCCAGCTTCAACTGATCCCTCTGTGGAGACCTCAGTGGCATCTTCGCTGGACGAACTGCTCGATTTCTCAAGAAGACAAACGGTTCAAGTTCGCGACGATTACCAAGAGTTCCTCGAGCTCAGTACAATCTTCCTTGGAGGCACACCAGAGTGTGGAATCAAGTTCACAGCTTCCGTAGCAATGCATCGCGCTCGATGGATGTTGAAGGTGCTATACGCGATCAAAATGTGGCTCTTTCGGGAGCAGTTCCGGATGACACCATCAGAGGAGAGAGGAGTGCGTGATATCGCGGTTTTTGCCGTGGTGATCTACATGAGAGCATGGAACACGGCTCCTCAGACGGTGGGAGCCCGCTAGAACGATTTCCATCTCATGAAGGAGTTGATGAGCTGATGCGCTACCCACATCGAAGGATTTCCACCGCCAACAGCAAGAAGCTTTCCCACCACCTCTGGTACCTGTCGGAGGAGCTCGTGGGGATGGCCTTTTTTGACGATAGAGTGCCTTTAGCCATGAAGAAACTCATGGTCGAAGGCTTGGACGGAGATGCCGTCGACCATCCGCCGAAGCGTCCGAGAGTCGCCTTGAGTGCCTTCGTCGATGAGAAGAAGGGCCTTGAGCAATTTGTGACGAGGAACACCAAGGCCCTCTTCACTCGCCTCCAGCTTCCGGATGAATTCCTTCACAAAGATCCGGAGAGTTGGCCGGCGGAGGACTCCTTCAAGAAAACTCTGCCTGTCGTTGAAAGCTTCGCCGTGGTCAACGACCGAACGGAGAGAGGAGTAGCTCTCATCCAAGAGTTCAACAAGAAGTTGACTCGTATACTCTACAGAATTTGAAATGACTCGACTTTGTCATTAATGAGTCTATCATTAATAACTCTACTAAGCATGAACATACATTTGCCAAACCTTGTGGAGCTACTTATAAACATGTTGATAGCCTTGTGAACTTAATTTTTCTAGAGAATCTAATTATTGTATGGCATGTTACTAAGAAACTCGTATTCATTAATTTTCTCTTCTTTTCCATGGTAGCGTATGACGAACCTTTTAAAAGATCTCGAAATCGAAAGAATAACCAGGGACCTTTCGGCTCTACTATTGGAGTAACAACCCCTCAAGTAACCAGCCAAGACCCCTACACCTCCGCAGGCGTTAAAAGAGCTAAGCCTGGTGAAGACCAATCTCCGGCCACGTTCGGTATGGAAACTAAACGAACAAGGCTCAACATCACGTTCAACTCTGAGGAACATGATTCATCGTCGACAAACTCATTATCGGAAGAACCAGATAAGCAATGTTCTGAAAACCTTCAACCTTACACGTCATCCGCAACATTCCAAATCCATTCGAATGCGACCGCAATTCATACAGAAAGAATGAATTATCCTTCATGCAACAGTGTATCTCTTACCTTAATGCAAAATTTGTGTAATACCCCTACACTTTCTAGAAGTAGTTACAACGTCAGGATGATCCCCGATTCACGTATTCGGAGGGTTTCGAACAAGAACTTCGCAACGGAGTTCGATGTATCATCGCATATGCTCTTCAGAGCAATAATGACCGGGAGACCCGAGTAAGGTTGACGTTTGGGCTTGAGCCAATAGCGAGGATAGCGACCTGTTCTGGATAGTAATACCTTACAGGCACCTGGTGGCAGAAGATGGTGACTACATCCTTTCACGTTTTGCGCAAGCTTCTCAAATTGGTTTAAAGTTTAACTTGGAGAATTTCACTGTTGAAATTGACCGCGTGTTTCGTGTTGTGGGACTTACGGTCACGCCTTATACACATAACTTCAATTCTCAGGCTATTTACAGACGTCACATAAACTCAGAGCGTGGTTGCGGTTTTATAACCGTAATCTTGGCTCATATATTTATCGTATTAAATATACTCACAAAAAATTTAAGGCTTCCTAAGGTTGCGGCGCGTGCGCGAGAGTTGGCTGGAGATTGCAAACTTGATTTTAACTGTGATATGGGCCTTGAAGAGCTGACGATGGTAGAAGAACAGATGAAAGTTAGGATTGTTGTGTTTGGTCTGGATCAAGATGGTAGAACAACGTATGTATTTAAAAGCAGCGTGAGAGAACGTACAAAGCCTCTACTTATTTTAGGGCTGGCGGGTGCAACTTACCTTCCTATTAGACGCATCAGAGATCTTTACGTAAACTCTGATAAAAACGGTAAATATGGGAGATATCACGATTTTTGTAAGGGTTGTCTCGAGTTTACGGATGACCTGTTGAAACATTGTCAGGATTATCAAATGGTTTGCAGTCAGTGTAAAAACCCCAGATATGAAAGTCGTGTAGGTGAAACTGAGAAGCGTGATTCTGATGTATGTAAGCGCACGTTTTTCAATAATGCCTCTTTTGAATTCCATAAATCAAATGGGACGTGTAGGAAAATAAGAATTTGCGAGTGCGGCATGTTTTATACAATGGACAGCGGGGGAAATTCGAGCACAAATGCGATGAAATTCACTTTTCTACATGCCATGAGAAATATAAGGCGGATGGCGTAAAGCATGTTTGCTATATGAGAGATACTAAGCCTAAAGACAAACTTTGTATAAACGTGTATTATGACATAGAGACCTACTCAAACCCAGAGACAGAGGAGGTTATTCCGCATTTACTCGTAAGCCAGAGTATCTGTGACGAGTGCATGAACATTGAGTCTGATGAATGCCGTAAATGTGGAAAACGGACAAACATTTTTAAGACGACTGCAAGCGACACCCCCGTGAAACTCTTTGCGAACTATATTGTCAAGTTAGCAACTCAGTTAAAAAAAATGACTGTATACTCTTGCGCATAACGCAGCAAAATTTGACACTCAGTTCCTTTATAAGGAGCTGCTTGAACACGAATCAACAGAGATATTCACGAGTGACCCCTTGAAAAGAGGAAACAAACTTAGACGGATGCAGATAAGAGGAACGGTTCAGTTTAAAGACACTCTGTTATTCACATCTTGTAAATTAGCAAAGCTACCCAACATGAGTGAGTGATAGTGAGCGTGAAGACTTTGACCGCTACTACAACAGTTTTAATGAAGTTATTCCTTACAATATAGTGGATGAATGTGAGCGTTATTGTGTGAATGACGTACATTACATTACTTTAGCTATGACAATATGAGTGATAGTGAGCGTGAAGACTTTGACCGCTACTACAACAGTTTTAATGAAGTTATTCCTTACAATATAGTGGATGAATGTGAGCGTTATTGTGTGAATGACGTACACGTACCTAGAGCATGCTTTCAAGCTTTAGAAGGATGTTATGGGTAAACTATATATGCTTACAATATGGTATCGTATGTGATACCTTTACTTAATTAAATACAAATTATTAATTCAGTGAATTAAATATCTACAAAATTGTCTCGGAATTGGCGACATAGACTATTGGGAATAAAAATAACTGCCTTACATAGAACCCAATATGGAGATATTGGGTCCACATAACAAGAAAAACGAATTATTTCGCATCAAAATTTTCTATTGATGACTCATGAAAATTACTCAGAGAGAATAGTCAACGAACTTTGTAAAATCAGCGAATTCCTACTAGAAAGATTTATATTTGCGGCACTGAGAGCTGCTTATGTTAAGCGATGCTTTTAAGCAAGGAAGGTGTACTTAATATTCCTATAAGTTCTGAGTAAATGACAAGTAATATAAAGCTAATAACTCAAAAGGATAGGCCAATACCTTCAGAAATTTAAGTGTAGTTGATTGCCAATATTAATTAAATCAAATCAACTCGTTGTGTAACTCCATCGTATAGCGGCCGCACATCGAAAAAGATCGTCGCGCCCTACTACCAGAAGCGAGACCCAACATTAACGGCTGCTGGTGGCATGGATGCCCACGTCATGAGTGTGGTATCATAGGAGAGATCCATGGCAGATCTCCTGCCGATAGTCTCGCATGGACCTGTACCCGCGACCAACTTATAAGTTCCCAGTTGACTCACAAGGTTTTGTGAGAACGCGAGTATGATGCCTGGATGGAAACCGATGAGCACTATCGAGAAGAAATAAGGGCTATCAAAAGTAGAATGGTGCTGGACACCCTCAAATGCTGCGATAGTTTGTTTGGAAGACGCACAAACCCATTCAAACTATACTTCCCAGCTACGAACGGTGTGAAGATTCATTACTACGATTTCTGCTCATTATACCCCTACGTGATGAAGAACAATCTGTACCCTGTAGGCGCCCCTGAAAAACTGTAGGCGCCTCTGCCTACCATCGAAGAGTTCTTAGCTAATTTGAACGAGAACTATTTTGGTCTTTCTTTCGGAGATGTGCTCCCACCTTGTGACTTATGGACGCCAATCTTACCCGTTGTTATAGACCACAAACTTATGTTCCCTCTGTGTGTGAAGTGCGCAGAGGAGAGTAATGGGGCCTGTAATCACACAATCAACCAGAGGAAGATCAGAGACATATATACAAGTCCTGAGCTGTCCCTAGCCATTCGTCACTGGTACAGAATACTGAAGATATATGAGGTGTGGAGGTTTCAGAAGCTCCCCAACTTTTTAACACCATATATAAATACTTTTTTGAAGGACAAGGTAGAAGCATCAGGCTACCCGCGAGGAGTTGAGACCGAAAATGAAAAATCAGCGTATATTCAGCGCTACCCTGAAGGGATACAACTTGAACGGGGACAGATTGCGATGAACCCTGGCAAGCGCTTTAGTGCAAAGTTGTGTCTAAATAGTCTTTGGGAGAAATATTCCCAGAATACAGACAAGGGGAACGCCCATCTAGCTCAAAGTTATAACGAAGTGTGGGATTACGCTAACGCCATCGATAAAGAAGTTATAGGGATCGTGGATGTGGATAATATGTATATAATAAAGTACAACAGAACCGAATTGGCTACAGATACATCAGGTGTAACAAACATACCGATAGCCAGTTTCACAACAGCCTACGCCCCGCATCAAATATGGAGTCTACTGCATTCTCTTGGAGGGAGGGTTCTGTACGTGGATACAGATAGTGTGATATTCACGGAGAGGGAAGGTGAATATATGCCTCCCATTGGGGAATTCCTCGGAGAATTGACTGACGAGATCAAGGATGAGTATGGAGATAGCGCCTACGCTGATTCGTTTTTCTCAACATTTCCATAAACTTACGGGGTACGGGTGAGGGTGAGGGATGAGTTTAAAAGGCATCACTCTGAATCAGGCGAACCGACAGATTGTCAACTTTGATTCGATGAAAGAGCTAGTGAGTTTAGAAGATGAGGGTGACCAACCACCCCACCTGGTTGTAGTAACTCATAACTTTCGGGTACAGAAGCTGGGGGTCGTGAAGCAGCTTAGGGGGACGAAAGTTTGCCATAACACACAGAAAACGATATCAGGTGTCTGGCAGCTACGACACCGTACCCTTTGGATACTGTATCGACTAGAAACATCCCTTGTAATGCTTATCCATATTTAATTATGTATGTATCTGTTACAGCTTTCTTTTATTATAAGCGTTAATATATATATGTTCTGTGTACCCCTGTTTACCGTGCACTTTTAACCATTTTCTGTGTATTGTGTTTGTACTGATAACAAATTTCTTGTTTTAAATTAGATTGCGTTTTCATTTTAACAACCTTCATTATATAGTTACGGGGAAATAAAAATTGTATATGTATACACCAGTCATTAATAATACAGAATTTTTTTCAGAGTTCATTAATGATGTAAACTTAGTCTCAGTATTAATATTGCAGACACCATCATCGCTCTGTTTAATACATGTCAATGAAATAAGTACCCACAAAGCCGAATAAACGCATGATGTTTTCCACATTCAGTATTAATGACGTTAAGACAGCTAATATTATTTTAAGTCATTTTATAAATCAAGGTTTTAGTCTTCAAGCAAGCGTTTGAAGAGCTTATTAAGTATACATTCACTTAGTATGAAAAGTTAAAATATGTCTACATGAATAAGATGGCTACTTATCTTCTCAGTCAAATTTCAGTTGAAGCCTTTACATGTACCGATGTGTCGCGTATTGATATCTTCTAGTTCATTACAACGTCGTTATTTTACTGAGGTTATTGCCCAAACAAAAAATTCGTTTAAATGATACGAATATGTAATCTAGCAATGGATACAAAAGGCTACAAACAACAGCAGTCAGGATGGTTCATATGAGAATGTATGTTTAGGAAGCTCTGATAAAAGATGTAAGAAAATTAAAAAGGTAAATGAAAGTTTTAAAGCATAGCAAAAGAGAGAGATTGGAAGGTAATCGAGAACTTTTAAGATTAAGTGAAAATTTAAGAGTAAAGAGGTCTGATTCCGAGTGAAAATTCGACAATACTTTTATGCGGTATAAAATAAAATGCTTTTAACGGGGATTTAAGAAAAGGTAAGCATCTGGTCTCTTTTAAAGGAGCGATTGAATTACTTTGAAATACGTTATGGACATTCCATCCCACAAATTAACTATATACTTGATGAAAACGTTAAGTTTATTTAAAAATAAGATGCTTACCTGCTAATATGAGAGCGATACCCTGAGTTCCCCCTACATTTCTGCAGTCAAAATGTTTTTTAGACAAAGAGCTTATCAAAATCTATCTGTATTCATTATATATATATATATATATATATATATATGTACTTGTACCTTGTGGGAATGGACGTGTTGTGTCTCTTTTTGTATTAACACCCAAATAAGAAGGGAATAAACTACTCGGCGGTTTATTCTGTTTACACCCGAAAGTGTATAAAGTATCAGTGAATCCGTGCATATAAACTATTGAGTGAAATTCAGTAAAATTAAGAAAGTGTAATACAGTTTATATAAATTATCACCAGTTTAACGTATATATTTAAACTGTAATACGGTTGGCATTCGAGAAATTTTGCAACAAGACAGGAAAAAGGTCAAAACGCAAAGGTCAGAAAACCCTCCTGACCATCGAAAGGAAATAAAAACGAAAGAAATGGGAAAATAATAAATAAATAATGTGTGTGTGTGTGTGTTCCTTTGTACGATAATTAATGAATAGCATAACCATGGGTCCAAATTCTCACTTAATCTGAAATTTGTGTAATCTGGAAACAACTGAAAATGCAGCAGTAAGATGCGATTTCTGTCAAAAAATGCACGACTTTATCTGCATGAATTGGGATGATAGTAAAATATATCTTGTCTCGAACGCGAAACAGATCGTGGGAATCAAATTTCTGTGTGACACATGTACACAGACTGTAAACTCCTTCGCGGTATTTAAAGAAATGGAGAAAGCAAACTCAAATGTTACAAAAAAGGAGGAAATAATGCGGAAACAAGAGTCCGGAAATGTCCCAATGAAAATTCGGGTGGATGAGAGAGAGGAGCAAATAACGAATAACAATATAATAACGAATAACAATATAAACAAAACAATACGGAATGAAGATATAGATGAAATAAAAGAGATAAGTAAGAGTTGCGAGGTAGTAAAACTGTTCAACGAGCGAAATGATTAAAAGATAATAACTAAAGATGTAGGAAATAAACAGCCAAAGAAAAATAATGACAATACCAAAATTAAAAACATTGAGAATAATTAGATGACAAGAAGTAGAAGTGTAGAAAATACCGTATGTAAATACTAGCAAAAGGGAACTGCAGATATCGGGATGGGATGGGAATACATCTATGCACATGCCACATTATGTAACACACATTACACAAGTGGATATTGCAAATTTGAAAAGGAGTGCAAGTTCCACCATTTTACTGTCTGCAACACCTATGCAAGATATGGGATGTACAAAAACGGACAAAAGTGCCGTTACCACCACCCTCAAAGGAACGCGACGGGTGAACAGGAAAAACGAACATCAAAGAAGGGTACCAATTTTTTAGACGTAGCCAACACAATTCAGCTGCTAAATACTATCCAGCAAATACAAAGTCAGCTGACAAATATAGGAATCCTAGAGCCGGACAGAAGGTACGCACAAAGACACTTCATGCGTTATCGGGACAAAGATAAAAAGAGGCAAATTCTCGGAGGACCACGAGGCAACGAAACCGGCACCACCATTGGAAAACGAATCGGAAGGTCCTGTATGCGAAAACGATAGAGAAAAAATAAAAATAATCCGAGCCAACATTCAGGCCTTAAATCAAATCATTCCCAGGACAAAGTTTTATACCTGAAAGGACTCTTAAAAGAAGCCGGAACAGACTTTGCATGCCTCACGAAAACTCATCTAAAGGACTGCCAGGTGAACTGTAAAAACTGTGAATTCTGTGTTGACAAAAAAGAAATAAAAATTGACAATTATAACATACTCCGAGCCGATAGAACAGTGAGACGTAAATGAGGATGTGCTATTTACACACGCGAAAGGCATATGGCAGAAATGACATAAGTACCTCAAACAGCTACGTAGAATGTGTAGCAGCAAAAGTTGAAAAATTAAATATGGTACTAATTGTAATGTACAGAACCCCAAACACGCCAACCTCAAAATTTTCAAATTCCATTACAGAGGTAAGAAACTGGGTAAAAGATCTACACTCTCCAACCACAAATATTTTTCTCTGTGGTGATTTTAATTTCCCATTCATGAAATATAAAAGGATAAAAAAAATATATTTATACATCAGGACACACGGGAAGACCAGGAGCAAGTAAAAATGTTACTAGCTCTAGCTGATGAATTTATGTTAACACAAGAAATAACAGAAAACACAAGAAAAACAACTGCCTAGATTTGGTATTCACAAACAACAGCAACCTAATTGGTAATGTAGAAATATCCTCAACTATAATATCGGACCACAACATTATTGAAATAACAACCAATATAAAAGCAACAGGAAAGGAAAGAACAAGAACAACAGAAAGAAGCAAATTTGAAATTTTTAATTTTCACTCCAAAGCTATAA
Source organism: Bathynomus jamesi (assembly GCA_023014485.1). Classification (NCBI taxonomy): domain Eukaryota; kingdom Metazoa; phylum Arthropoda; class Malacostraca; order Isopoda; family Cirolanidae; genus Bathynomus; species Bathynomus jamesi. The sequence continues at coordinate 648,203 of JAJOZX010001827.1, read as the reverse complement.
ACTGTGAAGATGGTGCATCTAGAATGGAAGTAATAGATTGGAAAACCATTCTCGAGGCCAAGACAGCGGAAGAGATGCTAATGACTTTAGAGGAGAAGACGTTGGAAACTGTGGAAAGACATGTTCCAAAAATACAACAAAGAGGTTCTGATCTGTGGTATGAGACACTGTGTTGCGCTAAGGTAAATATTCAAAATGAATCAACGGTTCACACCGAATGTGATCGCAACAATACAAAGCAACACTTGAGAAGCGATTTGTTCTTCCTTATGTAATGCACTGCACCTTTGTATGGGGAAATTCCGCTAACAACGGTTTAAACAGTATCTTTATCATCCAAAAATGACTACATCTGAGATAATTTTCGTAAAGAGATAGAAAGAATAAAGCAAAAATTAGTAAAGAATTCATTCTTTTTATTCTTGATTGAAAGAAAATCCTAAAAGAACTTTTTATCAAAACATTTGAAGGACAGGACCGGAAATAATTTCATTATATACTTCCAATCCCAAATTGTTGGACAAATTAAGAGAGAAAATAAAGTACAAGAAAAAATTAGAGTATTAAACAGCACATTTTGACCAAAGATAATAAGAAACTCGGGAAGGACCTAAAAATCTCAACGTATGTCGACAGTTAGCAGCTGACAAGGACGCTTCTAACAGTGGCTGTATCTTCCAGCGCGGGTCACGTCAACGTGAAGAAGAGGCGTCTTCAAACCGAAACATCAACGCGCTGGTGGCCAAACTTCCTCAAATCTCCGTGCAGCGGGCTGTCTACAGTTGGTCAGACTGGCAGTCGGCGGCCTGTTGCGTGGCACGATCAGACTGCCGATCGGCTCTCGGGGCCGGACCTATACCAACGTGCTATTTTTTTCATTTACGGGGAGCAATTGCGTGCTCTCCAGACTACGCTTACTCTCCGGCGACATTAAGACTAATCCAAGCCCCACTAAAACTTACACATGTCACCATACACAAAGACATAGACACAATAGGACCATGAGACACATACAGAAGCATAATATTAGCATATTACAGTACAACGTAGATGGCCTCACAAACAAAATCATGCAGCTTAGGGAATTCGTACACAAACAAAACATTCACATAGCGCTTATACAAGAAACAAAATTAAAACGCACACACAAAACACCCACCATCCCTGACTTCACGGCGATCCGTAAAGATCGTACTGGGGGTCACAGGGGTGGACTCATCACTTACATACGTAAAAGCATTAGCTACACTGATGTCACTCAAAACATTACAAACACAATCCAAGCAGATAACACGATAGAAATGCAGGCAGTTAACATTAAAACACGCGCAAAACACAACACCACACTCATCAACATTTACATCCCACCAGAGAGTTCACCTCAGGTGCCAGTCAATTACAATCCACAGTTACACAATCTGGCCTCTCTCACTAATGTCATCTTAGGAGGAGACTTCAGCGCTAAAGACACTAGTTGGTACCTGCACAACCAAAGCAAAACCAGAGGTGCCAACATAGCCACACAACTAAAGAGCCTCTTTATTCTTAAAAATACAGAACATACACACATACCACATCAAGTAGGATACTCAAACTCCTTCCCAGACATAACGTTCTGTTCCCCCTCACTAGCAACACATACACACTGGAGAACAGAAAAACAACTGTCATCAAACCACCAGCACATCATCATTACAACACGTTCTACACTCTGCCCCAACAGCCTTAGGCATACTTACAGAAATTACAAGAAAGCTGATTGGGAACAGTTCAAAATACAGACTGAGGAATAATTCACCACATTAAACAGTACAACACTCAAGACATTTAATCAGATCATCAATAATGCAAACAAATACATACCCAAGGGCAACATTAGGAAATACAACCCAAATTACACAGAGAAATAGCCCACCTCATAAGGCAACGTAACAACCTCAAACATAACACACAAACACCACACACAGCAGCCATAAAACAGAAGATACAACAGCTCAACACAGAAATAAACAACAAACTTAAAGAAAAACAAACAGAAACATTTAGAAAATTCATAGCAACACTAAACCACTCCAGAAATACATCCAGGCTATACAAGACTATACACAGCATTACCCACTCTGAGAGTGGCATTCACATCTCACACGTGGCTATCTGTCGCAGCCAAAATAATATCCCAACATATACACAACAAGCTAACATTCTAGTTAATCACTACGCAAAGATAAGTCACTTAAACAGAGACAACAACCAGAAACACGCAGACAGACAAACAGTCAGGCACAAGAAAACCTACAGACTCGATACGACCATTGCACCCTTCAATACAGACCAGACCACCAAGATCATCAAAAACATTAAGAATTCGAAGACGACTGGACCAGACAACATAACCTAACATATACCTTAAACAATTGGGCCCACAGGGAATACTAGCCCTCACAAACATCAGCACATATTCATACCAACACTGTATTATTCCTGACATACGGAAACAAGGTAAAATTATTACACTACTCAAACCAAACAAAAATCGAACAGAACCAGCTTCCTATAGACCCATTACTTTACTATGCACACCTTCTAATGTAACAGAAAGAGTAATCTTACAAATCACCAACCCACACATACCACTATCGCCTACTCAACATGGATTTAGACCTCACCACTCAGCCACGACATTACTCACTAACCTCACGCAGCACATCATGGATGGCATCAACTTCAGACGACCAACTCGACGTACACTATTAGCAACAATAGACATTAGTAAAGCATTTGATGCTGTCCCACGCTTCCCTCTCATAAACAAAATACTCAACACAAACATGCACAATAAAAACAAAAGGTGGCTGAACAACTATCTTTCAGGAAGATACTCACATGTCACATTTAATGGCAAGTCATCCAAAAACAAGCTTTTTCCGAGCGGGGTCCCTCAAGGCTCTGTTCTCTCACCAACACTGTTCAACTTATACATGCATGACATTCCAACACCCATAGATAACAAGCTTACCTTATCATCATATGCAGATGATATCACTCTAACATCCACCCACTATACATAACATTGACACCGCTATAAATAACCTACGGACATACATAAACAGTATACAAGACTGGCTCACATACAATAGACTCAAAGTAGCGCCCACAAAATCACAGATTACACTAAACAACACCAACATTCCACACACTCACAGGACCAAAATACTTGGGGTCACATACAACACATCACTATCTTTTACAAACCACATTCAGGACATTAAAAACAAATGTTCGTCAAGACTTAACACGCTTAGGGTACCAACAGGCACAAACTTTGGACACCAGCAGGAAACAACATCACTCATACGCAAACAATATATTCCCTTAGTTATGGACTATGCTAGCCCATGCTGGGCACCCATCATCTCAAACACACATATAAACACCTTACAGACAATACAAAACAACGCACTTCGTATCATTACAGGATGTACTCAAACAACACCAATAGAACACCTGCACACAGAAACAAAAATACTGAGAGTTAGGGAACATTTAGACATGAGGGGAACACAATTAATGGCAGCAGCAACAACTAACCCACAACAGCCTTGCCACTACATGTACAATCATGCACCAACACCGCGCACCATTAAGGTAACACCAGAGAGACATTATAACCAAATACTCCATTCCATACCACGCCCCACAGACATCGCACAGTACAGAAAACACATAAACACACCTAACCCACAAAGCACTGACACGACTCGGTCCGAATGCGGTCCTAGGAGCGAAGCCGCTACCCATTGACAGGACAGAGACCAGTCTGAGCAGATCGGATCGAGTTAACTTAGCACGATTCCGATGTGGACATCACCCCAACTTACAGACATATAAACACAGACTAGACAATTCCACAGACGACACCTTCCACCTGTGCCAGGACACACCACAAACAATTGAACACATTATGACAGACTGTACCGCTCTAGCACAACACAGAACACAACACAACATCACCAGTGCGCTGACCCTCTGGTCCACTCCGGACAGGGCGATCGGTTACCTGCGTGCCGCCGGCTTGCTCGATCAGGGTGGGCTGATCGGCTAACCAACAACAACACAACTGAGGAAAGAGAAGCAGGTTCGAGAGACAAAAGAGGTCACTGTTCCGAAAGAGAAAAAGAGTGACTGCAAAATTAAGTAACTCTAAAGATAACAACATCAGGAAAATATTAAATGATAAACTGCAGTGTATCGATGACGTCATACAGGAACTAATTAAGAAGCATACAGAAAAAGAAGAAGACGACGCTATAGAAGCGATAAAAGTTAACTCAAAGTACTTCTATAATTTTGCAAAAAGGAAGTCGAAAAACTATGCGACTATCGGACCTCTGAAAAACGAGAACAGTGCTTTATCTGATGATCTAACAGAAGTATTTGAAATATTAAGAGCTCAGTACGAATCATCTTTCAGTATCCCAAAAACTGACAAACTGATATGCGATAGAAACGCGTTCTTTGAAGAAGAGCTATGATACAAGGGGAAAGTATAACGGATTTGAACTTTACAACAGATGATATAAGCTATAGGGAGACTAAAAGCACACTCTACGGCAGGACCGGATAAATGGAATGCCACACTGATCAAAAACTGCAAAAATGCAATCGCTGAGCCCCTATATTGGATATGGAGACGATCACTAGACAAGGGAGAAATACCGTGCATCCTGAAGAGCGCGAACATAGTCCCAAAATATAAAGGAGATCGATCCGAGGCCATAAACTATAGGCCAGTGTCGCTTACAACTCATCTCACTAAAATATTTGAAAGAATAGTTAGATAGAAAATCTATGACTTTTTAGAAACTCAGAAAAAATTCAATGATAACCAACATAGGTTTCGGGCAGGCAGATCATGCCTATCACAACTAATGAAACACTACAACATTATTGATGCAATTGAAAGTAATGAAAACTATGATATAATATCCACAGACTTTGCCAAAGCTTTCGACAAGTGTGATCATGGAATCATAAACTGAAATATATGAGAATAACAGGAAAAGTAGGGAAATGGATATATAATTTCCTTAGTGAGCGGCGGCAACTCGTTACAGTACAAGGAGTATCTTCATCAGAATCAGACGTCCTTAGCTCAGTACCACAAGGAACAGTATTAGCTCCACTACTCTTCATAATCATGCTAACTGACATAGATGAAGACTTTACCAGAGACAGCACATTAACATCCTTTGTCGATGACGCAAAGATCAGTAGAAAAATAAGAAACCCAGAAGATATAGGATCTCTACAAACCGACATGAACAGAACCTACAAGTGGACGGAAGGCAACAATATGAAGTTTAACTATGAGAAATTTCAGCTGTTAAGGTACGGAAAAAGAGAAGTACTAAAATTCATGGAATATTACACCCTAAATAGGACAGGAAATTCAGAGAAATTCTAGAGCAAAAGATTTAGGGGTTGTAGTGACTGATAATGCGAAATTTGAAGCAAAATAAGATAGCAGGAAACAGAGCAAAGAGAATAACGGCAAATAATGAGAACCTTTAAACGAAGGGATAGGAATATAATGATTCCTCTACTGAAAACACTGATCATACCCAAATTGGAATACTGCTCGGTCCTAAGATTCCCATATAAAAAAGAAGACATTAGACAGCTAGAAGGGATTCAGAGAAACTTCACAGCCAAGATCAACGGGTGCAAAGAACTAAATTACTGGGAAAGGTTACGCGAATTAAACCTACAGTATATTGACTGGAAAGGAGAAGAGAGAGATACACCATTATTTACACTTGGGAAAATAATGGAGAAACTAGTCCCTACTCTTACTCTGAACCCTGTAACTCCCGAAACAACGGTGGAAAGTGGAAAAGTAAGATTGTGTCTTGTTCCCAAATTAAAGGCGAAACAGGGAACATCCTTAACACTGAAAGAAAATAGTTTTGTTGTGAGAGGACAAAAACTGTTTAATCAGCTGCCCAAAGACCTAAGAAACACGAATGGTGTTGCAGTGAACATCTTCAAAATAAGTTTGGACGCCTGACTCAAACAAGAAACCAACTCACTACTTCACCAGGCCAACTCGAGAAGAGGGGCGACAAACTTGACCTTCGTGAAATGAGGAATCATCGCACGGAACCTTTGAAAGGTTGAAAGGTGTATATATATATATATATATATATATATATATATATATATTATATATATATATACACACACACACACTAACTTTGCAAACATTAAATGGTTCATAGATGAACACTGCCCAACACCAATTTTGCTGATTTAATTCTAACACCTGTTTTTAGGTAACTTTGGTGTGCTGATTTAAAAAATCACCTTAGTTTTTGCCTATCACGTCAGGTTTTCGAGCAATCAAATACGGATATTTTGGAGATATCGCATTTTGGCAGGGTTATGTCCAATTTTGTTTCTTTTCAAAAAATAAGTTTTTACATACTCAGAATCAGCATGGAAAAGTAAACAATTGTGCAGGGAGTGAACTTTAATATACAATGGTAATATTGACACATAAAGTGATTAAAAGTGTTTAAATAAGCAAAAAATGAATCCATATTAAAGCAAGCACGGGACCAGTTTTCTTAACATTGTCTTTTTCTTGTTTTCTTACTTTTCAGTGCTGATAAATTTTCTCTTATAGGACTTCCTAGAATGAGAGATGTCAAGACAATCTCTTCGCAAGCTCCAGCAGTAGTCAGCCATCATATGGGTATCCCATCTTCCTTGGTATCGTTCTTCCATCACTTTGATATCTTGGTGGAACCTTTCACCTTGCTCTTCACTAACATCACCAAGATTTTCTGGAAATTTATCCAGATGACTGTTGAGATAGTGAACTTTAATGCTCATGTTGCAACCCAACTGCTGAAAGTTTACAAGTAAATCCTTTACAAGATCTTTATAATTTTCAGACTTTTTGTTTCCTAGGAAGTTCTTAACTACTGCCACAAAAGCATTCCAAGCTCTTGCCTCCGTTTCGGTCATTGAGTTACTGATAAAATTTTAACAGCAAAACAGCTGTTAACAGGTCTCAAAAATCATCAATTTTGATAAGCGCCCTTCATGGATCACCCAAAATAGGCATATTGCATTGCACGAAAACCTGATGTGATGGACAAAATCTAAGGTGATTTTTGAAATCAGCACATCAATATTATCCAGAAACAGGTCTTAGAATTAAATCAGCAGCAAAAAGTTTTTTGTTGGGCAGTGGAATTAATGATGTAAACAGTTTTTAAAATATGAACTACAGATGAAGTGAAAACATAATGATGCAGGTCGAGATTAGTTTAAACGATATATATTTAGCCTTGAGGTGTGCTTCGGTGAGGACAACCGAGTTTTGACTGACCGGGGACCTTGGTGCAGTGGTTAGCATATCCGACCGGCAATTAGATGATCCCGGGTTCGATCCTTCGGAGGTGCCTCGTTTTTTATTTGCTCGTTCTTCTCTCATCTTGTGCGGACGCTCTTCTACACAAGCGTCGTTCGTTACATTAATTATAATGTGTGTTGTTTGCAGTTAAAAGTGTGTGTGTGTGTGTGTGTGTGTGTGTGTATGTGTGTGTGTGTTAAAATCGTCACCCATAATTCTTACTGTGTTCACCTTTTTATTAACCTATATATATATATATATATATACAGGGTGGTCCAAAAGTTCCTTTACCGAGATTATTGAATTTTAGTTTGTGTGTGTATTGTTTCATATTTCTTTACTATATCTATTTATCTATAGAAAAACATTACTAATATATATATTAATATTTTTCTATTTTCAGGGTTATAATATTGATAATGGCAGGAGGTGACAGAAGGCTGACATTCGATGAGAGCATTTTCTTAGTTGAAGAATGGTTGGGTAAGGGGAAAAAATCGGCCATAGTTCAAGATCGTTTCCGCTGTGTTTTTCTAGCTTCAGTCCCACCATCTCGGCAAACTATGCATTCCTTGGCTGCAAAATTTCACTCAACAGTATCATTTGCTGACGCTGCAAGATCAGGGCGATCGAGAACTGGCAGAAGTGTTGCAAACACTGAACACGTACGACAGGCGTTTGAAAACAGCCCGAGGAAATCTCAAAGAAGGGCATCTTCGGAACTTACAATTCCTTGTTCTACCTTACAAAGAATAATGAAAAGCCTCAACTTCAAGAACTGGAAGCTGCGCCTAATGCAACAGCTCACTGAAGACGATCCGAACAGACGTGAAGAGTTTTGTGAATGGTATGTTGAAAGATGTGATGATAATGAAGGCTTCGAGGACAGAGTTCTCTGGACCGACGAAGCTCAGTTTAAATTGAATGGTCAAGTTAATAGGCACAGTTGTGTTTATTACAGTCCCCAAAATCCTTATCTGATGGAAGAAGAGGCAATGAACACACCAGGAACATCCATATGGGGTGGAATATCATCTTTTGGAATTTTTGGGCCTGTGTTCTTTCATGGATCGGTAACTAGCGACAATTACCTAGAAATGTTACGTAACAGTATTGTGCCACAGTTACAGGTTTTACAAAATTTTGATTCCATAATTTGGATGCAAGATGGAACTCCGCCTCATTAAGGACGAAACGTCAGACAATTCTTGGACGAAACATCTGATATGTGGATTGGAAGAAGAGGAACTGTTGAATGGCCACCAAGGTCTCCAGACTTAACTCCTTGTGACTTCGCGCTATGAGGTCAATTTAAAGATAAATTGTTCCATTCAAAACCTGGAAGCTTAGAGCATCTCAAAGACAGAATAAAAGATGAATTCCGGGCTTTGGCAAATAATCAAGAACTTTCCAAGAAAATATGTAATTGTGTTTATAAACGCTGTCAAGCATGTATACAACAGAATGGAGGCCATTTTGAACATTTAACTTAGCCTGTGCATTTCATTTTAATTCATTCCCATTCTTGTTGCAATTACACTTGTTATTTGGGTGTACATCTTTTGGTAGATCATAAATATAAAAGTAAAATATGTTTTTTGTATTTTCCACAGTGAAAGCTTCAAATTATTGCTACCAAAAATTCGGTGAAAGAACCTAACCTATACACATAGGCACAATAGAACTTCAACTGAGGTGTATTCACGACAGCGATGTTTGCGAAAGAGTGCAAAAATATGTGCTGTTTTCTATGATAGGAAATTGTTTACATATATATATATATATATATATATATATATATATATATATATATATATATATAGCAGAGTAACATCCTTTGCGGATGACACAAAGATCAGTAGAAAAATAAGAAACCCAGAAGACATAGGATCTCTACAAACCGACATAAACAAAATCTACAAGTGGACTGAAGACAACAATATGAAGTTTAACACCGAGAAATTTCAGCTATTACGGTACTGAAAAAGAGAAGACCTAAAGTCCAAGGAATATTATACCCCAAATGGACAGGAAATTCAGAGAAATTCCAGAGCAAAAGATTTAGGGTTGTAATGACAGATGATGCGAAATTTGAAACACAAAATAAGATAGCAGTAAACAGAGCAAAGAGAATAACGGGTCAGATATTGAGAACCTTCAAACGAAGGGATAGGAATGTAATGATTCCTCTACTGAAAACCCTGATAATACCCAAATTGGAATACTGCTCGGTCCTAACATCCCCATATAAAAAAGAAGACATTAGACAGCTGGAGGGGATCCAAAGAAGCTTCACAGCCAAGATCAATGGGTGCAAAGAACTAAATTACTGGGAAAGGTTACGAGAACTAGACCTATATTCACTGGAAAGGAGAAGAGAGAGATACACCATTATTTACACTTGGAAAATAATGGAGAAACTAGTCCCTAATCTTACTCTGAATCCCGTAACTCCCCAAACAACGATGGAAAGTAGAAGCGGTAGACTGTGTCGTATTCCCAAATTGAAGGCGAGACAGGGAACATCCTTAACCCTGAAAGAAAATAGTTTTGTAGTGAGAGGACCAAAACTGTTTAATCAGTTGCCCAAAGACCTAAGAAACATGAAGGGAGTTGCAGTGGAAATCTTCAAAAGAAGACTAGACGCCTGGCTCAGAACAATCCCCGATGAGCCGGGCGTACCTGGCTATGTGAGGTGGAGAGCGCAAGAGTCCAACTCACTACTTCACCAGGCCAACTCGAGAGGAGGGGTGACAAGCTTGACCTTCGCGAAATGAGAAGTCATCGCGCGGAACCTTTGTAAGGTTGTAAGGTAAGGTAAGGTATATAAAATTTATGGTGGAGTGAAAATGGACTGAAAATTTTTTTTTTCAAATATCAAATTGGAATACCTGCAAAAGTTGTCAACGGGCTACTGTCAATGTTCAATCAAAATTTGATGTCTCTTGAATTAATTGTTCAGGGGGCCCAGCGAGGGCAAAAAATCGCTTCCTAATTTCAACAATTTGAACATTTCTGGCAGCATTCCGCTACTTTTTAAATATATATATATATATATATATATATATAAACAAAGTACACAGAACTCACCACGTGGAGGTAACTGCACATCGAGTTCCAGCCTAGCCCATCCCAACCACCCACCCTTATTATGGACTTTTGTCTAAGTCTTATTCCTTTTCCTGCTTATCGAACTATGTTGTGATTTAGTATTGAAAAATGACATCATATTTCTTGATTCCAATCTCACTCGAATGAATCCATCCCTTCGTTCTTTTCCACAAACTGTAGCTGCTGCTTCTGTTGCTAGCTTAATACATCTTTCTACGGCCTATGTCTAACATGGCATCCCAAGTATGACTCCAAAATCTGACTGTTTGGAAGCGAGCTCTTTCAATTCCTTCTCCGTTAATTGCTGCAAAAGCGGAGGACTTAATCGCCCTTCTTCTTTCCAGTTAATAAGATCAATGTATTCTTTTGCTCCAAAGTTCAGCCTTGTATTGTAAACGTTCGGATTTCCTTTTGTGTTTTGCTTCTTGCAAGCATAATTCTTCGAATTGCCAGCTGCTCTCTGATGTGCTCCTGATCATCGGTGATCATGGAGAGCAATAGGTTCTCTGGTTGAGCAAAATAATCGTTGCGTTGTATTAAAGAATCCACAACGTTTCTCAACTCAAGTGAAAGGTATCTTGATCTTGAAATGGTTTCCCAGACATGTCTTCCTCCTTCTTTCTGTGCATGAAGATTTTGACCTTATGGTAAACCACATTGGAGCATAAACTTTCATTACAAATTTTGCTAATGCACGAAGGTTCTCTGATGGTTTATATTTAGCAATGTATAAGCGTAGAATTCGATTTGCTGTAGTTATCCACCTTGCATGAAATAAAGTTCCTGGATTTTTTGCAGACAAATCCTGAAAGCATTTACCTGAGCACACAGCTTTACAGATTTCAAACAAATACTTCTGGTCCGTACTTAAGTCTTCATTTAGTATGTATGGTATACCAAGTAGTATGGGTGCAAAAGGAGTGTAATGCAATTGCAAATGTTGATCAATGTTGCAAAGGAAATGTTGCAATATGTTATGCAACAAGGGGATGTTGCAATATTTTAAGCAACAAGGGGATGTTGCAAGAAGTTAGCCAACAAGGGGTTATTCAACTATTGGGGAGGGGTTATCCCCCAAGTTGCAATGAACTCCCCCAGCAAGCTAGGGGGGGACCTCTTTGGGTGATGAGATGGGACGGCTTCATCCCCCAAAAGAATATACCTAACCTAAGAGAGAAAGGAGAAGGAAAGAGGAGTGCTCGCTTGACAGGAGCCAAGCGTATATTAAGACTTCATCCCAGCGCCCGCTCTCTTATAAGATCCTAATCAGCCAGTTGGCTTAACTGGCTGAGTTGCCAGATTGCGCTATTTATTTAATTAAAGCATATACTCTTGACAGTTGGCGTAGAAGGCCTCTTAGAAGGCGTAAATGGCTTGTTCAGGTGTACATTATTAGGGTTGAGTTGGCAGATTGCGCTATTCAATTAATTAAAGCATATATTCTCGGCAGTTGGCATGTTCCACCAGTTGGCTTAATCCGCCAGTTGGCTTAACTACTCAGTTGACATAGAATACCTAGAAGGTAGATGTGTGTATATAATATATATATATATATATTATATATATATATTACCTTTTCAACTGCCAGATTGCGCTATTCAGATATTCTTGACAGTTGGTTTAGAAATCTGTCAGTCGGTTTAGAAGGCAACCATTTGGTAATAAATAATAATATCGTTTACAACCAAAAGAATTAAATAAAACACCATTAAATCATTCTGTTTATTTCGACGAATTATTGGAATCAATTTCACGGAATATATAGAAAATATATATACAATCAAACGATGGAATTTGTCAAAAAATAAAATAAAAATAATAATAGCATTAAAAATACGAACGAGGAAAATATATATATATATAATCAAAAATATACCAAACGATAGAGTATAATCATCAATATATTAGTACAGGAAAAATATATATGTATATAGTGTTATATTAAATAATTAAATATATACGGTAGAAAATAATAATATTGAAAATAAAAATAATAATATAAGGGGTTCCAAAAAACCTTATCCCCCCCATTTTCAGCTTACATGTTTACTTATATCGAAATAGTTTTTAGTGATTATAAAAATATATAAAATTCTTTATTTATTGCAGGTATTAAAATTACTCTAGCTGATAAAGTGATAATATAATGGCTTCTCAATTAATTGGTAATTCGGAGAGGCAACGTGTGATAGATCGCATACGAGCAATAACATTTCGGGAAGTTCGTGATGCTGGAGCCACTCTCTCAGGAAACAAAGGACATCATTGAAAGCGGTACGCGTTAGCGGAAAAACAGCTGTGCTAAACTTTCTAGAGAGATCGAAGTGTTGAGAGGAAAGATCGTTAGTGGTGAGATCATTCGACTGTACCGTCATAGGCAAGGTTTAAAGCCTTGGCATGAACTTCCAAAGCCAAGAAAAACTCAACTTAACATACAGTACTGGCCAAATTATTAGGAATTTTTTTAAAATTTCATTTTTTGGTATAAAATGTTAAATTAAACCAATTTTAATCGTTGAAAAGTTATTTATTTCTACACAAGAATATATGGTCATTATTTAGCAATAGTTTAGTACTTAGTTTGACCCACCTTAGCTGCCATAATGGCTGCGACACGCTTCGGCATGCCATGAATCAATTTTTTGCATAATTCTTTAGTCGAACGAAGCGTGTTTGTTCGTCAGTTGTCGTTTGGTTGTCGTGCGATGCGGGTGTGTTTCTCTTTCTTTTACGTGTCATTGTAACTACCGTTTAATTTAAATAGTGTATTTACCCAATTTCGGCAATTATTTGTTACAGTTTTAAGTGAATTTGAAAATGGGGCGAAAGAATGACTTGAGTCCACGGAAAATTGGGCAAATACAGGTTTTATTAACTTCTTCTACATTTAAACAAAAGGAAATCGCTGCCAAACTCCATGTTTCACCACAGTCAGTACTTCGTATTAAGAAAAAAATGGTATTTGGAGAAAATGTAGGCCCAAAAGGGTTGGAAGATGCGGCAGAAAAAGGGTAACGACTCCAAGAACTGATAGACAGATTGCAATTTTGTCTCTTAGAAATAGAAGAGCTACTTGCAAAAACATTTCCAGTAGTCTAGCGGCTGATGGCATCAATATTAGTCGTAGAACAGTTAACAGGAGGCTTCTAACTGCCGGCTTCAAAGCCTACCGCCCAAGGAAGAAGCCCAGGCTCACTGAGGCTATGAAGAAGGCACGTTTCGCATGGGCAAAGGAACACATTAACTGGACTAGTGAGGATTGGGAACAGGTAAGAATAATATTTAACATTAAATAGAATGTTAATACAGTAAATACAGTATGCATAGAAGTGTATTTACAGTACGTGATAAAACTGCAGTAAAAATATCTGTAAAGCAGCAAGTCATACTGTACTTCGTTTTAGCTGTACTTCATACGCTATGCACTGACTCTTTCACAGGGCTTTCTTTGATTGCAGGTGGTGTTCTCCGATGATTCAACGATTGCCGTGCTTGACGATCGTGTTCAAAGTGTAAGAAGGAGGCCTGGAGAAGAATTTTTGCCTGAGTGTCTGATGAAAACGGTGAAATTTCCACAAAAGATCATGGTTTGGGGAGCAATTTCTGTGCATGGAACTAGTCGTTTGAGCATTGTTGAGGGGAATATGAACCAAGTCAAGTATATAGAAGTACTAAGAAGACGTCTACTGCCTCAAATAAGGGAATGGTATGGTAATAGACGTTGGATTTTTCAACAAGACTCAGCTCCATGCCACACGGCAAAGTCGGTTAAAAAATGGTGTCATGAAAATAGTGTTCGGTTGCTCCCATGGGCTGGAAATTCTCCAGACATGAACCCAATCGAAAGTTTATGGTGTATTTTAAAGGACGTAATCCATGAAACGCCGATAACAACAAAACACCAACTCATAGAGCGACTTATTCAAGTCTGGTTTCACTCTACACGTATTAAGGAATTATGCAAAAAATTGATTCATGGCATGCCGAAGCGTGTCGCAGCCCTTAAGGCAGCTAAGGGGGGTCAAACTAAGTACTAAACTATTGCTAAATAATGACCATGTATTCTTGTGTAGAAATAAATAACTTTTCAACGTTTAAAATTGGTTTAATTTAACATTTTATACCAAAAAATGAAATTTTTAAAAAATTCCTAATAATTTGGCCAGTACTGTAGATGACAGAATGTGGTTTGCCCATTATCTTGAAGATTGGTATGTGGATGATTTCATGCATTTAGCTGTCTCCGATGAATTTTTTGTTTACGTAACACGTCGGCCTAACTACCAAACTGATCGAGTGTGGGCCACAGCACCAGATGAACTCGATGACAATGAACATTATCGCGAATTATTAAAAAGTACAGACTGTGTTGGTGTGTTTGTTTTGTTCACTGAAAAGAAGCTCATGTGGGTGCTGAAGCCAAATGTTCAGTATTTTCGTGATATTATTCTATCCAAGCATGTCATTCCTTTTCTAAGAAACCCAAACAATGTTATGGATGTCGATCAGGTCACACTTCTGCACGATAAGGCCCCCTGCTTTAAGGCATTAACTACTCAACAGTTGTTGCGGAACCATGAGATCGATTTCTTTGGAAATGAAGAATGGCCAGGAAATTCTCCTGACCTGAACGTCTGTGAAAACATTGGATCAGTTATAAAGGACAAGATTGAATGTCTCTTGTTTCAAGAACCTGCAGCAAATCGATTTTCGAAGGATACAATGACGCAACACATTGAAACTGTTTTAACAAATTTGCGTAACGATCAAGATCTATTCACGTCACTTTTGGCAAGCTACCCAAAGCGAATTCAGGCTGTCTTGGAAGCCAATGGCGGTAACACCAAGTTTTTATTGTTTCTCATTAAATGCAGGATTAAGTTCTCTTATGTAAGGTATGTTTAGTTTTACTGTAACTCTAATGGTTTAGGCTATGGGCGGGGGGCTAAGGTTTATTGGAGCCCCGTACAAAACGAAGGAATATAATCAACACATATTAGTACAGTGTTGTGACGGCAAATTTGCCTGCCGAAATCTCTTACGAGAATAGGAGCAGAAATTTTAGTTTTAAGATTTTGTTTAAATCTCTAAAGCAAGGTAGTTTAGATTATGGTTATTGAGGAATATCAATAGTTTTCTTGTTACAAGGTTAAAAAAAATAAATAAATAAATAAATAAAAATGTTTCAGATTTAACGTTCGTATAACCCAGGACAACCGTGCGGTAGAGATTTATGGTACGGTCGAGAAGCGGCCCTAGCTTCAAAGAGAAGGGAAAACAAGCTGGCCGAGTTCAGATATAATATGGTTTGTTTTCTCTTCGTTTCGTGGTTAAACTTTTGGAAAAGAGACTTCGAATCTACTTGTTAAATTGGACCATGACGTTGGTCATAAATTTGAGAAACCTAGTGGCTTCGAAGAAAGAACTTTATTTTAAGTTGATTTTAAGTTAAAGGAAGAGCTTTGTTTTTGGAAGGGAATGTCAATGTCCAATCAAAGGACAATGATTCTTATAACACCCAGTGAGGGAAAAGAAAAGCTCCTTCTTTCCTTATGTATGGATGAAAGCTTTCGTAGGGACGACCTTATGTAATGAAAATGTTTTTGATAGGTCATTCAGAATACTGTAAGGCGGAGTCCTTGAAATTTTAAGGTGTAACTTAGATTTCTAAGTTAGTTGTAGTTCGGTCCTGTAAAAATAAAGTGGCTTGTAAAGGCAAAAAACTTCACTTTTTTCTACGTGAAGGTCAAAATATGAAAATAAAAACCCACTCTAATAGACAGAGTTTATTTCCACGACAGTTTCGACGCCTACTGGCATCCTTCTCGGGTGGATACAGAAACACTAATTAGTGTTTCTGTATCCACCCAAGGAGGATGCCAGTGGGCGTCGAAACTGTCGTGGAAATAAACTCTGTCTATTAGAGTGGGTTTTTATTTTCATGGCTTGTAAAGAATGAACCTCTAGGCTCTGTGGCGTGATTGAAAATCTCTAAGTTGTAGCTCCGTCCCCGAAAGTTAAAAGTGGCTTGTAAGAATAACTCCTTAAAATCTGTGACCTGTTTGAAAATTTCTAAGTTGATTTGAAATTTTTCACGTTGTCTTTAAAATTTGAATTGCTTTTGTTTTGGGCGAACTTAGTTGGAAGAGATTAATAAATGTTAGTCGACAGACAAAGAATTTTGTGAAATTTCGTTGAATTTAATATTGTTCAAATTAAATGTTAAACTGTAAATTTGCGACATATTAGGTTTCCTCAGGGAAGAGTCAATATTTTGTGTTGAAGTTGGTTCCCGTGGAAACCCGGGAAGCTTAGTGCATGACCAGTCAGTTATTGTGAGAGGAAATCTAATTTATTTGACAGACTTTTTTCCTGGAAAAATCTGCGGAACTCGCACAGAAATGTTGGGAGTAGCTGTGCCAAATTTTGTAAGTGAACCATTTTTTCAACTTCTTTGATTTCGAAATTTGAATTTAGTGCTGTTTTTTAAAGATACATGTAAATAAAAAAAACCTGTATAAATGGTTTTTGAGACTTAAATGCTTGCAAACATTTTCTTTAAATTAATAATTTAATTTTTTTAAATAAAATTTGTATTCGTACATCCGCCTATTTCTTTGAATTTATGTACTAATTGGAGTGAAATTAAATAAACTTTATAAGAGGGAGTGTGTCGTTTTTATGCTACCTTGCAATAGGCCTCTCTTGTAAGATGAGGGTAAATTAACATTGAAAGGTTGAAATCCAAAGTTGGCTTCAACAAAGCCGAGGGAAAATAGCGTATAAAATTAAAGGGCCATCCGAGTGGATAGGCAGAGTCATCCTGAAATAAACGAACACGCGCGTAAGAAATAAGTGCAATCGGAAAAGGGTGGGCACCACATAAATTAAGGGATTGCGCACCACAATAGGAAAAATATATATATACACAGTTATATTAAATAATTAAAAATATTGAAAATAAATATACATCAAAATACTTTATGTTCTACGGCGCAAAACACCAAACTCACACGTGATCGAGTCTACAGTCACATCATTATTGCATTGTAGTATGCGGTAAATACGGCTTAACATTATTTCGCAGCTCAAGTTATAGGGATACCGATACTCACTATAAATGGCCTTCATATCGTTCAATACTATTTTTGTGCCCACTTTACATTCGGTTGGCAAATTATCTTTAAACACGGCTCGAATACAATCAAAAGAAACACGCAAAAAAGAGGTCATCGTTAGCCACAACATCATTATTAAATACAAGTTTATAAACACTCCTTTCCAATCGAGGGTTTATTCTTACCAACCCGAGCTTTTCAATCGTGAACTTTTCTTCACAACGCATAGCAGCAATTCAAATAATTTTCCAAGTCGTAACGGTAGCTACTCATTATATAGAGGTACAACTCTTGAGAGTGAACAGTGTAGGCGAGCGCTGCCCTGTACCGCTCAAGTCCTTTGTACCAAAGTTCGAGATATTTCAAAGAGTCTAAACCTTTTAAATAAGCATCCAGCTCTAGACCATTCTCGCCTTGTTCATTCCTACATTCGATAAATCCGTTGAGCAGGGCGGTGTATGCATATTCAAGAACCGTGTCAAAATAAATCATATCCGTAATACGCTCGTCTAATATACGCTTCAGCTTGCGGAATCCGACGATTTCAAACATTCTCTCGAGGATGAATCGGTTTCGAGTGTGGACAAGAACGTTATTATCAGATGCATTCTTCCACATCAGCCGTATATCAATGCATGGCTGATCGATATTTACAAACAACGTACAAACAACGGCATATGAAGGGGCATCACTAATCTGTTCTCTTCTTGTACCTACATCTGCAGGTACTTTATAACGGTCCTCGCCCCACTTCTCAACTATCACGAAGATTCTATTCATCGCCTCAAAACTTAAATAAATAACATTACGTTTGTTTGCTTGCCTGCAATTCGTTTCAAGTATATATTTAATGGCACCGGTTTCGCGCATGAACACGCGCAGTGACTTCGTGACGAAACAGACACGTCGTACGCGGCATTGAGAATACTTCTCAAAGGAAGTTCCATCGTATTCGCACGTCCAGTCGGTTCAAGCTCTGAGATGACTATGAGCAACCGGTGCGCTGTTTAGTTCAGGGAACAGGCGTAGAATAGTGAGTCACACGGGTGAAACGTGTAGGAGTTTGTTCGAACTCGTGTGTTTCAGAGGGGTGAGGTACACGGGTGGGCGGCTCGGCTCGACAGGGGGAGCGAGCCACACCATAAACTGCTGAAACATGTACGGGTTTGTTCCAACATGAAAGAGTCATATGAATACTTGTGCCCATTATACTGGGCAATCAGAATTTTTCCGCTACATGAAGCAATACTGGTTTTAATGTTTTATCACTCCCTAGAAGGCGCACCAGATATTTTCGTTCATTTCCACGAACTAAACTCATCTTATTCACAATCCTATGCACTATTTGAGAGAAACATGTGACCATATTTATCCTTTTTGTTTAACAATCGATACTCGTCTCTAAAGTCTGTTAAAAACTCGCACAGGCGTTTAGCCACAACCTCACTACAAACCTCGTCATGATATATATTAATATACTGGTAAAAATACTTAAGATTCTCCATGATGACAAGATTTACATTCTCAATCGTAGGGTACGAGTACTCGGTATGATGTAACATGACACAATATCGCTTGTCACAGGACTCATCAACAAGACTCACTAACCTTAACCGTTGCTTAGCTTCTGCACGTGTTGTTTCTTCTATTTCGCGGTATATGTGAGCTTTTATAAAGGTTAGGTCTAAAACATACTTCAATACATCGCTTGTACTACGAAATCCTACAATGCTCTCGCCAAAATCGCAGTAGAGTATTTGTATTTCTTGTTCCTTCGCACGGTTGAATGTAGCCTCAGAAGTATCAAAGGAGGGTGGAATAGGGAATCTTTCAGTATCCACCACATCTTCCCACTTTGCCGAATACCACTTCTTAAACGTTGAACACCCAATATTGAAGGTAGCTATTACTAATTTTCGTCTACGCGAGAAATTACACGTCTGAGATCTAGGGCTTGCAGCGGACAGCTGAACACGCAGGGAAGATATACGCTCAGTTAGTGGCAGGTTTCACGTGACCGATCTTACAGTGGGCGGAGCTTAGGAATGTACACACGCACGCACGCAAAGGAGAAAATGAAACCTTAACTGAAGCAAATATACGTAATAAATAAACATATTGTTAAAAATACACACATATATATATATATATATATATATATATATATATATACCATATGTCCCACAAAAAACTACACCCAACTTTAGATTGTACTAACTCCTCCAAAAATTGAGATATTTTGGATGTTTGTTTGATTTAATATAGCAAATTATTCTTTGTTAACGTTCAAATTTATTCATGTTTAAACGATTTAGTGTTTAAGCATCTGCTTTTAACTGAAGGGTACAACAAAATGGATTGCGCAAAATTGGTCAATGAAAAAATAATGTGTGTGCTATCGATGTAATGAAAAGACAAATACATAATAATAGATACTTTAACATAATTTTAATAAGATACAAAGCAGATTTTTCTTTATTCCTTATTGCAAAAGTTATGCTTAGTTTCGTTTTCTTTCAACATAACCGCCATTCCTAGCGATACAAATCTGGAGTCGAGCTCTCATCTTCCCCATCACTCTTTTGATAAGATCTGGATTGTCTTTTAACAAGTTGATTTCAGCTGTGATGCGAGTCCTCAAATCATCTAAATTGATAGGTTGTGATGCAAATACTCTATTTTTCAAATGACCCATAAAAAGTAATCACACGGGGTCAAGTCAGGGCTTCTGGGAGGCCATTCAATGTCATGGCCTGTAGCAATTACTCTTTGGTGGAAGACTTCCTGCAAGCGTTCCTTCACAATAACTCTCCTGTGAGCAGGAGCTCTGTCTTGCACTCACCAAATACGATTAAATCGGTTTCCATAAGTAATACGTATTTGTGGAAGGATTTCTCGGTCTATCATTTCTAGGTAAGCTTCACCATTTAGATTACCATCGTAAAAGACCGGGCCAATTACCGCTCCATTACCGCACAGTCCTACCCAGAGAGACAGTTTTTGTCTAGAGTTATTCTTTTCGTAGATATGATTGCCAGGTGGATGCTTTTTTGGTGCATACTGACGGCAGATTTGTCTGTTCACTAGACCATTCATATAAAAGGCCGCCTCATCTCCAACCACTAATTGCTCCGTGAATCTTTCTGGTTTTTCAAGAAACCACTGGGCAAATCTTAGGCGGCGAGGTAGATCTCCTTCAATGAGTTCATGTCGAATTTCCATTCTGTATGGGTACAAATTCAAATCCTCACGAACTTTTCGATGAAATGACATGCGTGAGAGTTCTGTACCATTTCGCCTGGTGGACACTTTTGGATGTCTCTCTAATAAATGCCGAACATGCTGAATGTTCTCGTCTGTTCTTGCCGTCTTCGGATGGCCTGAACGTCCTTTGTTCAAATTGAGGACCGTTCCTTCTTCTTTGTATTTCCCAACATTCTTCAAAATTGTATGTTTAGTTGGAGAAGCTCTATCGGGAAATTGCAGTTCGAAGGTATTCTGAACTTGTTTTAAGCTTTTAGTTTGCAGATAAGTAAGTTGTGACCATGAGAACGCGCTGCCTTCGTGCAAACTGCATGATAAGGGTTTCAAAGTTATTTATAAATTTAGTAATTCAGATTCTTCATTTATATGTATGACTTGTATCTTAGATACAAAAGTTCGAATTATTTAAAAAAAATATTTGCAATATCCTTCGACGTAAAAAGTAGCACATTGGTTAAAGCAAGAGGAGCTATCTGGCTGGGAGAAATGATCATTCCGCGCAACCCATTTTGCTGTACCCTTCAGTTAAAAGCAGATGCTTAAACACTAAATCGTTTAAACATGAATAAATTTGAACGTTAACAAAGAATAATTTGCTATATTAAATCAAACAAACAGATCCCAAATATCTCAATTTTTGGAGGAGTTAGTACAATCTAAAGTTGGTTGTACTTTTTTGTGGGACATATGGTGTATATATATATATATATATATATATATATATTATAAATAAATACAATCAAGGATTAAGGTATCCAAAGGGTACGGTATCATAGGTACAAGGCACCAGGTAACGTTTTCTATAGGTGTTACGGCATACCTTCGTGCCCCTAAGTTCTTCACACACCCCAGTTTCTGCCCCCAAAAATTGTGGGTCCCCACAGTCAGTTTGGGTGTTTGGTCGCTCTCATCTTCTGAGCACACTAGTCAAATTTAACGAATCGTCGGTTCGCATGGTTAAGCGTGATACCCTTAGCCTTCACGATATATTTCATATCATCCCCCACTCTCACCCGTACCATATAGGTTTTTGGCCCTGATGATACAAATGAGTCTGCGTATGCACCATCATCATACTCTTCCTTGATCTCGTCAGTTAACTCCCCGAGGAATTCCCCAATAACAGGCATGTATTCACCCTCCCTCGCTGTGAATATCACGCTATCTGTATCAGCATACAGCACCCTCCACCCAAGAAAGTGCAATAGTCCCCAAAGCTTGATGCGTATGTTTGTTACCCGTGAGGTATCTGTGGCCAGTTCGGTGGTGTACCTTATTATGTAAGTATCACCCATATTCACGATCTCCATAACCTCTTTAGAGGAAGCGTTGGCATAATCCCAGACTTTACTCTAGCTTTGTGCCAAATGAACGTTCCCTTTGCTGGTATTCTGTGAAAATTTCCCCAAAGACTGTTTAGACACAACTTTGCACTAAAGCGCTTGCCAGGATTCTTAACAATTTGGGAAGCTGTATACATTCATGGGCACGATAACGTTGATCTAAGCCGTTTTTTTCATCTTCGGTATTAGCTTCTACGTTATCCTTCAAAAAAGCGTTTATATATGGCATGAAAAGGTTGGGTAGCTTCTGAAACCTCCACACCTCATGTATCTTCAATATTGTGTAGCCATGGCGAAAGGCTAGATCCAGCACAGGGCTTGTATATACACCTCTGATCTTACGCTGGTTGGTTGTATGATTACAATCACCGTTGTTCTCTTCTACGCACTTCACGAACAGGGGAAACATGAGCTTGTGATCTCTAACGACGGGTAAGCTCGGCATCCATAAATCGCGAGGGGGGAGCACGTCTTCGAAAGAGAGTCCAAAGTAGCGCTCACTCAAGTTAGCTGAGAACTCCTCGATGGTTGGCATGGTGGGACCCACCAGTTTTTCAGGCGCACCTACGGGGTACAGATTGTTCTTCATCACGTAGGGGTATAAAGAACAGAAGTCGTAGTAATGGAGTTTCACGCCCTCCCTAGGCGGAAAGTATAGCTTGAATGGGTTTGTACGCCCTCCAAACAAGCTGTCACCGCATTTCAGGGGGTCCAACACCATTGAACATTTGATGGCCCTTATTTCTTCACAGTACTGGTCATCTGTTTCCATCCTTGCATCGTACTCATGCCTCCACACGATCTTGTGAGTGAACTGGGAGCCTATAAGTTGATCGCGGTTACGGGTCCATGCGAGACTGTCGACGGGGGATCTTCCATGGACGTCCCCTGTGAGAGCACCTTCAGGGCGCGGGCATCCATGCCACCAGCAGCCGTTAAAGGAATACAGTCTTCTCACCAGTGGTTGAATCCTCACTTAGGCCATCAACCCAAAAAACACGACGTGTTGCGGGCATGTTTTATATATACCCAGGTCTGTTGCTGTATGTGTATGAGCCAGTAAATAGCCTTGTGCCCATAACTGCGGGGATTGTTTCTGTGAATGACTGTTAAGATGTTTTTAGTCATGAATTTATTCTTGAACACTGTAAAACATAATGAGGCCATCGTGATTGCAACTTGCAGCGGATCGCATTTGAAACAGGCTATGTACATTAGGGTGGAGCGAAAAATACTTTTTTCTAGTATGAAGTTCTAATAGTGATTAAAAGTTGCATTTAGTGGACGAAATATGCCTGCCAAAATATGAGTTCATTTGTTTAAAATTTTCAGCTGCCACCAGGGGGCTAAAGTTAACACAATTTTGTGTAAAAAGGAAAAAAATGCTTCTATTTTAGGTTTGTCAAACTATTATAAAATTTTATCTTAGAATTATCTAATAGTTTGATTAAGATTCTTAAATGATAGGAATTCGTTTTGTAAAAATGCCTTTTCATATGCTTAATATCTTCAGCTGCCACAAGAGAGCTGAAGTTAACACAATTTAGAGTAACTGAGTCATGTTGAGACTACACTGAATGTTGTGGGGAGGGTTGTGGGGGAGGGTTTTTGTGAAGGAATTTCTTTCTGTGAGTCATTAGAACAGTGTGTTAACACTTGTCTTCTTAGGTAGTAGGCCTAGTCGCTCAGTTGATCGGAGAGTTTTTTAATATGATCGGAATATTATAAAACTTTATTTTAAAGTGATTTATATAGAGATAATATTGATTTTATTATAAAATGCTTGTTATAATGTATTATATAATTTTAGTTTATTTATATAATATATTATATATTTATATAATATATTATATACTTATAAAATATATTATATATATTAATTATATAATGTTTTGATGTTACAGGATATTTTGTGATTGTGAATTTTTCTTAAAAATATTATGGCATCAAATACTAAATATAAACATTTCACTAGAGAACATATGAAGTGTGCCATATTTGAAGTACCTTGTGAGATGAGTGATATGCAACTACCAACTTATAACTGCATTATGAAAGATTACCTGTTCACAAAACATTTAGTGAAGGAGCAGATGAATAACAAGGAGCCTTCATTTTCTGAAATAGCAGAGGCAGTTTCCAAAAAGGTAGAAAATATTTGGAAGAAGGCCTCTTTGCCAATAGTTTCACATACACGCGTTTTACAGATGATGCGAGTGTACCATGATAAATACAGGTCCTTATTAAAGCCATACAAGTCACGCAAGGATCAGCCTAAGTACAAAAATCAGCTTGAAGAATTTGAAAACTCTTCAAAATGCACTTTGTTTGACATCTGCACCTGCAAATGTAAGGAGTTTAGGAGATGCTCATGTGAAAAGAGTAAGAAAGTCCCTCCAAAAGAGCAGGATTTTTTAAATGACCAACGAACACGCAGAATAATGGTGATAGGAAGCATTGACATAGCACACACAAGACGATTACAAGCAAGAGAACATCGAAAGGAAATGGAAAAAGCACGTCTGGAATCCTCACAAACAACTAGTGCTGCTATAACCAATACGTCCAACTTACAAATCGAAACAGAGACAAGTGAACTTCAACAACTAGAAGAGATATCTGAAGATAATGAGGAAGATACAACCTCGACTCAATATGTAATATCAGAACAACAGATGCGTGAGCCACTGCCTTCATTAGCAATTACTTGTGATAGATTTAAAATGTCGGACAGAGCTGGGGCTGCTATTGCTTCTGCAGTATTGGCAGATCTTAAAATTGTTACTCCCGAAGACAAAGGGAATATTATAGACAGAAGTAAGCTAAGACGTGAAAGACAAAAACAGAGAAAGGAACTACAACAGATAGGAGAGCCAAAAACCATGCGGGGATTATACTTTGATGGCAGAAAGGATAAAACAATGATTCAAGTCCAGGAGAGTGATGGCTCTAACCACCAAAGAACCAAACGCGAAGAGCATATCAGCATAATATCTGAACCACACTCTCTGTACTTTGCACATGTGACACCTTCCAGTGGCAAAGCTAAATACATTTGCACAGCGCTAGTGAATTGCTTGAAAGAAAGGAATGTTGATATAGGGAACATCGTTGCAGTTGGCTGTGATTCGACAGTGGTTAACACTGGTAGTATTGGAGGCACAATAAGATTACTGGAAGAAGCCTTTAATAAGCCATTGCAGTGGCTGATATGCCTTTTACACCTTAATGAACTTCCATTGCGCCATCTGTTTCATCACTTGGATGGTACCACTACTGGACCAAGAGCATTTTCAGGAGAAATTGGCCGAGCACTTTCAGACTGTGAAAAGCTTCCCATAGTTAACTTCAAACCCATTGAAATTCAAGAGGACATGTGTGAAGTTGATGTAGATGACATAAGTACTGACCAGAAATACCTTGAAATTCACAAGGCTATATCAAGTGGAACATTCTCAAAGAGTCTTAGTCATAAGAGTCCAGGCAATATATCACATTCAAGGTGGCTCACCACAGCAAACAGGACTCTGCGGTTATATGCAAGCACAGAGAATCCTTCAGGCAATTTACAAGAATTAGCTACTTTCATTGTTAGGGTATACGCACCAATGTGGTTTCAGATAAAGCGTAAACCATTATGCCAATATGGTGCTAAACATATGTGGCATATGATTGCAAGAAGCCGGTATCTCCGTGAAGAGCTTAGGAGAGTACATGACTCAGTCATTCAGCGAAATGCATATTACGCAAATCAAGAAAACATTCTCATTGCAATGATAGCTGATGAAAGGGAGCATGTGCGTCAGTTGGGATTTAGGCGTATCATAAAAGCAAGGGCATGCATTCAAGAAACAGATGTTATCAGGTATTTTAAGGTGCCAGAAATAAATTTTTATGCCAAAGACTATACAGATCTCATTATGTGGCAAGATTTTCAGATAGCAGAACCACCGATAACCAAAGGAGTTTCTCTTGATGATATTGAATCATGCATCAAACATGGTACTACTCTTCATTCAGAATTATTTCAGTTTCCATGTCATACACAAGCCGTAGAGAGATGCGTCAAGCTCGTTACAGACGCTGCTGGATCAGTCTGCGGACCTACAAACAGAGACGGTTGGATTCGTGCTACATTAGAATCAAGGAAAAAACAGCCAAAATTTGACACAAAAGCAAATTACTAAATAGTCTTCAGCAAGAACCCTTTCTAGAGGGAGGTTGGTTGGGGAAAGGGTGGTAACTCCGCTAAGGCACGAAATAACGTTTCTTAACTGTCTCAAGCCAGTATAAAGGAGGAGAGACATCCTAATTTATTACTGTTCCCTTTTTCAAGTAAATACAGAATCATACTTAATTGTCATTTTTAAGTTAACTTCAGCCCTCTTGTGGCAGCTGAAGATATTAAGCATATGAAAAGGCATTTTTACAAAACGAATTCTTATCATTTAAGAATCTTAATCAAACTATTAGATAATTCTAAGATAAAATTTTATAATAGTTTGATAAACCTAAAATAGAAGCATTTTTTTCCTTTTTACCCAAAATTGTGTTAACTTTAGCCCCCTGGTGGCAGCTGAAAATATTAAACAAATGAACTCATATTTTGGCACGTATATATCGTCCACCAAATACAACTTTTAATCACTATTAGAACTTCATACTAGAAAAAAAGTATTTTTCGCTCCACCCTAATGTACATCCTCCTAAAGGCTAGGAAACATAATCTAAGCACGCGCACATCATTCACGCAATAACGTTCACATTCATCAGTTATATTGTATGGACTAGCTTCATTAAAACTGTTGTAGTCGCGGTCAAAATCTTCGCGCTCACTGTCACTCATGTTGGTGTAGTTAAAGTAATGTTTGGGTGGAGGTAGTCCTACGTAATTTAAATTTTCGCTAGTAAGGAATGTGTAAGGGAAATACCCTTTTGAAACTTCAGCGGCTACGCCCATGACCTTGGGTAGCTTTGCTAATTTACAAGGTGTGAACAGCAGGGTGTCTTTAAACTGTACATTACCTCTTATCTGCATCTGTATTGGTTTGTTGCCTCTTTTCAATGGATCATCTGTAAATATCGCAGACGACTCGTGTTCAAACAGCTCCTTATAAAGTAACTGTGTGTCAAATTTCGCTCCGTTATGGGCAAGAATATACAAAGTCATTTTTTGAACTTGCCCGGTAGTTTGACAATATAGGATACAAAGAGTTTCACACTCGATCTCCATGCACTCATCGCAGATAGTCTGGCTTACAAGTAGATGTGGGATAAACTCTTTTGTTTCAGGGTTTGTGTAAGTTTCTATATCGCAGTACACGGTTATACAAAGTCTATTTTCAGGCTTAGCATCTTTCATATAACATACATGCTTCACTCCATCCGCCTTATATTTCTCTTGGCATTCAGGACAGTGAATTTCATCGCATTTATACTTGAATTTTCTCCAATTATCCGTCATGTGAAACACACCACATTCACAGATTCTCATTTTCCTGCATGTACGAATTGACTTATGGAGCGCAAAGCATTTATTATTGAAAAATTTACGCCCGCACACATTACATTCCCTCTTCTCAGCTTCAACTACACGACTTTCACATTTCGAGCTTTTACACTGTTCACATACCATGTGACGTTCCTTACAATGTTTCACAATATCATCCGCAAACTCGAGACATCTCTTACACAAATCATGACGCCTTCCATATTTTCGACTTTTATCATAACTAGCGTAAAGGTCCCTTATATTGCGGATTGGGAGATACGTTGTTCCTGACATTCCTAAAATAAGTAGAGGTCTTGTACGATCTCTCACACAGCTTTTAAAAATATACACAGTCCTACGACGATCATCCATTCCAAATACAACTATACGTACATTCATTTCCTGCTCTATCCTTCTCAGCTCTTCAGGACCCATATTACACTCAAACTCAAGCTTACAATCTGAAGCAAGCTTACGAGCACGCTGCACAACCGTAAGCAACAAAATATTTTTGACCCGGGTATTTTTGTATAGTAAATATATGGGCTAAGACTACTGCTATAAAGCCGCAACCACACTCGGCGTTTATATGCTTTCTGTAAAAATACTCTGAGAATTGAAGTTAAGAGTATATGGTGTGGCACTATGACCCGCAACCCGGAATAATATGTCAATATCTACCGTGAAGTTGTCCATATTCAAGGTTATACTACTTTGAGAGGCCTGCATTACACGGCCCAAGATATATTCTATGTCTACAGCTGCCAAGCGTCTGAATGGTATTACTACCCAATAATCATCTACATCCCCGTCATCTGACCCGAACCCGAAGAATAACCTCGTCCAGACTTCACGTTCGTCGTGGTTCTGAAGGGCAAACTCCACAATACGCTCAACTACCAGCCGCTGTCCGTGTTCAACATCGTTGCTATACAGGGTTCCAGGGTTAACCCTGACTACGTACCAATTGCTAGTCAGGGCCGGGGTAGGGTTAGCGGTGCGCACAGTTCAAAAGTTATACCTTCCTCTACAGCAGAAGAAGCTGCTGGTGTGGAGGATGTACCCGGAACTGAACTGGAACAAGGGGGTATATTTGAGGAGGAGCTAGTATGGGGTTGTTTCGCAAAACATAGAGGGCTGGGACTGGGGGTCCAGCAACCGATGCACTCCTGGCACGTTTTATACCTGACGTGGAAGGTTCTTCATCATCGTGCCTCGTTTTGAACTGTCACGTGGTGGGGGTGTCGCTGGTGAGGGCTCGCCAGCGGGGGTGGAGTCTGTAGCTACAACGATAAGGGGCAGATGTTCTCAAAATTTGCGCATAAAGTAATATGGTGCTATTCGACGTACCAGTCAGTATCCAATGAGTACCAAGATGATATTTTGTTCCACAAAGGTGTATATGACGTTAATTCGAAAAAGGGAAATGAACATACTGTACAGTCAGTGTAATTGATGATCTCATGCTGGAAATGGATAAAACGTTTGCCGAGACATTTACAATGTTCTCCCATCATCTTAACATAAGCGTGTTCTTCATCAATCTGAATCTATTTTTAAAAAATAGATACATGCGCGATGTGTCGTTAAATACACAATATCTAGTCTTATTCGCGCAACGTAGAGATGTGTCACAAACTGGGGTATTACTCAATCAAATGTTCCCGAATCAGCGTAAGGAGTTTTTGGAAGTTTATAAAGCAGCTTCAAGTTAACGTTACGGATATATGCTTTGTGACCTTCACCCGCGAAGCATGTTTAGGGTGCTTCTAAGAACGAATATATTCCCAAACGAGCCTGAAAAGGTCAACAGATGCTTCCTCCTGTGGACTAAGAGCAGTCCTATTACAGGACGTTGGTGGTGTGGAATTATCCATTGCTTATGCCAGTCAGTTTCATTCTGGACCTCAATGAAATTATTCCACTACGGACCGGGAGGCCATGGCGGTATATTGGGATTTGAAAAATTCCGAAGTATCGTCTACGGCTACGATATAACCGTCAAAGCTGTTCATAAGCCACTCACGTATTTCTTCAAGGACAAGCTACTTGAAAGACGGTTGAGTAGATGTGCCCTGTTGATTCAGGACTTTGCGGCAAAAATCTTATATAAACCAGGAAACTTCAAGTTATTCCAGACGGATTGTCGAGACTCAAGCCCGACACCCAAGTGAATAAGCTAGAAACTCTTCCTGTGTTCGACCATGAATGTTTGCAATACTCCCAACAAGAAGACTAACACACCCAGAACCTTCTGGCTCGCCTGGAACAAAAGGAACCATCTAAGATAAAAGAACAGTACAACATAAAAGATGGGCTCGTACATTTTAAGAACGAAGATGGAAACGACCTCGTGGAAATACCAAAGGATGTAGTAGATATAGCCATCGGACTTTGTCACGACTCACCTTTGCATGGCCACATGGGGCTGGGTCACACCATCAAGAGTCTTTTGAAGCGATACCATTTTCCCGAAATGAACAAAAAGATACATGAATACATCGCTATATGCCCGTCTTGTTTAAAAAATAAAGGCAAGGTACCATCCACAGCTCCCATGCATAAATATTCCATATGCCAGCGGCCCTGGCAGAGAACCAGAATCGACATATTAGGACCATTCTCCAAAGCATCAAAGGGAAACCAGTTTTCGGACCACTTCTCTTGTTACAGGGAAGAAGTTGCCATTCCAAACCAGAACTCGGAAACTATGGCAAGAGCCGTAGTGGAACGCGACATCCAAAACCATACTACTCCTTCCATCCTAATTTCGGATAACGCCCTTACTTTCACTTCCAAACTCTTCGAGTTACTCTGTAACATGTGTAAAATTAAAAACACACACATTGTGGCGTAACATCCGTAGGCAAACGACTTCGTAGAAAGACACAATCGGAAGATCTTAAAAGCCCTCTGCCATGTTGTCGATGCATCCTCCAGTACATGAAATGATTCCCTCCCCAAACAGCCAGTGGCGGCTCGTCGGTAGGCACTGCGGAACTGCAGCACCCCTAAATTTTTTATTTACAATTGAAATAATCAAGAACAATATAAGGATGAGCTCACTGAATAACTCTTTCAATAACTTTTGAAACTTTTATTCATTGCTCAATACTCATCCTTTTATTTCAGTAATTATTTCAACCCATTCTTAGAGACAGCACCCCTAGAATTTTTAGTCACGAGCCGCCACTGCAAACAGCCATCAACAATGGCTACAACGTGACCATCGCGGACACCCCTCATTTCGTCTTATATCACTACGACAAACGGCTACCTTTTGATTTGCCTGACCAAATCAACCAGGAAGTTCTAACACCTTCCGAGATTGCAGAAGCAAATCAGCAACTAGTTGAACGATCTTTCAAAATTGTTGACATAATCCGATATGCTCTAGACCAACGAAACCAACAGATGGAGCAAAAGCAACATAGGCGTCATCCTCTTCAACGAACTATAATGGTCGGTATGCGCTGTTACATAAAAAGCATGAAACCGCCGATAGCTCGTGGCAAATTATACCCAAAATGTGATGGCCCATATAGGATTATGAAAAACCTCGGAAAAAACCGTTACGAAATCCTCGACCTCCGAGATCATTCCAAACTAAAGATCTTTCATGTTGATAACTTGAAGATAGCTTAAAATAGAAAAAAAAAATTCCCGATACGGTATAAACAGAATCGGGGAACCATTAGAGAATTTAGTTAGTTTTACAGAATCCACCGATCCACTAAAAGAAGAAATCGGAATGTAGTAGTAAAAGAGAAACTACTGCGATTCCCTACACCCAGAGTAAGAAATCAGTTGCTACCACCTAACCAGAAACCCGTCAACCTCGAACCGCCCAACGCCATAGACGGAGGGGCTGTATATACAGTATACAAACACACTATATATATATATATATATATATATAATATATATATATATACATTTAACTGCAATGACCACGCAGTATATTAATGTATAGAAACGACGTAAGTATAGAGGAGTGTTCTGCACACGAGGAAGAGAAATAACGAACAAATGAAAAATGAGGTGACCGCCCGGGAATCGAACCCAGGATCTTCCGATTGCCGGTCAGATATGCTACCACTACACCACGGACCTCGATCAGTCAGAAGTCGCAATTCTCCTACATAGGGCAGAAACCAATGCCTTGAGAGGGCACCCTCGCAAATCGTGAATATGTACATTTAACTGCAATGACCACGCAGTATATTAATGTATAGAAACGACGTAAGTATAGAGGAGTGTTCTGCACACGAGGAAGAGAAATAACGAACAAATGAAAAATGAGGTGACCGCCCGGGAATCGAACCCAGGATCTTCCGATTGCCGGTCAGATATGCTACCACTACACCACGGACCTCGATCAGTCAGAAGTCGCAATTCTCCTACATAGGGCAGAAACCAATGCCTTGAGAGGGCACCCTCGCAAATCGTGAATATGTACATTTAACTGCAATGACCACGCAGTATATTAATGTATAGAAACGACGTAAGTATAGAGGAGTTTCTGCACACGAGGAAGAGAAATAACGAACAAATGAAAAATGAGGTGACCGCGTGGTCATGCGGGAGGTGCCCCCAAGGGGGCACCTCCCGCATGCCCCCTTGGGGCATTGGTTTCTGCGAGTATGTAGAAGAATTACGGCATTTGGAAGAGTGAGGTCCATGGTGTAATGGTATCGCGTCTGACCGGCAATCGGAAGATCCCGGGTTCGATTCCCAGGTGGTTACCTCATTTTTTCATTTGTTTCGTTCTCTCTCTCTCGTCTTGCGCGGAGTATCTCCTATACAAGCGTCGTTCTTTACGTTATTTATACTGCGTGTTCTTTGCAGTTGAATGTATATAATGTTACGGCATGCGGGAGGTGCCCGATGGGGCATTGGTTTCTGCGAGTATGTAGAAGAATTACGGCATTTGGAAGAGTGAGGTCCATGGTGTAATGGTATCGCGTCTGACCGGCAATCGGAAGTTCCCGAGTTCGATTCCCAGGTGGTTACCTCATTTTTTCATTTGTTTCGTTCTCTCTCTCTCGTCTTGCGCGGAATATCTCCTATACAAGCGTCGTTCTTTACGTTATTTATACTGCGTGTTCTTTGCAGTTGAATGTATATAATGTTACGGCATGCGGAGGTGCCCCCTTGGGGCATTGGTTTCTGCGAGTATGTAGAAGAATTACGGCATTTGGAAGAGTGAGGTCCATGGTGTAATGGTATCGCGTCTGACCGGCAATCGGAAGATCCCGGGTTCGATTCCCAGGTGGTTATCTCATTTTTTCATTTGTTTCGTTCTCTCTCTCTCGTCTTGCGCGGAATATCTCCTATACAAGCGTCGTTCTTTACGTTATTTATACTGCGTGTTCTTTGCAGTTGAATGTATATAATGTTACGGCATGCGGGAGGTGCCCCTTGGGGCATTGGTTTCTGCGAGTATGTAGAAGAATTACGGCATTTGGAAGAGTGAGGTCCATGGTGTAATGGTATCGCGTCTGACCGGCAATCGAAGATCCCGGGTTCGATTCCCAGATGGTTACCTCATTTTTTCATTTGTTTCGTTCTCTCTCTCTCGTCTTGCGCGGAATATCTCCTGTACAAGCATCGTTCTTTACGTTATTTATACTGCGTGTTCTTTGCAGTTGAATGTATATAATGTTACGGCATGCGGGAGGTGCCCCCTTGGGGCATTGGTTTCTGCGAGTATGTAGAAGAATTACGGCATTTGGAAGAGTGAGGTCCATGGTGTAATGGTATCGCGTCTGACCGGCAATCGGAAGATCCCGGGTTCGATTCCCAGGTGTTACCTCATTTTTTCATTTGTTTCGTTCTCTCTCTCTCGTCTTGCGCGGAATATCTCCTATACAAGCGTCGTTCTTTACGATATATATATATATATATATATAGGTGTGTGTGTGTGTGTGTGCATTCTCATTTTATATAATACGGAGGCTTGTTTCATTTATAAAGGAGAATCTGTTGGCACCTTACTAAACATAAGTTTATCATTAGCTTCATAATCGCACAAGTCTATTTTTTTAAAAAAGCTGAAAAGCTATTTCCTCGAGCTAAAAATAAAAAAAGCATAGGCAATGATGGCCACACACATTTGAGAATAATGGTAGTTATCTCCTGGCGAGATGTTTGTCTGGTTTAGGTACACATCACACTGACTTATTAACGTATGTAAAAAGTTGTTTCCTGGGTATGCTGCGTATCCCTCTTCACAATCTGCTCCGTGTGAATGTGCGATTCTTAGTTTAGAATACCTGAAGTCGATTGACTGGACAAAAAATGGCTGCCTGCCGTAGGTATCACGAATTCTACAGGAGGAGTCGATAAAGGAACAGCACTGAAGGAATGAATTGTGATGAATTTGGACTCCACAGTGCTTGTCTAAGTTGGGGGGCACATCAAACAGAGCTAATTTTTATTTGCAGGACTCCAAGCTGTGAGGGTGTATAAAATGTGCCATAGCACTCGTTAATACAGCCTTCCACTTCACCTGTACAACCACTTAGGAGAGACAGTTGTACCAGATTTACCTTATACAGTATTAGTTTTTAAAGAGTAAGTGCACGGCTAGTTTCATGCGTTTAGAACAAATATTATTTTTTGTTTTTGAGTCCCTTTTTGTATTTACACCTCGAATTGCCTGTTTATTTATCTTTTTTTTCCTTTTTCCTGCAGTACAGCGCGCTTTCTTCCCCTTGTAGAAATCTTCTGTTTTCTCGTTCTCCTTTTTCTAAAACCGCCACCGCGCATTTTTCTCTTCGCCTCTTTGACGATTTCAATGTAAATGTTTTTTTACAGCTTCTTTAGACTTAGTACCTGCCATTATATCTTCAACCGTGTTAAACCCTGATTGAAGGGCCTTCCTTCCAAGATATTTGGCCCCACTCTTCAGTAAGGGGACAGCCGTACGCGGTATAGATGAAAAAAATGGATCCAATACCGCTTCCACGTTGATACCTTACACGCCAGTAGACAGTAAATAGCCTTTGCGTTATTCTGTCGCAGCACGCCTGAAGTGAAGCTTCACGGTTAAGTTCCCATGCTCAAATGGATAACTTTCATCTTCAATCGTTCTTATAAAGGGTGTCAGGAAATGATTTCCACCCCCCCCCCATGTGCAGAAGAAACTGAAAGGAATAGAAAAAAACAGACAAAACCACGCGAAAGAGCGTTTAATTTTGAATAAAAAACACTTGTTTTAATATCGGGTGTTGCCCCCATTTGCAGCTCTGAAGGCCATTAATCGACGGGGGTATGATCCCAGAAGTGTCTCAAAGAGATCGGTATCATGACTCATTTCTTCAAGGACTTCGTTGATCTTTGCAGTCATAATTTCTGTTGAATACCGATTCTGAATGGGTTGTTCCAGCATTAAGGACTCCACCCGATCCTTCATGATGGATCCGACATGTTCACAGACATTAAGATCGGGAGAATTGCCAGGCCATTCATTATTTCCGAAAAAATCAATGTTATTGTCCTTAAGCAGTTGTTGAGTCGCAAGTGCTTTCATACAGGGGGCTTTGTCGTGAAGAAAGGTTGCCTGTTCAACATCCAAAACACACTCGGGGTCTTTCAAAAACGGAATTACATGTTGGGCTAAAATTACATTTCGAAAATAAGGCCCATCCCAACTGGTTCCTCTTGGTTTGATAACCCAGATGAGCTTCCGAATAGAGAACATAATGAAAACACCCACACATGCTGGATTTTTTACTATTTCTCGATACTTCTGGTCGTCTGGGACTTCATCAGGAGTTGTTGTCCAAACCCGATCATTCTGAAAATTTGGTTTTCTGGAGACATAAACGAAGAATTCATCGCTGACAACCAAGTGAAGGAAATCGTCTTCCGTCCATTCCTCAAGATAATCACAAAACCATAGCCGATCTTCAATATTAAGATCACTCTTCCGTGGCTTAGCTATTTCATGCCAAGCACTCAAGCCTTGGCGAACTCGAAATTGATGCACAAGTTGCCGATTGACTATCTTACCACGACGGATAAGTATCTCTTTCGCTACCTCAGAGCAGCTCTTCTTTCGGCGCCGTGATGCAGCAAGCACAATGTCTTTCGATTCTTGAGATAATTTCTCCGGTCTTCCTCCTCGAAATTCTGTTTCACAATCTTCAGGATTCTTATTCCAATTCCTTTTGACAAAGTCTTCTGATCTTTTTAATCTCTCAGCCACCCAGTGTCGAGTTATGAAAGTTGCACCATCTTCCTTTGCTTCACGAAATGTGACAGCTCGAATGCGGTCAAGAACTCGCTTTTTCTCTGAATCGTTCAAAATAGATGATGCCATGGTTTCTGTGGGGAAAAAAATGGTAAGAATTAAAATCACAGGAATAGAATATAATGGTTTTTATTCAGATTTTAACGCTCTTTCAAGTGGTCTCGCCGGTTTTTATCTACAGTATCTCTTCTACTTTTTTCTCTACAGGGGGGGCAATCATTTCCTGACACCCCGTATATATTGAGATACTGTAGTAGGTTAGATGAGACTTTGACATTATAAGGCTTATCATATGTAATGCTCAAACTCTTTCCTCTATGAATGGGAATGTGAGCGATACGTAACAATCGTACCTGGCTGTCACCAACAAATTGATGCTGCACAATATCGCTGTAAATATAGCACATGGCCGGGGGAGGTTCTCAATCGTTCAGTTTCTCCAATTTTAGCTGGTACAATAAACTGATCAAGTCATACGGTGACTCGCGAAAAGTATCTCTTTGGAAAGCTACACCATGTATGCCCTGAGGTATAATTTTGAACAGTTCTTCGTCTTTAATATTTCTACTAGCTTTCGATTTTAGTAACAAAGTATGTGCTGGTGTGTCTTTTTTGACGATTTCATAAACTAAATCAGACGTAAGGTTTGAGCTTTTCAGACTCCCGTTCAAGTCTCTCATAATATCCTCGGTTGTGTCATAATGCCCTGGACCTAGTGTTACCTTTGTGGTGTAGTACTGTGCAACTCCCGTTCCGGGGTGAACGCATAGTACCGTACCGAGTTACACCTGCCTTCTCACATTCATCGCGACTTCTAAGAATCATAAAAACGGGTTCATTCTTATCAATACTTAATAGTTTGGTGGTCAATTGAAATTCGCATAATCCAACCTCATATGATTCACGATCCAAATCGATGAGCCTATGCAGTTCTGTTATAAAGTTGTTGAACAGGGTGTTGTTAAGATGTACGGCAAAACAAGCTCAGGAAGGCAGTGTGAAGTTGAACTGGTTAGGTGACATGTTGTGTACTTTTTAAGTTTCATTATTGCATCAGCTTTTAAATAGGTGTTGAAGCTTTCTGGGCACCCTAGCCATTTTACCAGGTACATTTTTCCCTTTCCTGTACCTTTGCTTCCTAAATTTTTTTGAAATTTTAAACACTTTTTCCCTAATTTAAATGTCACTTTCTGCAGTTACTCACCATAAAACCCCCCCTCAACTTTTCACCATTGAAATCCTCAACACTGTACATAACAACTCCACTTACTTTAGGCTTGACGGCTGTAACTTTAAAAATCTCCTGAGTCCCGCTTTGCTCAAAAACCTTTTCATGAATTTATTCCCCGCTCGTGACAGTCATACATAATTATCGATTATGAGACGAACAGTGCATGGTAATGTTCTGCGAATATCTTTTCTCGCCTCAAGCTCTGTATGCATACCTCTTTTTAAAACTTCATTATGTGCTGTGCCAATCATACTGTGGTGTGAACGGTTGTAGGATGATGCCAACTGTTCCAAAATGTCTATGTATCTCTATGCATTTTTGTGTGTGAGAGAGCGATGCTTGCGCTCCTTTATGGTACGTTGCACTCTTTCGGCTAAAGAAGCTTCGTGTACAGAATTGGATGTGTAATCACTGATATTAAACTCTGTCAACTTGCCTTGCCTTGCCTTGCCTTGCCTATAAACTCTTTCCCTAAATCTGGACAGATATAGCCTGGTATTCTATTTTCCTTTAACATCGTTGTCTTTCTAGCTTTAGCAAGTGTTTCAGGCGATTTATTTTTAAGAGGAATAAGCCACAAATATCAAGGTTGCACATCGATTATAAACAGTGTGTAGCGGTGGTCAACGTTGTACATCGAACACCTTTCCATGTCAGTTAAATCAGCTTGCCAAATATAACACTGGCCAACAAAATGAAACTTTTTTTTCTCATCACAAACGTGATCACACTTTTCTTAATGCATTTTTCGCGCCGATTCCGAATCTGGTTTTATTTTCTTTCTAGCACGTATAGTTATATAGATACACTGGTTTTGATATTTTTAAGTTTTTGATATTGCTATAAGAAAATTTATGGATGTATAGATCACACTTAGGAATGCTAAACAACAAATACATCATATACCTTATTCAATGTACTTATAAATAAGGAATATATACATTATTTTATTAAAAGGGCTGTGAGTGTGATTTCCTTTTGTAAATTTGTCCTGGATTGTCACGATACAGCATCCAACAATGGTCCGCCATCATGCTTTCATTCCAATATCCTTGGTAGCGCTTCTCCATCATCTGAATATCTTGATGGAAGCGCTCTCCTTGCTCGTCACTCACTGCACCAAGGTTTTCACGAAAGAAATCTAAGTGGGAATGCAGGAAGTGAATTTTTAACGACATTCGACACTCCATTTCTTTGAAGGCATCAAGGAGGTTCTTGACTCCATCCTTATACGCAGGTGACTTGTTGCTTCCAAGAAAGTTTTCACATATCCATTTGAACGCCAGCCAAACCTTCAATTCCAGCGGACTTAGGACT
Source organism: Bathynomus jamesi (assembly GCA_023014485.1). Classification (NCBI taxonomy): domain Eukaryota; kingdom Metazoa; phylum Arthropoda; class Malacostraca; order Isopoda; family Cirolanidae; genus Bathynomus; species Bathynomus jamesi. Next base: position 609,651 of record JAJOZX010001827.1, on the reverse strand, counting down.
TTTTCAAATTCAGTGTCATTCAAAACCTCCCTTATTTGTGGCCCAACAAAAATTCCTTCCTTCAATTTTGCTGCAGTAACCTTCGGAAATTTTCTTGAAAGGTATTGGAACCCTTCAGAATTGACTTTACCCATTGCTTTAACAAAATTCTTCATTAAACCAAGTTTAATGTGAAGAGGTGGCAGATAGATCTTTTGGGGATCCACTAAAGGGACAGACTGGACATTGCTTATCCCTGGGACATATGTATACCTAAGTGGCCAGTCACTTTTGGTGTAATGTTCTATAGTGGCGCGACTGTCCCACAGGCAAAGGAAACAACAAAATTTTGTGAATCCTGACTGCATACCCATAACATTCCTATAACTTTTAGATCTCCACAAACATTCCATTGATGACTGTTGTATTTGATTGCCTTAAGTAGTATATCCATATTGTCATATGTCTCTTTTAGATGGACGGAATGGGCAATGGGGATGGATGGCATATATTACCATTATGCAAAAGAACTGCTTTCAGGCTTCTCTGCGACGAATCAATAAAGAGGCGCCACTCAGATGCCACATACGTCTGAGATATGGCTGTAAATAGTCCATTGATGTCATGGCAATAACAGAGAGGACCGTCTACTGAAAAGAATGCTGTTAATTCAAAATTCCGCTTTCGGTAGTAACTAATACGAACATTGTTCTCAAGTAAATTGTTCTCCTTTAGTCTTGAGGCGAGAAGCTCTGATTTCTCTTTAGACAGCGATAAGTCTCTAACAAGATCATTCAACTGTCCTTGGGTTAACTTTTTAGGCTCTAAATGTCTACCTTCAAAAGTGTACTCTCGTTCTGTAGATGGTCCGGAAACGCCAGTTGCACCTTCATCACTTTCCATGTCATCTATGATAGAATCTAGCCTATCACTTGGGGGAATTGGAATGGGCAATGTTTCATCATGTTTTACTGGTCTACGTGCTGAATCCAAGTTTGGATATACAATCTGGTGTTTGTTCTTGGCAGAAAACCCCATTAAGTTCAAACTACAAAAATAACAGTCTTCATGATGATCTCTCGGCTCCCTCCATATCATGGGTATGGCAAATGGCATTGAAGCTTTCTTTTTGTTAAGCCAATCACGTAATCCATTTGAACAGCCAGAACAGATTTGATGTGGCGCCCATGGTTTATCTTGGTCACCTAGATGGCAACCAAAGTATAGCTTGTATATTTTCTTAATGTCGGTTGTAATACTTCGTCGCTGTGTTTTAGTTGTCAACTGGCCGCATACGAAACAGAACTTGTCGGGGTCATTCTTACATTGTCGAGGCATGTTGACTGACCTGAGCAAACTATAAATTAAAAAAAAATGTACACCAACTTGACACAACAAGTTCTTGGACTGGACTGATCTTTTGACACACAGAGCACGGCGTTGTTGCCTGAATCACAATGCTGCTAGACGTAAAAGCTCACACCTGAAATACATAAGATGTATAATTAAGATAATTGAAATAAATAAGATGAATAAACTAAAAAAACACAATAAAATAAACACAATCAAATGTTGAAATATTAGTATTTTGCCTATTTAAAATGGTTAAATCTGTGTAGTTATATATATGCCTTCATCTTGAAAACTATACGTGCTAGAAAAATCTGAATGCAGGTTTGGAATCAGCGTGAAAAATGCTATCCAGCCACCACAAATTTTACTCTGATGAAAAATCTTTGTTGACCAGTGTAATCAATAGAAGCGGCTTTTGTTTTAGCAGTTTTAAACTTTCTTCTCACAGGTCAATGGAGTGTGTAAATATCCTGTTCATGCAAAAATCTCTCAACATTCTTTTTCTCTAGCCCTTTATTATAAACACTTCTGTAGAGTATATTAATTCCCCCGTAGGAGGATGGAGTTGAGATGCCATAATAATTTTTTCTTAATACGTTAGCCATCTTCATATTTTATAGGCGGTCGGTATGTTTTCGGGATGCTCTTGTTTTCATCTTTTTCTTCAGAATCGCAGGGGTCGGTATGTGTTGTTGTTGTTACGAATGTGGTACTTGTATCAATTCTTTTATCCTGTTCTGGTTACCAGTCAACGTTTTTGGTAAGTTTATCTGCTGTAGTCTCGATTTAATATGCTCCCTACCTGTTGGAGAGAGCCTATCCCACTTTCTAACCAAATCTTGAATAATATCATTAATGTTCGAACCCCGAACTTATTCGAGCTTATGGTGTTGTTGTTGTGGGGTTACCCCCTTAATCACTGACTGTTTTTCTCTAGTCTCGGACTCAGAGCCTGTATCATTACGTTCAACAGCAGCAGCGGCACTATGTCTGATAACTATGGGTACCTCCGTAGGCTTCTTATAATTTTCGAACTCTTCAAGAAATTTCTGAAGAGCTCCTTGGTATAAAATTATTTTCTCTTCAGGAGGCTTTTCGCTCTTTAGTAGATTCAATAATTCGTTTTCCATTCTTTTATGCCTGTTTTTACTGTGCTCTAGAACTACTACTTTATTCATTATATTAAACTAGACAATAAAGGCCTCAAAACTAAAAATAAGATGGGGAGGAATGAACTACCTCTTTCTACAATAATTCGCGTTTTCTTTCCCACAGTTTGTCTTTTACGAGTGAGATATCGTATTATGTTCTTCAAACGACGTAAGCGGGACTTCTGCGATGGGTTCAGTGGTACATTGCCTTTTATACATTGAGAGAGATTTCACAGACGCAATTTAAAAAAATCACAGTCCATATTTTTGGTAAACAAGAATATACACCGTCTCAGCCTCGTTTGGGAATTCATTCGTTCTTAAAAGCAATCTAAACGTGTTTCGCGGGTAAAGTTCACAAACGAAATATCCATAACGTTGACTTGTAACTTCTTTATTCATGAACATTTCAGGAACATTTGATTGGTCAATACCCCAATTTGCTATATATCTCGAAGCTATACAACACGCATATACCTGTTCTTGAAAAGTAGGTTTTGGTTGATGAAGAACACGCTTATGTTAAGATGGTGGGAGAATACTGTAAACGTTTCCGCGAATGTTTTATTAATTTTTAACATGAGATCGTCAATTACAATAACCGTGTGCTTATCGCCCTTTATCAAGCTAACATCATAAACACCTTTGTGGAAAAAAAATAAAATCTTGGTAATCGTTGAAGACGGCTTGGTATGTCGAATAACACCATATAACTTTATGTACAAGTTTTGAGAACAGTTCAACGTTATCTTTAATGATTTTAAGCATAAATACGGTTTTTCCACATCTTGTAGGACCGAATATAATCGATGTAGAAGGACTCGTGAATCTGAATTTTTCTAGAGATTCCTTCTCTAAGACGACATACTAATAAGCGGTGCCTTTAGAAAATATAATAAAATTTTAAGTGCTGCTCCTTATATTCTACAATCTTATTTTTCTTCTTCCCCAGAACCGTAAATGATGTCGAAGATTGGGAGCTGCAGCAGCAGCATGTACCCGTCGTAGATATTGCTGAAGATGATGATGATAATGATGTAATTGTTCTTGAGGCTACAGACTGTGCCTCCACCATCGCAACCACTAGCGTTCCTGAACTATCAGCAGCGACAACAGTAGCACTCCTACTCTCCAAATCAGGGAGAAAGCGGGAGCATAAGGTTGCTAATAATGCCATTCCTGAAACACCTTACACGTCAGACTCTTAAACGCGTAAAACTCTCCATGAGCTCCTCGTGTGTAACAAGTCTTGAAAATGTAATGGAGCATCAGCCCGCCACATCTTACACTACACCACCCGCAGTAGCTCAACTGTAAAATTGATTCTAGTTGCTCTTCCCATTCAATACACCCTCCCGCCACAATCTGCGCCACAAGTACGCTCTTCAGAGCAATGAGGAACGGCCAGTAAGAGTAAGGGTCGCTCTTGTTTTAATGTAAATGACGGAGATGAAGGCACGTTTTGGGTAGTAATACCCTCCAGGCGCCTGGTGGCGGAGATGTTGATTATATTATGGCTAGAATTGCAAAAGCTTCTCAGAGCGGCACGGCTATTAACTTGGAGAATTTTGTGGGGATATACTGTAGATCATGTTTTCCGCGTTGTAGATCATGACGCCACGCCTTCTACTCTTAACTTTAATAGCTTCCAAATATACAGAAGACACACTTCTTGAGCGTGGTTGTGGATTTATGGTTATTGTACTCGCGCACATGTTTGTCGTATTAAAAACACCACACCAAAAAATATGGGTCCCCACGGTTACTGTTAGGTACAGACTGCAGGCTTGATTTTAACTGTGATATGGGCCCTGAAGAGTTGAGAAAGTTACAGCGAACGATGGGGGTACGTATAGTTGTTTTTGATCTGAATCTGACTGGTAGGACTGTGTATGTTTTTGAAAGCAGTGTGAGAGACCGAACAAAATCTTTACTTATTTTAGGACTGTCAGGAACAACGTACCTCCCCATACGTAATATAAGAACTCAACTCTTTACGCGAGTTACGTTAATAGTCGCAAGTGTGAAAAGCATCACAATTTGTGTAAGGGCTATCTTGATCTGCTAAAACACTGTAAGGATTGTCAAATGGTTTGTGTACAGTGTAAAAGCCCAAGATACGAAAGTCGTGTAGTTGAGACTGAAAAGAGAGATTGTAATGTATGTAGTAGCACGTTTTTCAATAATATATGTTATAATTTCTATAAAGCAAATGGTACGTGCAAGAAAATAAGGATTTGCGAGTGTAGTATGTTTCATACAATGAATGATTGCGGAGCGTTCAAGCATAGATGCGATGAAATTCACTGTTCTACATGCCAGAAATATATAAAGCGGACGGTATAAAGCATGCATGTTATATGAAAGGAACCAAACCAAAATATACACCTTATATAAATGTATACTACGACATAGAGACCTACACGGACCCCGAAACAAAAGATGTTATACCGCACTTGCTCGTAAGTCAGACCATTTGTGACGACTGCATGAACGTTGAGTGTAATGGTTGTCGAAGTTGTGGTAAACTAACAAACATATTTAAGACAACAGCAAGAGACTCCCCCGTGAAACTCTTTGTGGACTATATTGTTAAACTATCGAATCAGTTCAAAAAAATGATCGTGTACATTCTTGCGCATAACGTTGCAAAATTTGATACTCAGTTTCTTTATAAGGAACTACTTCAGCATGAGTCATCAGAGATATTCACGGACGACCCCTTAAAAAGAGGGAACAAACTTATTCAAATGCAAATAAGAAATAATGTGCAGTAGGGTGGATCGATTTTACATTTTTTTCGATTTCTATATTCTAATAGAGACAAAAACGCGCATGCATGAGAAAATAGCCTCTGCAAAATCTTAGCTTAATAGGTAATCATCTTCTGCCCCCGGCAGAGCGATGAAAATCATATTTTAGTAGTCAAAAACGTATTTTAAACCCTAGCCTAGAGTCATAAAATTTTGCGTGTGTGTTATTTCATGCCTAAGCTACGATATAAATGCTATTGGAAATATATAAATGCATTATTTAAGACAAAGAGCCGATCTGAAAATATGTATAATATTATACATATTTTCAGATCGGCTCTTTGTCTTAAATAATGCATTTATATATTTCCCATAGCATTTATATCGTTGCTTAGGCATGAAATAACACACACGCAAAATTTTATGACTCTAGGCTAGGGTTTAAAATACGTTTTTGACTACTAAAATATGATTTTCATCGCTCTGCCGGGGGCAGAAGATGATTACCTATTAAGCTAAGATTTTGCAGAGGCTATTTTCTCATGCATGCGCAAGTTTTTGTCTCTATTAGAATATGGAAATCGAAAAAAATGTAAAATAGATCCACCCTAATGTGCAGTTTAAAGATAAATTATTATTTACCTCGTGTAAATTAGCTAAACTACCTAAGGTTATGGGGGTGAATGATGAAGTTTCAAAAGGGTATTTCCCTTACACTTTCCTTACTAAAGTCAATTTAAATTACTAGGACTCCCACTCCTTAAACACTACTTTAACTATGACAGTATGAATGTCTGTGAGCAGGAAGACTGTGAGAGTTACTACAATACTTTTAGCGGCACCAATTCTTGTAATATAGCAGATGAATTTGAGCGTTATTGTGTGAACGATACGTGTCCTTAGAGTATGTTTCCAGGTCTTCAGAATGATGTACATAGCCCGGTTTAGTTGTGATCCGCTACAAGATGCAACCACGATTGCGTCATTATTTCACCGTGTTCAAAAATAATTTTATAGCAAAAGATACACTAGCTGTCATTCCGCGTAACGTCCCCCGTAGTTATGAGTACAAGGCTATTTACTGGCTCACACACCAACAACAGCGGACGGGTGTATACATAAAGCATGCACGAAATACGGGAGAGGTGGTAGTTAAGTTCAGTGGTCGCGTTTTTTGGGTCGATGGGTTAAGTGAGGACCCCCACACTGGCGAGAAAATAGTGTACTCGTTCACTTGATGTTGGTGGCATGGGTGGCATAAATCCGCACTCGTGATCAGCTTATATGTTCCCGCTTCATGGGGGCATGAATATGATGCACGGGTGGATAGGATACCGATGAGCGCTACCGTGAAGAACTAGATACCGTCCGTCATTCAATTGTAGTGGAAACTCTCAAATGCGGGGATAGTTTGTTTTGAGGTCGCACAAACCCCATCAAGCTATACTTCCTACGTACGGAGGGTGTGAATCTCCACTACTATGATTGCTGTTCTTTATACTCCTACGTAATGAAGAACAATCCATACCATGTAGGCGCTCCTGAAAAACTTGTGGGTCCTGACATACCACCATTGAAGACTTCTCAGCTAACTTGAACGAGAACATTTTTGGCCTCTCCTTTTTTGATGTATTTCCCCCGACCGATTTATGGATGCCTATCTTGCCCGTTGTTATAGATCACAAGCTCATGTTCCCCCTGTATGTGAAGTGTGCACAGGAGAACACCGGGGTTTGTAATCATACAGATAACCAGAGGAAGATTCGTGGCGTCTTCACCTGCCCCGAATTGGATCTAGGTGTTCGTCACGGTTACAGAATATTGAAGATTTATGAGGTATGGAGGTTCCACAAACTCCCCTCTCTCTTCAGGCCATATATATAAATACTTTTTTGGAGAACACGTAGAGGCCTCAGGATACCCGCGAGGCGTCGAGACCGAAAATGAAAAATCGGAGTATATACAACATTACCGCGACCATGAAGGGATTCAGCTTGATGAAGAACAAGTTGCGTGGAATCCAGGTAAGTACTTTAGTGCAAAATTAGCACTTAATAGTTTGTGGGGAAAATTCGCACAAAATACAGACATGGGGAACGTTCATGGAGCCACCAGTTACGACGAGGTGTGGGACTATGTTAACGCCAATGATAAAGAAGTCATGGAAGTCACAAATGTCGGTAATACGTACATAATAATAGAACAGAGATGTCAACGAATACATCGTGTGTTACAAACAACCCCGTACCTAGCTTTACAACAACTTACGCAAGCATTAAGCTATGGCCTCTGCTGCTTTCTCTTGGACGACGAGTTCTGTACGCAGATACAGACAGTATGATAATCACGGCGAAAGAAGCCGGATATGTACCCCCAATTGGTAAATTTCTCGGAGAACTGAATGACGAGGTCAAGGACGAGTAAGGTGACAACGCATAAGCCGATTCAGATCAGTGAAAGAAAGCCACCCCCAGCCTTTTTTATTTAGCTTTACAAGGCTAACTAACGAAAATATCACGACCTAACCTAACCAGTCGTTAGATCAACTGTACGCCAACGACGATTGGTTAGGTTAGGTCGTTATATTTTCGTTAGTTAGCCTTATGAAGCTAACTAAAGAAAGCTGGGGGTGGCTTTCTTTCATTGATCAGCCGTGAAAGCTAAAGGCATCACTCTGTGATCGCGCAAACTGTCAGATTATAAGCTTTAACTCGCTGAAAGATCTGGTGAGTTTAGATGTTGATGATGATGGAGACGAGGGTGCCCAACCACCACCACACTTGGTTGTAGGGACTCATAACTTTCGTGCACAGAAGTTGGGGGAGTGAAGGAACTTAGAGGTACGAAAGTGTGTCGTAACACTTAGAAGCTCTACCAGTTACCGGGTACCTACGACACTGTTCCCTTTGTCTACCTTAGCGGGTGAATAAAAGTAATATGTATGTATATATATATATATATATAGGTTTTGTTTTTATAATTTGTTTCATAGTTTTTTTTTTAAATTATTTATTTATTTATCACGTGTAGTTTAAATAGAGTTATATTAAATTTAAACGTTTTATTATTTCTCCTTTAAATGAATGAATGTGTGTGATAAAAATATCGATTCACCACCACTCATTGTACAGTGCATACCAATAAGCGTGTTATGTAGCGCCGCCTACTAAGACCTTTCGCAATTCATTCTTTGCCCTCTCCTCAATGTACAGTTGTGAGCAAGCAGCCCAGGTGTGCAGACGTGCCTTTCTGTCAGTTAAATATTCCTCACAATGTTTGCGGCGGATGTTGCGTGTTTCACATTTCTCAAGTGGTATTCAACAAAGTCTTCAGCTATTGTTGCGAATGCTCAAAGAATTTCTAATTATCCGTCTTTTGAAACTTTTAAGGCTACATTAAATGATGCGAAGGTGCAGGAGGAAGACGTTCAAATACTGTATGGATATTCTGGTGAGAGCATCGCGAACTTTCGTGATGCAAACGATGTAATGGAATATGTTGTGGGATTAAGTTGCGTTAAAGAATACACACAGCGTGAAGTGAAAGAATCAACGCTTGCAGAAGAGAAACAGAAGATCTGGGTTGTGAATCTTGTTGATGAATGGGGTGACAAGAAGTATTACATTATATTACATCATACTGAGTACGCGTTCACGGCGACGGTATATGTGAATCTGGTGATTATGGATAATTTAAAATATTTCTACCACTACATCCATGTATATCATGATGAGGTAAGCAGCGAAATTGTAGCTAAAGGTTTATGCGAATTTTTAGTAGAGTTTAGTGACGAGTATTATTATTTATTCAGCAAACAGGACAAGTATGGACAAACGTTTCTCCCAAATACAGTAGATCGCCAGAGTGCTAATTAACTTTGTATGTGCATAGCTCTTAATTGAGAAAATATAATGATGAATACATTTACCCCTGAACGTTGTAGATGTTTGGTGCGCATTCCAGTGAATGCGTGTGATAAAACATTGAAACCGATATTACTTTATGTATCGCAGATGGAAAATTCTCTAATTACCTTCCCAGTATAATGGGATCCAGTTTTTAATATTCGAATAATTTGCCAATGCGCCTCGATTCTTTTACGTTGGAACAACCTCGTACACGAATCCGTGTTACTAACGTATGGCAGCATTCATGATGCAACCCGTATGCCTCAGTCCTTCAGCCTTTCATCCTCCACCCACCCGCGTCGTCTGATTCCACCCTGTAGTCAACGTCTCACAAACGCCTTAGAGACTGACTCGGAAGGAGTGCTATCAACATCAACAGAATAATAAGAGATGGAGTTACCATTAAGCAGTATCCTCAACGCTGTATACACCGTGTCCGTCTTCAAATCTGTGCGTGTGTTTAAACACAGTAGTGTTGCTATTAATTATGAGCTTGAAACAAAATGCACGCGTACAAACTCTGGTAAAAGCAATATTATTTATTTAAATGTTGAGATGTCTAAAATTTTTATATTGATTGAGAAGTAGCCTGAGGACGGCTATAAAACACCTGCAGGAGTGGGTCCAAAAAGAGAGCAGACTAGTGATGCACCCTCCTACGCTGTTATTAATCAGCCATGTGTCTACAGTATATACGGTTGATGTGGGAGAATAGCGGTGACAATGGGGCGCTCGTCCCTACACGAAATCGTTTTATTCTCGATAGGTTATTTGAAATCACCGGTTTTCGTAAACTAAAGCCTATATTATAGATACGCATTGCTGATATGCGTTATTTCGATACAGTTCTCGAGTTCGCGTACACTGTGCTGCTCGACGATTTTAACAAGTGTCGCGAGGAACAAGGCGAGAATGGACGGAAGTTGGAGACATATTTAGAAGATACAGCTCCCCTGAAATACCACGAGCTTTGGAACATTGGCTTAAAACGCTACAAGCCATGTCTCGCATTCACTGTTAATCCTGAAGGATTATATCTTCATATAAGATATAGCTGTCGTCACGATTTAGAAGAGTTCCTTCATTGCCGATATGAGTGGTGAAGATTTTACAGTTGAAAAGATCGGTGAAGAAAGAATAAGTGCGCGTGTGGAGAGAGCGGTTTATAAAGTTGAATTTAATGATAATGTAAAAATATTAAATAATGCCATGCTCCTACGAGCTTTTGATTGTATTCTATCTATCTTTAAAATTCGTGAGCATTTTACCCATAATTGTAAAATATGAACGAAAATAGTTTTAGATGAACTTAAGGCTCTACATATAGAATATAGAGCCCCGCATACGTTAAGCGGTCAATTGCTTTTAAATCGTCCTGTATCGCGCAAAGTAATAAAGATGCGAATGTAGATGTAGTTGTGTGTGAATTTAGCATCCTACTAAAGAAATTAAAGAAAGTTTATTTATTTCTGTTTTTATGTCTTTTATTTATATATATATATATATATATATATATTATATATATATATATATATAAATATAAATAATATATATTATATATATATACAGTATATATATATATATATAATATATATATATATATATATATATATGAAAAATTATTTCACGAAAGTGACACGTGAAAAGTATTTATGATGAATAAACCACCCCTTTGTGTTTCTTTTTCCTTCGTGGTTTTATTCATCATATATATATATATATATATATATATATATATATTTATATATACAGTATATATTTTTTTTTTCCTGTATTTATGCAAGTGCAAATGCAAAAAATAAATTTTTAAACTATATTACATACCAACGATCTGTAAGCTTGGAGAAGTTTATCAACCAATTCTGCAGTTAGGCGATTTTTTGTTGTCGCAGAAATTCTGGATTACTGCTTTAAAAACATCCCAAGCTGTTTTTTTCAGATTCATTCAGGGCTTCATCAAAGGCACCATCTTTCATTAACTCATTAACTAAAATTCCCTCTTTTATTTTGACATCACTAATCAGATGAAATTTTTGTTTGAAGTACTAGAATCCATCTCCTGCTCTGTTCACTGCTTTAACAAAATTTTTCTTCAATTCTAGTTTGATGTGTAAAGGTAGCAAGTAACTTTTTCAGGATCCACCGATTTATGGCACGCAACAATTTTTTGTTCAAGAGTGAAAGATTGACGAGGTGGCCAGTTCGTAACAGTATAATAAGAATTCTTTGCTCTGCTGTTCCATTCACAAAGAAAATAGCAATATTTTGTATACCCAAGCAGTAAACCAAGAAGCAGCCCAATGACTTTGAGGTCACCACAGATATGCCAGTTGTATCTTTTGTAATTTATTTCATTCAGTAAAAATTCCATATTTTCATAAGACTCTTTCATATTGACGGCATGTCTGATTGGAACTGAAGGATAAATATTTCCAGTATTTAACGAATCGTTGAAAGATCACAAGTAATAGAAAAGAATTTTGATATATTTCTTTGACATTTGGAAAAAACATACAGTATGCTGGTATCGTTTGCAAGCATGTTCCAGCCTTTTAATCTGGATCGTAAAAGTTCTGCTTGATTTTTCGATAAATTCAAATCTCGAACCAGATCATTAAGCTCAAGTTGAACGAAGTGAGTCTCTTTTTCTTGAGTTTGTCGATACTCTTCTTTCTCTGACAATTCCATATGCTCATTTTCAGCAGGTTCATCATCATTATCTAAACTCCACGATCCATGGGGTTTAGGAACTGGTAGAGTTTCACAATGTGTTACTGGTCGCATTGCGGAAGGCAGATTCGGGTATTCAATTTTCTTCTTATTTTTCGAGGAAAAACCACTGACCTTAGTTAAACAATAATAACAATCTTTGCAGTAATCTTTTTGCTCTCTACAAATCATGGGGACTGCAAATGGCATAGAGGTACTCGTACCTTTTAATCAACCCCTAAGGGTCACAGCACAACGCGTACACCATATATGGGAAGCCCAAACTTTATCTTGATCTCCGATTTTGCAGCCGAAGCTCATAAGTTTTTTCAGTTAAGGGAAGAATGTTTCTTTGGTGATCTTGTATCACGTAATCAGCGCAAAAATAACAGAAACTGTTAGGATTATTCACACATTCACGCGACATTTCAAATTATCCTTTTTTCCTTCAAGGTGCTATTTTGTGTAACACATGTAGAATTAAATGATTAGGTAAATGGAAAAAAACTATAAAATCAAACTTCACTACACATGAACAGACGCGCACCATGAAGCAGCTTCGGGCAGAATGAATTATTCATAACTGCAAGTAGCCCTCTATGACACACAGAAGGAAAATTGACATGTTACGACAGGTTCGAACGTGTCAGGAGCATAAATTACATGACCCGACATTAGCTAAAATATTTTCTGCTGGAATACTCTCAGTTTTAGGTTTAATGCAATTTTAATAATTTGTTCAATTTATCATCTACAGTATATCAGTGCTTCTCAACCTGGTGAATGGTTCACCCTAGGGTGAATGAAATCAGAATCAGGGTGAATGAGAATGGTGGGGTGAATGGTAAGGGGAACGAATACTGTGTAGTTATGAATGCAAGCATATTAATATTTCTTCATTAGAACATTTTTCAACTTATCAAATTTGATTGGTTCAGTAATTAAAGACTTTTTTCTGGAAGCTTGTCTGATAAGCAGTTGAAAAGGTATGGTTCTTCAACTCCTGAGGATGATTTATCTATTTCAGGAAATAGTTTAATAGTCCTAAGAGTGTTAATAGTTATTATATCTTTCTTTCTCAGTTTGGTTTGCTGCATATAATTATATATTATAACTTATATTTTATATACAGTATTGTTAATTATTTCCCCTCAGACATTTTGTTCCAATTTTAATTTATTTGGCATGCATGTATGTCATGATGTTATTATGTATATATTTTTATTTTGTATTATTTTACCAATAAGCTGACTTCAGCTCATTTATTTTGCAGATTGATGATTTGGGCAATGTCTATGTACAAGTACTTCAAGAGAACGTGTACCAGAGAAGAAACCGAGGTTACAGAAACCTTGGATGATGTCGGAAAGCTCACGGAAAATGTCAACCTGGAGGACAATGCAAGGGTTAACGAAATTATGGGAACGAAACGGAAGCAAACACAGTCAACGTCTGGTGTGAAACCAAAGTACCGGAAATGGAAGGAGGAATACTTTAAGTATGTTTTTTTTACCCAAACGTGAAGCGCTGAATTCCTACCCTTCTGGGCAGTGCATGTTTTGCCCTGTGAGATACAGTAATGCCTGTTTTTCTCCTTCGAAGTTGTTGTCTCACTTAAGCACTAAACATCCTAAGTATAAGAACAAAACAGTCAAGTTTTTGAAGCAACACTAGCTGCCCACTTGAAGCAACAGAACTCACTGGAGAAAGCAGTGGTTTATCCAGAAGGGGAAGAGAAGCCTCTATTAATGACTTCCATCAAGATTGCTCATATTCTGTTACAGGAAAAGCAACCATTTGTCGAAGCAGAGAATGTGATTTTACCATGTCTGGAAGTTGCTGCTGAGTATACTGTATTCATGGTGGAAAGAAAGCAGTGGAAAAAGTGAAGAGAATTCCCCTATCCAATTGTACGATGAAGAGAAGATGTACATCAGTTGCGGAAAACTTGAAAAATCAGTTACTTCGCAAGCTTAAGAAGCAGCTTGCTTTGGACTTCAATTTGATGAGACAACTGACATCAGAAATGAGGCTCAAATGATTGCGTACTGCAGATTCCCTGATGTGCAAGCAAAGAAGATATCAGAGCACTATCTTTTCTGCTTGCCAGTAGGCGTTCACACCACTGGATATGCAGTATTTTCAAAACTGAATGAATTCATACAAGAGGCAGACCTGGACTGGACCAAATGTGTCGCTGTGACTACTGTGACTACTGATGGAGCTGCCGCAATGCTTGGATCTTTGCAGGGAGCAGTCACTCGAATCAAGAACGTATCACCCAACTGAGTTTCAACCTACTGTTTCATTCACAGACAAGTACTGGCTTCGAACAGGCTAGCTGTGTCTGTTTTGAAAGCAAAACAGGCTGAGAAAAATGATCTGGAAAAAGTTCTTGAGGATTGTGTGAATCGTAAATGCTGTACGTGCAAATGCCAAAAAATCACGCCTGTTTCCTGAACTCTGTTAGGACATGAGTGCAGAATATATGCAACTTATTTTCCATGCTGAAGTCCGATGGCTTTCGAGAGGAAAAGTGCTCTCTCTCGGATGCTGAGCCTGAAGGAAGAATTGACTGAATTCTTTAAAGAGGACAAGGAGAAGGCGTGGAAATTACAGGATCTCTACTGGCTGGCAAAACTGCATCACATGGCTTCAGTTTTTAAGCTCCTTAACAAGGTGAATTTGTCCATCCAAGGAAAATGAGGAGACATATTTGAAGTCATCATTAAAGTCGAGGGTTTCAAATTAAAACTTAATCTTTGGAAAAACCATTCCCAAGAGAAGGACTTTTCTCACTTTGTTCAGCTCGACGACTTCATGAAGCACAGTCAGTGGGAAAATAAGGCTCCTAATTTGGAAGAAAGGGTGAAAGATCTCGTTCTCTTTCATCTCGAGCTCTTGAAGGTGGAATCACTTCTGGACTTGCTGGGTATCTCTCCTAGATTTTCCTGAGTACCGATCCCTCTCAGAGGAAGCCTTGCTCATTCTTGTTCGCATGGCCACTACATATCTTTCAGAACAAGGATTCTCATCATTGGTGGAGAACAAATCTATGAAGCGGAATGCTCTCCTTCATGTTGATCCTCTGATGCGGGGAGCTTTTGAAACCTCCATCACTCCTGACTATGATGCAATTTCCAACCAAATTCAAGAGCAGGAAAGTCACTAGCTGTACAGCTGTATTTGGCAAAGAAGAATGTGCACACAGTTGTGTCATATATGAATTTAGATTTTAGACATTATTTACTGTAGCTGTAATTATGTAATTGTGATATGATACTTATAATTCAAGTCATAATAAACAAATAGAGTACGCTGTGAATTAGAAACTTTACTTTTCCACTGCATTCAAAGTGGGGTGAATGAGTTATGAATAAAAATATTTATGGTGAATGATACCGGAAAAGGTTGAGAAGCACTGGACTACACCATCACCCGCGCTAGCGTTCCAGAACACCCAGCAGCGAGAACTGTAGCACCCCTACTCGACAATTCGAGGAGAAAGCGGGTGCATGGCGACATTGCTGAATCGCTTTCCGCGTCAGGGGCAAAGCTTAGAAAGGGTGCTCCGAGTGCATCGGCTGTTAGACCCACAGTAATAGATTCCCAGCCCTCTACGTCTTACGGCACAACCCCTACAGTAGCTCCTTGTACAAATAAAACTGTGACCCCTTATTCCTATTCAATACCACCTGTGCCTTCGTCAGCAACATCTCATTCTCTAGACAGTAGCATAACATTGGAGCTAGTGCGCATAAACACCCCTACCGCAGCTCTGAGAAGCGGTGTTAAACAGGGACTCCGTCATGTAGTTGAACGTATTGTGGAGTTTGCCCTTCAGAGTAGTGAGGGACGTGAAGCCAGGACGCGATTGTCCTTCGGGTTCGGGTCAGACATCGGAGATAGAGATGATTTTTGCGTAGTAATACCCTACAGGCGTTTGGCTGCTGGAGATGTGGTGTACATTTTGGGTCGTACAATGCATGCCTCTCACAGCAGCACCGAATTCACCATGGACAACTTCAGGATAGATATATACCACGTTTTCCTTGTTGCGGGACATACGGCCACACCTTATACGCTTAACTTTGATAGTTATCAAATATTCAAAAACCACAAAAACCTCGATCGCAGTTGCGACTTTATAGCAATAGTCTAGGCTCATGTGTTTACTGTACTAAATACAGCCGGCAAAAAAATTTGGTTACCGGTCGCGTCGGTTGTGCAGCGTACCCGTAAACTGGCTGCAAGCTCGAGTTTGAATGTGATATGCGGCCTGAAGAGTTGAGAAGGATAGAGCAGGAAATGAATGTTCGCATAGTTGTATTTGGATTGGATGATCGTCATAGGACTGTGTATAAAAGTCGAAAGTATGGAAGACCTCACGATTTGTGCAAGGGTTGTCTCAAGTTTTCAGATGATATAGTGAAACATTGGGAAGATTTTCTCATGGTATGCGAACAGCGTAAAAGCTCCAAATGTGAAAGGCTTGTAGTTGAAGCTGAGAAGAGGGACTGTAATGTGTGTAGACGCACATTTTTCAATAATAACTGTCTTGAATTCCATTAATGAAATGGGACGTGTAGGAAAATGAGAATTTGCGAGTGCGGCATGTTTCATATGATGGACATTTGTGGAAACTTCGAGCATAAATGTGATGAAATTCACTGTTCTACATGCCATGAGAAATATAAGGCAGATGGTATAAAGCATGTAGTGTATACCATATGAAAGACGCGAAACCTAAAAATAAACCTTGTATAAATGTATACTACGATATAGACATATACACAGACGCAGAAACAAAAGATATTATCTCACATTTACTTGTAAGCCAGACTATCTGTGACGAGTGCATGAACGTCGAGTGTGATGAAAGTCGCAAATGTGGCAAAGAAACAAACATTTTTAAAACGAGAGCACACGACACCCCCGTGAAACTCTGTCATAAATTGTCAAGTTCGAGGACAAGTTCAAAAAATGACTGTCTATTCTTGCCCATAACGTCGCAAAATATGAAACACAATTCTTTTATAAGGAACTGCTTGAGCACGAATCATCAGAGATATTTACAGGCGATCACTTTAAAAGAGGAAACAAGCTTATACAGATGCAGATAAGAGGTAATGTTCAGTTTAAAGACACTCTGTTATTCATACCTTGTAAATTAGCCAAGCTACACAAGTGATGGGCGTAGTCGCCGAAGTTTCAAAAGGTATTTTCCTTAAACTTTCCTCTCTCGCGACACTTCAACTTACGTAGGACCACTACCACCCAACCATTACTTTAACCGTGCCAACATGAGTGATAGTGAACATGAAGATTTTGAGTTTTAATGAAGATAATCCTTACAATAAAACGGATGAGTGTGAGCGTTATTGCGTGAATGACGAGCGCGTACTTAGAGTATGTTTCCAAACCTTTAGAAGGATGTATAGAGTCCTGCTCAACTGCAACCACCTACAAACCGCAACCACAATCGCCTCATTGTGTTTTACTGTGTTCAAGAACAACTTCATGCCTGAAGATACACTAGCCGTCATTTCCCGAAACAACCCACGCAGTTATGGGTATAAGGCTATTTACTGGCTCATACACCTACAATAACAGACCGGTGTATACATAAAACTCTCGCAACAGCTGAAAAGTGGCCATTGAGATCAATGGCCGTGTTTTTAGGGTAGATGGTCTAAGCGAAGACCCCGCCACTGGTGAGAAGAGAGCGTACTCCTTCAACGGATGCTGGTGGCATGGATGCCCACGTCCTGTGTTTGGTATCATAGGAGATATCCATGGTAGATCTCCTGTGACAGTCTCGCATGGACCGTGCCCGCGATGAACTTATAAGCTCCCAGTTCATTCACAAGGTTTTGTGGGAGCACGAGTATGATGTACGGATGGAGATAGATGGAAAGTACTGCGAAGAAATAACACCATCAAGCGTTTAATAGTGCCGGATCCTCTCAAATGTAGCGATAGTTTGTTTGGTGAACGAACAAACCCCATCAAACTATACTTTCCACCTACGGAGGGCGTGAAACACCATTACTACGACTTCTGTTTTTTATACCCCTACGTGATGAAGAACAATCCGTACCCCGTAGGCATACATGAAAAACTGGTGGGCCGCGCCTTGCCTACCATCGAAGAGTTCTCAGCTAATTTGAACGAGAACTATTTCGGAGTTTCTTTCCTAGATGTACTTCCCCCTCGCGACTTATGGATGCCAATCTTCCCCATCGTTATGATCACAAACTCATGTTCCCTATGTGTGTGAAGTGCGCAGAGAACAATGGGGCCTGTAATCACACAATCAACCAGAGGAAGATCAGAGGCGTATATACAAGTACTGAGCTCTCCCTAGCCATTCGTCACGGTTACAAAATATTGAAGATATATGAGGTGTGGAGGTTTCCGAAGTTCCCCAACCATTTCACACCATATACAAATACTTTTTTGAAGGACAAGGTAGAAGCATCAGGGTACCCGCGAGGAGTTGAGACCGAAAATGAAAAATCGACATATATTCAACACTACCGTGATCATGAAGGGATATAACTTGAACGGGACCACATTGCGAAGAACCCTGGCAAGCGCTTTCATGCGAAGTTGTTCCTAAATAATCTCTGGGAGAAATTTTCCCAAAATACAGAGAAGGGGAACGTCCATCTAGGCCAAAGTTATAACGAGTTGCGCGATTACGCCAACGCTCTCGATAAAGAGGTCAAGGAGATCGTGAATGTGGGTAATACGTACATAATAAAGTACAACAGAACCGAATTGGTTACAGATACATAGCGTGTAACAAACATACCTGTAGCCAGTTTCACAACAGCATACGCCCGCATCAAGCTGCATTCTCTTGGACGGAGGGTTCTGTACGTAGATACAGATAGTGTGATATTCACGGAGAAGGAAGGTGAATATATGCCATCTATTGCGGAATTCATCGGAGAATTGACTGACGAGATGAAGGATGAGTATGGAGATAGTACCTACGCTGATTTTTTTGTCTCAACAGGCCCAAAAACTTACGGGTACGGGTGAAGGTGGGAGAGGAAATGAAATATATCGTGAAGGCTAAAGGCATCACTCTTAACCAGGCGAACCGGGGGATCGTCAACTTTGATTCGCTGAAAGAGCTAGTAAGATTAGAAAATGACCAACCACCCCACATGGTTGTAGGTACTCACAACTTTCGGGCATAGAAGTTAGAGGTCGTGAAGGAGCTTAGGGGTACGAAAGTATGTCGTAACACATTCAAAAAACGATACCAGGTGCTGGCACTGTTCCCTTTGGATACCGTGAGGTGTGAACATTTGCTATATAGCTGTTTTGTTAGAGTTTATTGTTCAGGAAATTTTACAATTTTTTTTTATTTATTACATATATTTAATTAAGTTTTAGCTGGTGTTTCATTTTCCCCTGTGTGTGTGTGTGTGTGTGTGTGTGTGTGTGTGTGTGTGTGTGAGCAAGAAAATCTAAATACTGCCCACTGTATTTTGCTGACCAATAAAAAGATTCACGTGACTCCTGCTGCTATTCGGTACATTTCTTCTCCCTGCCTACTCAGTTGACCCCTGCAAGCCCTGATTGTCAGACGTGTCTTTTTATCTGTTAAAGAATTCTCGCGTAGACGAAAAATAACGATGGCTTCCATTGATATTGCATGCTCTACATTCCTGAAGTGGTACTCACTAAAGTTTACAGATGTGGTGAACATCCAAAGAATTTCTAGTACTCTCCTTTGAAGCCTTTAAGGCCGCATTAAATCGTGCGAAACATGAGGAGCACGACGTCCAAATACTCTTCGGAAATTCTGGTGAGAGCATTGCTGGGTTTCGCGGCTCAAACGATGTAATGGAATATGCTGTAGGATTAAAGAGTACATAGGATTAAAGAGTACATATATCGTGAAGTGAAAGAATCCATCCTTGCTGAAGAGAAACAATGGATCTGGGTTGTTAACCTTGTTGATGATTGGTATCACAGGAGATATTGTACCATGTTACATCACACCGAGTGGGCGTGCACTCTGGCGGTGAATGTAAATCTTGTGATTATGGACAGTTTAAATATTTTTACGACTACATCCATGTATATCATGTCGAGGCGAGGTGCGCAGCGAGGTTGTAGCTGAAGGTTTATGTGAATTTTTAGTAGGGTTCAGGACGAGTATCGTTTGTCCAGGAAAAGGACAAGTATGGGCACATTTTTCTCTCAAATAGATCGTCAGAGTATTAATAAATGTCCATAGTTCGAGAAGGTAGAATGGTAAATACAGTTACCCCTGAACGTTGTAGAAGATGTACGGTGCGCATTCCAGGAAGTGTGTGTGATAATTCATTAAAACCGATGTTACTTCATCTATCGGAAATGGAAAAATTCTCTAAACGCCTACCCGGTATAATGGGATAAAATATTCGGATGATCCGCCAGTGCGCATCGAATCTTTCATGCTGGAATAATCTAGTACACGAATCATTAAAGCTTTGCGGTGATCATGACGCAACCCGTGTGACTCGCACCCATCCCCACACCTCCCACCCTCCAACCACCAGCATGGACCCGCCGAGTCAAACAGAGCACTGGGGCTCATAGTCACCTCAGAGCTTGACCCGATTGGACGCTCTCTCCTCGCAGAATCAATAGAAAACTATTCAGAGATGGTACTTCCGTTGAGCAACATCCTCAATGCAGTATATGATGTGCCCGTGTTGAAGTCTGTGCGTGTATTCAGGCGTAATACCGGTGCTATTAATTACGTACTTGAAACGAAATGTAGCCAATCAAACTCTGGTAGACGCAATGTTATTTAAGTGCTGAAGAATATGAACAGAATCTTCGTGGTGGTTGAGAAGTGGGTGAGGACAGCTATAAAATACCTAGGGGTGTATGCACAAAAAGAGAGTATATTAGTGATGCAACCTCATCGCTATTATTTGTAAGCTATGCGTAAATCGTGATACAAACCAGCCCTGTGTTGATATACGATTTATGTGGAAGAATGCTGCTGACAAAACGCCCTTATCCCCAAACGAAGCCATTTCATTCTCGACAAAATGTTTTAAGTCGTGGGTTTCCGTAAACTGAAACCTATGTTAGACGCACGTGTTGCTGATATGCGTTATTTTGACACAGTGCTTGAATACGCGTACACCGCCCTGCTCTATGATTTTACCAAGTGTAGGGAGGAACAAGGCGAGAATAGTTTGGAACTGGATCGTATTTAGAAGGTGCAGACTCCTCGAAATATACAACGAATTTTGGTAGAAAGGACTAGAACGCTACAGGGCTGAACTCACCTTCACTGTTCACCCTGAAGAATTATTTCTTTATATAAGGCGAAGTTGTCAGGACGATTTAGAAACATACTTCAATTGTCGATATGAGTCGTGAAGAAGACTTTATCGTTGAAAAGGTCAACGGGGAAAGAATAAATGCAATTGGGGAAAGGTGTGTTTATAAACTTGAATTTAATGGTGATGATGTAGCAAACGATGTCATATTTGTGCGTGTTTTTGCCTTATTCTATCCGTGCTTAAAGACCGTGATAGTTTGACCCCCCAATTGTAAAGTGGGTACAAAAATAGTGTTAAACGAGATGAAAGCCCATTATATTGAATATAGACACTCGCACACTTTGAGCGGTGAATTAATGTTAAATCGCCTTTATTGTGAAGTACAGAACAATAAGGATGTAAATGTGGACTCGATTACGTACGAGTTTACTATTTTATTTAAGCGTGGTAGAAACTGACCTTAAAGCATGTATTTCCAATATATATCCAGGGTGGGCAAAAAGAAAATAATGACGCTCGTAAACATGTATTTTTTTGTTGGAAAAAATTAAGATAGGATTGTTAAACTTAATATAAATGTTCCTTTATCAATCCTTACTTTATATCAAAAAATTATTCTATGTGACCCCCCTTCTTTTAAATACATTTGGTTAAACGCAGGATCCACTCATTGATGCATCTGTCAATATATCGCTGAGACACCTGATTTCAACTTTAAGGCGTAACTCGTCAACAATGCGAATATTTTCACTTGGTGTATAAACTTTTGATTTTAAAGCTTCCCAAATGTCATAATTGAGCGGCGTAAGATCTGGACTATTGGGAGGCCACATGTTCGGCTCAATAAAATTAGGTGTTTCTCGTTCCAGATACGCGATTGTACGCTTCGCCCTGTTTGAAGGTGCTCCATCCTGTTGGAAAGTGAAATTATTTCCACTAATGTGACGAATATCATCCAAATACTGTAGAAGGACCTGTGTACAGTAATATTCTGCATTGATTTTGACTTGTGGCTGAATCATAACACTTCTTGTTTTGCCTAATTTTGAGACGCAAGCTCCTACCATAATGCTGTGCGAAAAGTTAGATGTTTCCTTTATTAACCGCTCGGGTGCAACATCACGTTTTCTTGCAAAATTTGCGTATACCCGATCGTTTTGTTGGTTAATCGGTGGTACAATGTGAAATAATTTCTCATCAGAGAACCACAAACTTCTAACTGAGTTACCCTAGAATCTGTTTATCAGGCTTTGTGCACATGTCATCCGCCTAACCTTATTGGCATCAGTTAGA
The DNA here is from genome assembly GCA_023014485.1 of Bathynomus jamesi. Taxonomy (NCBI): domain Eukaryota; kingdom Metazoa; phylum Arthropoda; class Malacostraca; order Isopoda; family Cirolanidae; genus Bathynomus; species Bathynomus jamesi. The sequence continues at coordinate 587,200 of JAJOZX010001827.1, read as the reverse complement.
CTTTGCCCTTGTATAAGTTTATAAACTTTTAAACCCAAATGGTGTTTCACAATATTTCTAAGACTACTAAGACTTATACCTGTTTCTTTTTTTATTTCCCTCGTGAAATGTGCGTTCCTGGGTTACCTTCCTGACTTAAGATATAACCTTCCACTAAGTCAATATTTGCCTGAGTTCTTGCACTTTTCGGACTACCACTTCCATCACGTCTCTTAACATCTCCAGTTTCATCAACCTTTCTAATGATATACTGAACTTCTTATTCAGTCCACGGTATATTTGGGAACATTTGTATCATTCTCCTGGCGTCCAGACCTTGGACAATTTTTAGATTCTTTATAAGCATTTCGTCTTCACTGTATTTAGGCATTTTTGCACTTATTTTAGGGGATCTTAGTTATATTTTACTTTCTGAAATCTGAAATAATAAAGAGAAAGAGAAGTAAATATTATTGCAATCGAATAAAATGGTGTATTTAATAGTGTGAAAATTTTAAGTTTATTAGATCATTATCATGCACAAAAACAGCTTGCAATTCTTCATCTTTTTTTTGCCCACCCTGTATATTCAGCAAGTGATGTGTATTTTGTTGTATATAGAATTCTTCTGTACTACCTGTATTACTTTTTGTTTTGATGCGTATATATATATATATATATATATATGTGTGTGTGTGTGTGTGTGTGTGTGTGTGTATATGTTAAATAACTCCAGTGTGTGTTACTCCTGTTTTTGCGTCCAATGATTATGCATTTCTCCTCTACTGGTTGTGTTATTTGATGTAGATAGATGTGTTAAATAACTCTAATTATTCCTGTTTTCACCTAATGTACGTATATACATATTTTGTATTTCGATATATACTGTATATTAAATAGACAAAACGATGTAGTTGTGTTTTATTTCTCCTTTACACATACAAACAAATATTAAAGGAAATGAAGGGTGTATATTAGGCCGGGTCGAAAATGGTAAATTTTTTTATTTCTTAAAAAGTACACTATGTGAGAAGTTTCATTTTATCATCTTAACAAAATATTAAAATATCAAACATATGCTACCCTACTACCCCTATCACATGCCCCTCCTCCCTTTTTTACCTTCATATTCGCATATGTTTAATGTTGTTATATATTACATGATAAGTTGTTTGTTTATTGCTTGATATTATGTTTCAGATAAATAGAAATAATTTTTCAGATAAATAGAAGTAATTTGCATTTGCTTTAATTATAATTTGAATTATCATAAATTATAAATTACATATAATTTGATTTTACTTCTGAATATAACCTATGACTACTAGAAGCAAGTCCTCAAATGCAGCCTTTGGATATCCTACGGAATTCCCAGCAGCCATGACTCCTTCAGAAGCAGATGTTGTGAGACACCACCTTTTTGTGCGCCGTCGTGAAGAAGCTAAATCAAAAGGCTCAGCAACTGCTAATGATTGTTACAGGGTTGTCGTAAAGGATATTGAAGACATTTGGATGAAATTTCTTTTCCTACGATTAACACCAAAGGTATCTATCTTAAAGTCAGTCGACTAATAGAAAAAGCCTCAAAATTGAACAAGGTGCTGTTACATCGAAGAAATGAAAGTTTTGCCTTAAAAGTAGCTCAGTATAATGAACTGTTTGATATATCTTCTTGTGAATGCTATGATAAGGGAATTGATAGGAAATCTTGCAGGTATAAGGATAAAATACCAATGGCAGAATGGGAGTCTTTTGTGTGTCATAAACAAAGAAAAGATCAGTTAGGACCAATTGATCGCATAGCTAGTTCAACAAAGAAGAGATCTTTAGCAAGAGCCCAAACCGTCAACTAAAACCGTCAACTAAAAGCACAAGAAGAAATGACTGAAGCCACCAATGTTTTACCATCGGAATTTATAGAAAATACCGAAGAAGCCATGGATGTAGATTCAGAGAGTCAGGATGTAGATTATGAGGCCGATTTAGAATTGACTGAGAATATTCAGAACAGGCACTCCTATAAAAACCTAGTATTAACAGCAGATCGTTATCGTGTAAGTTGTAGAGATGCAGCTGCAATAGTCAAATCTGAAGATGGAGTGCCTTGGATTTGATGGAAGGAAAGATAATACATTAACTAAGAGTGGAAAGCTAAAAGAAGAACACGATGTTATTGTGAAAAAACCTGGAAGCATCTATGTAGACCATGTCACACCAGATAATGGAACTGCTCGCTGCATAGCAGAAGAGTTGATAACTATTATTACAGACTCGAACAGCATAGATATTATCAAAGCTTTACTGTGTGATGGTACTCCTGTAAATACAGGAAAAATGGGTGGAGCCATAAAACTGGTTGAAATTCATCTTAACAGACCAGTGCAGTGGTTAGTGTGCCTCTTGCATTTGAATGAGCTGCCTTTTATGCACGTCTACAAAGCCACTGATGATAAAACAACAGGTCCAAATACTTTTGTGGGTTCATTTGGAAATAAACTGAAAACGGATTTAACAAAATTGGAGGTAGTCAATTATTCTCGCGTAAAGGGAAACATTAAAGAAATTCCAGCAAATGTTGTGAAGGAGCTAAGCAGTGATCAAAGATATCTGTATAATATGTGTTTGGCAGTGCAAACTGGAGGCACTTCTCGAGATCTGTACACTCGATCCCCAGGTACCCTTCACCATGCTCGCTGGCTAACTCTAGTCAACAGAGTCCTTCGATTATATATCTTAACACCAAATTCCGATAAAAACCTTCAAGCTATAGTCAAGATTATTATGCAGTTCTATGCTCCAGGGTGGTTTTGGATAAAATCTCATCCTAATGCAACTGATGGTGCATATAACTTTTGGCATTTAATGTGTTTGCTTCGAAATTTAGATGAACAACATATATCAATCATAGAACGAGTATTAAAGAATAACGCCTACTTTGCCCACCCAGAAAATATACTCATATCAATGGTAACTGACAAGAGACTAGAAATTAGGGAGCAAGCTATTCAGAAAATCATCCCTTCAAGAACAGGATTTTCAGGTACCAGAAACTTTGAGTTGCCTCGAACCCTCAATTTCCAATCTGCTGACTACACCGAGATGATCGATTGGCAAAAAGAGATCATTATTCTTCCACCCCTGCTAAACAACTTTAGCGACGATGAGCTACTACAGGTTCGATGTAAGCCACTGGAGATAGCTTCTTTTCCATGCCACAGTCAAAGTGTGGAAAGGGAAGTGAACCTAGTAACAAAGGCATGTCAGGAAAGAATAGGATATGACAACCGCCAAAAGTTTATCTTAAACTCATTAGAATCAGGGCGAAAACTGCCCAAGTTTGAATGGAAGGCCCAATGGAATGAGTAAGAAACATCTGAAATAAAATTTTTAATGATATTGAAAATTTCTTCCCTTTTGATGTAATAAGGAACAATGAAAAAGTGAAGTGAATTTTAGCACATTTATTATGCCTCTAATTTTTCCTTCTGAATATATTGTCGTACTTAATTAATTTTCCTAATACTGTACATTATTAAATAAAACATGGGCTTCCGCAGGTGGGGGCAAGGGGGGGAAGTTGCCCCCCCCATGCATATACCAACCTAATTTTTGTTTTCATAATATATATGCCATTGTTATAGAAAATTTGGCAATGAAAATGTTTAAAGGTTAATTTGGCATTAAATTTTCATGGAATTGGTAATAGTTTACCATGAGAGTCTGAGTTGGCAACCCTGTCAAAAACATAGACGTGGCAGCGTACCAGAAGATTAGTTGTGTTTATACTGTCTGGAAGGCTACACGTAAGTGTCTGTTCTTATTTACTTATTACTTTATATTGATATAATGAGCATTGCTTCTACAATGGTCTTCTTCGAGAAGACTTCTCGTAAGTAGCTGAGTGTTATATATAAGCACAAGTGGAGAGGCTTAGGCTACTATGCTGTTTTTAATTTAATTCCTGTCTCAATATTTGTTATGTTCTTTAATAACCTGCTGGTGACTGCTATTATTACTATTTACTAAGTAGTCTTATGATGTTTCAGATTGAAAATGGATATCAGAAATTACCTGAAACGAAAGGGAAATGACTCCACAGATGCTGAACCATCACACGAAATAACTAGTAGCAGTGACAGTTGTTAATATGAGACCAATAAGACCATCCTGTCTCCATCAACTTCTGTAGCCCCAAGTAGACCTACACCTGTAACTTCAAGTTCCATAATATCTGAGACCGAGTTTGATGTTGGGCTATAAGTCAATAGCCGAAGTCATTCAGCACACTAAGACGAGTCAAAACGTGGTTGTGGTCATCAATGTCAACTGACCGCCTATCGGGTTTGTGCATGTTGAGTGTCCATCGACAAAAGGTAATGAGTAAGAAGAAAGCCTTCACGAAGACCGTCATTGAACGTTTTGGTAGTGATAGACGCCGCCTACAGCTTCTATTTAATGAGTAATGACAACTGAAAAAGGTATAAGAAAGATATCTTAACAATTTTTTTTAATAATTTTTACTTAAAGTTTCAGTTATGTTACTTCTTTCTTTGTATAGTGTGTGTATGTATGTGTGTGACAGTGTGTGTTTGTGTATGTGCGTGTGTGTGTGTGAAATACAGTATATAATTCACGTTCCATGGGTCAGTTTATGACTTCATTTGACTTAATAAAACAATTTTGCTCTCAAATTGTATGTGTTGTCCTACTCTGACAGCAATTTGACAATTACCACTAACTTAGCAAATGAAAAATGAGTATTGAGTAGCCTTGATGTCTTGTTCATACTTGCCCCCCCCTCCAACAAAAAATCCTGCGGACGCCCCTGAAATAAAATATTATACGTTAATAAAGATTTATGTCGTCAAAAAACCTGAATGTAGAGTAAGTCTCGTATAAATGAAATATTCTTCAATATAAATAAAAAAGTGAAAAATTGTGCCAGGGGTAGGAGTCTTTGAACAGCGAAAATAATTTATGAGGGGGTTCCTGTGTTCCATTCAAACCCCTCACAATATGTACCTTTTCAATGTAAAATTTCGACCCGGCCTAGTGTATATATATATATATATATATATATATATAAAACGATACATTTTGTGGGTGGGTGGGTATCTAAGGTGACTGGCTGTATTCTCTAGCTGTTTCGACTGGCAGGGGTTCGTGAACTGACAGGCTGGCCACATTTTACTTTAAGAATTTGTTGTGAGTGGTGAGTGGTGGTGCCGCTCCAGTTAACTAAAGCTGCCCAGGAAGGCTAGTGAAGAATTCAAAATGCTTCGAGACACCCCAGTGAAAGGATCTCATCTCTCTCTCCTCCTTCTTGTGTTTTTTAGGTTACCCACATCTGAAGGGTCTGACCCCGGCCCTACATCTTAATAAAGGTTTCACTATACATATACATACATGCATACACACTAGGGTGGCCCACTTTTCAATTTTTTTTGAAAAGTATAGGTGATCGTGGTTTTTCCCATTATTTGGCACTATACTAGCACATTGGTACCATTTTTACAAAAATTGATCAATATTTAGGGGTCTCGCATCGACCTTGAAATTAGTTTTTTTTTTAAATGCGTACTTTTTAACTTTTTACTGAATCAAGATAAATCATTAAGTAGGGATGTTTTCTGAATCCTCTTAATGAGAGAAGTCATTTGGTATGCCTGCCAATGTCATACGACTAACGGTTTAAAGGTTGTGCCTGTATACAGGTAATACCAATGTGCTAGTACAGTATAGTGCCAAATAATGGGAAAAACCACGATCACCTATACTTTTCAAAAAAATGAGTCACCATACCCGGGCGGAATGTATAATGTATATAGGTAATTAGAAAATGCACTATGCCTGTGCCAGGTACCTAACCTATTTCTATTTTTGCAGATCATAACATTTTGAAATTCTGTCTGAGTTCCTCATCCTTTGTCATGGACAAATCGATGGCAACCATAACTGGAAGAGCTCTTGAAGCTACAAATAGAGAGTCATCAAAAGGAAAGGCGAAAATAACATCGCTACCTTCTCTAAGATCGGCCTCGGAAATTTTTTTAGTTGGCCAACCGTCGTCCTCCATCAGTGGTAGCGAATTGCCAACAACACGGCAGGTTTTGTAATACTTCTTCAGTGTTATCCAGTACACTGCTAACAGGAAAGACGCATTCAGAGAAACCGTAAACAACGTCTTAAATTTTGGAACATGGCCCGCATTAAAACAATCACAAAGCTCAACTGCGAACGGAAGCTAGAGGCATTGTGGAAAGAGTGGCACTTACTCCAAAAGAGCAGAAATAATCTAGAGATAAGTTTAAATGTTATTCAAAGATAAACATTTCATTATAACGCAAACAAAGTAATTGGTAACAATAAACCTGTCTTACTTACAATGGTGCCTATTCTGTTTCAGGTCATCTACTACACAAAACTGCTGATGTTCAGTAGGCAGCTGGAGCTCGACGCCGAGCTGGTCGACAAACTGCACAGGATCGTGGTGTTCATCGCTCTTCTGTACGTACCAGCTTGGTTGGCGGCCCCTGTAGCAGCTGATGCGCCGTTGAATGACCTGGTACTATACCAGCGTTTTCTGAGGTATAGGGCAGTGGACCGCGAGGTGGCAGAAGCGTCACTGGCAGTGATGAGGCGGCACTTCTGGTATCTGAGGCCTCAGACCGTCATCTTCGCTCTATGCAGCAACAAGGTGGATGGCACTGTGAAGCAACAGATGGCAGAGAAGCTGTCCCACCTCCCTGTACCCAAAGACTTCACATACGAGAACGTCTCAGTCGACGAGATGACGCTACTCCCCGACCTGATCGACGAGTCCTCCTGGTTCTTATTTGCAGGTCTGAAGATGTATGGGTCTTCGTGGCTCACCCTGCCAACTGATAAGTGGGACGAGAACGAAGACTTTTGTCGTCTGAAGGATGTGATCTCTAATCTCCAGGTCACCAATGACGTCGCTGAAAGAGGAGTCCAACTGATACAAGACTATGCGAACACGGTCACAAAGGACGAGGCACAGCTGAAGGATCTTCTGCAAGTGGTGGAAAAGAACCGGAAAGAGCTCGGCGACTTCAAGAAGTCATCACTCGCCACGATGACGTAGCACAGAGGGACGACGTTGCAGCCAGTGACGTGTGATAATGGTCAATACAATGCAAAAGTGATGGTTTAAGTTATTGTTTCTTTCTTCCTTATTTGTCTGCTATTTGCTGATTTTTTTGAAAAGTATAGGTGATCGTGGTTTTTCCCATTATTTGGCACTATACTAGCACATTGGTATTACCTGTATACAGGCACAACTTTTAAACCGTTAGTCGTATGACATTGGAAGGCACACCAAACGGCTTCTCTCATCAAGAGGATTCAGAAAACATCCCTACTTAATGATTTATCTTGATTCAGTAAAACGTTAAAAAGTAAGCATTTTTAAAAAAACCCTCGTAATTTCAAGGTCGATGCGAGACCCCTAAATATTGATCAATTTTTGTAAAAATGGTACCAATGTGCTAGTATAGTGCCAAATAATGGGAAAAACTACGATAACCTATACTTGTAAAAAAAAATTGAAAAGTATATATATATATACATACGGTGCATATGTGTGTGTGTGTGTGTATATATATATATATATATATATATATATATATATAAATTTTTGGGGGTTAGGTTACCTTCTACCCTTTGGAGATCACACACACACACACACACACACACACACACACACAACACACACACACACACACACACATATACACCGTATGTATATATATATATAAATATATTTCTTTTTTTTTGAGGGTGTATTGTTGCATAACTCTCCCTTGGAGAGTTGATGGTGGTTAAAAACAGTCTCCAATCATGTTGCATGCACTTGCATTGCTCTCGGCATTTTTTGCGGTCATACTACTAACGCCCTGAAATCTGAAATGAAGGACCTAGGAAATAATTATAATTCCCTCTTCGACTTAGTATACAAAAGTAATAGTGCAATCAAAGACCCTGAGGCAGTATTAAAAGTTGTGCAACATAACGAATTGTTAAAGAGGGATAATGCAAAACTGAAATATAGAAATATAGAGCTCGAAAAGAGCATTCAGTATTCACACGTTGAGATAAACGATCTTAACTCTATTCCAAACTCGCTTGCTAAAAACAGTCGTATTATGGAGATGATAAAAACCGAGCAAGATTCAATTATGAACAAATTAAACAGCTCAGACGATAATTCACGTGCCAATAACTTAATCATAATGGGGGGTAGCTGAAATGAATAGAGAAACAAACGGTGAAACTAAGAAAAAGGTGGAGGACATAATAAAAGATAGACTAAATTTCGGGAATATTAAGATCAAAAGTGCCTTTACATTAAAAAAACAAATTCCACCACAAAAGGTGAATTTTAGAGTTAAAGACACGACTGAATCTAAGACGCCCACTTCAGCTATAAAAGTAATATGTGAGGATGAAACTCACCGATATTTAATACTCAAAAACAGAAGAAAGCTGAAAGGATAAAACATCTTCGTCAATGACGACGCATGTAAGAAACACGTAAAATTCGTAAAGAAAAGCTCCCTAAACTCATAGAAGCGAGAAGACTCGGGAAAGTTGCCGACTTCCTTGGAGTAAAGTTAATTATTAAAGAAAGAGAGACTCCTCGAACGCGGAATACTTCGGTCAAAGGAGTTCACCTTGTTAGTGAAAAAACATTCGAAGCCATAAGAACTACAAAAAAGCCAGCCAAAAGTCGGCACAAAGGAGGTCTGCGAATAACTCCACACACTGGAGGCCTGCGAAAAACTAACTCCTCATACAATCTCCTCAGTCGACTTGCCCATTCTCGGCTCAACTGAGCGGTAACTCCTTATTCCTGTATCCTGTATTTAGTGAAATTGTTTGAGAACTACTGTTAAAATGGCTTTCATCGATAAGGACTTTCATAACATACTGTATGTGCCGATATTCATCATTTCAGTTTATTAACAAAATATTCTATATCCAGTTTAGAGAATCTAGAAGAGGAATGTGGTGTAGGCAATTGTATGATCTCATCGATGGATGAGTTTAAAGACTTTGTTTTACAAAAAGATATTTATACAAAATTTTCAGTGCCAAATCTAAACATTCAAAACTTACCTAGGAACTGTAACTATTTATTGGTTTGAAAACTTCTAAGGTCAAATTTATGTAGTGTTATAAGTCTCACTGAAACCTGGTTAAATAGTAGTATTAAAAACTTCTAATATACTGTAGATAATTACGTTGCTTATCATATTGTATGGCCAGGTTGGTGGGAGTATCTCAGTGTACAGTAGGGTGGGTCGAAACACACAAAAAAATAATTTATCCAAAAGCCAAGCAATGCATGGATTTCCACTTAATGTCCTTATCATCACATAAAAAATAAGCACTGTGCTACCCCCCTAGGGGTCGCACAAAGTACCTCCTTTACGCATTTGAGAAGCCCTTGTTATCATTTTCCTTTGACTTACTTATATGCTATATATTGCGCGATCAGCTTTCTAATCATATGTTTTTTCTTTTCAGAGGATATAGATTTATGATTCAAGTATTTGTCGCTTAAAAAATGGCCACACGTAACAAGACGGCTAATTCTGCTTTTGGCCAGCCAACTAGATTTCCACCTGCCATGATACCTTCAAAAGCTGATGTAGTGAGGCACTGTTTTTTGTTCGGCAAATAAAAGATGCTGAGGGTAAAGGTTCATGTAGTGCCAACGAATGTTACAGGATTGTCACTACTGATATTGAAGTCACCTGGAACCGATTTTCATTTCCTACCATTGGTACAGAAGGTATCTTCATGAAAGTATGCCGGCTGATGATGTCAGCATCTAAATTAAATAAAATACCCCAAAACAGAAGAAAGGAGGAATTCTTCACAAAGTTGTCAACGTTTGATGACATGTATCGAAAGAATTCCAGTCCAAGAATGGGAAACTTTCATAGGACAAAAAGAACGCAGAAATCAACTGGGACCAATTGATCGAGCTACAACATCTGCATTAAGAAGAAGTGAAGGTAGACGAGAAGCGCAACAACGAGCTCAACAAAGCGCTCAAGAGAAAATGGAGGCTTCTTTCAATGACATTTCTGGAAGTTTAGATATCTTAGATGATATGGAAGTGGATGCAAGTACTGAATAAAATGATGATTTTAAACCTGAACTGGAGTTAGCAGATCATGAACAAAACAGATACCGTTATGATGAGCTGGCTATTACTGTAGATCGCTATCGCGTCAGCTGAAGAGCAGCGGCCGCCATTATAAATGTAGCTTTAAAAGACATGGGAATTTTGAATGAATCTAACATGCTTGTTAGGAAAAACGTGGAAAGAGAAAGAGTGCGAGTTGGTAAAAGAAATATTGTTAAGGCAAAATCGGAGAACTTACATCTAGAATGCATAGGATTTGATGGTAGAATGGATGATACATTAACGCGGGGAGGTAAAACAAAAGAAGAGCACTACACCGTTGTCAAAGAGCCTGGAGGTTTATATGTAGACCATCTCATGCCAGATAAAGAGACATCTCGATCATAGCAGAAGAAATTTTGACTTTGATTTTGGATACAGACAGTAATGACACTTTGAAAGCCTTACTATGTGATGGAACAGCATTAAATACAGGAAAAATTGGTGGTGTGATTAAATTGATTGAGCTCCACATGAATGAATTGCCTTTCAGGCATGTATTTGAAGCAATTGATGGGCAGACTAGTGGACCAGACAGTTTCAAAGGTGATATTGGCAAAGCGATAAAAAAGGATTTGACAAAATTAAAATTAGTTAATTTCACTCCAGTAACTGGAAGAATAAAACAAATTCCTGCTGATGTTGTAAAAGAGCTCAGCACGGATCAAAAGTACTTGTACGACATCTGCTTATCAGTTCAATCGGGTAGTGTTCCAGAAAACCTGAGTTCGAAATCTCCTGGAAATATTCATCATGCGCGATGGTTTGCTCAGGCTAATCATGTTCTAAGATTGTATGTATCGACATTGAAAGCAGAATAGGGTTTCAAAGACATTGTGAAGATTATAATGCAGTGCTATGCTCCCGGGTGGTTCCAAATTAAATCACATCCAAAGGCGATCGATGGAGCCATAAATTTTTGGTACCTTACACAACTGGTAAGAAATGTTGAAGAAAAGTTCAAAACATTATGGAACCAGTTTTAAAACGTAACTCCTATTTTGCCACACCGGAAAATATTCTTTTCGCAATGATAACGGATCAAAGACAAGTGAGAGAAATTGCGATCCAGCGAATAATTGAGTTTTCCCCCAAACTGAGAGACTTTGAACTTCATAAAACACTCAACTTGAAGGCAGAAGATTACACCGAATTGGTTGATTGGGAGAGAGAAACCATATATTCACCACCTTTGCTAAATGAATTCAGCGACAGCGACATTATCAAAGCTCATGCCGAGTCACTGATGATTCCACCATACCCGTGTCATGGTCAGAAACTGGAGAGCGCTGTCAGTCTCGTGAGAAAAGCATCAGAAGAACGATATGGCTATGAAAATCGTCAAAAATTTATTCTAAATCTTTTAGAATCTAGGAAAAAAAAATGCCTAATTTTGACAAGAAAGGGCAATGGAAGTAAGAATTTACAGAAACAATGAAGGAAGATCACTAGAAAAACGTCTGGTTGCAACATTGTTTCATTTTTTTTAAATTGTAACCTTTTCTATACCTTCTTCAATATGTCTACAATTTAAAATCTTAATATAATGCTACTAAATGGCTATTGTCAATAAATAACAACACATTTTGTTTCATTTATATATCATATTTCAATTAGCATTTAATTTAGCATCGATGCATTAGGATTTAAAACACCAGGAAAAATATTATTATATGTCAGAGTACAAGACATGAGAGGCAAAAAACCCCAAAATTGTGCTATCCCTACAGCACTACGCACAGTAAAAAAAGTTATCAGAAGGCTTTTTGGAGCCATAGAAACCCCCTGCAATACGTGGTTATTCAGTATAAAATTTCGACCAGCCCTAGTGTACAGTACTGGTAAAAAGTTTGGAAACACCTTTACAATTTATATTATTTATGTAACGGGATCGATCACCCATAAAACAATTTCATTCTCCATAAGGGACAAGTAAACGGGGATAGATACAGTGACCTCCCACTGATATTCCTCGCCGGAAGCTATGAACGACTCAATATATCACTTGCTACATGAACAGTCTAGGGTGGAGCGAAAAATACTTTCTTTCTAGTATGAAGTTCTAATAGTAATAAAAAGTTGCATTTAGGGGACAATATATAACTGCCAAACTATGAGTTCATTTGTTTGATATTTTCAGCTGCCACCAGGGGGCTAAAGTTAACACAATTTGGGGTAAAAAGGAAAAAAATGCTTCTATTTTAGGTTTATCAAACTATTATAAAATTTTATCTTAGAATTATCTAATAGTTTGATTAAGATTCTTAAATGATAAGAATTCGTTTTGTAAAAATGCCTTTTCATATGCTTAATATCTTCAGCTGCCACAAGAGGGCTGAAGTTAACTTAAAAATGACAATTAAGTATGATTCTGTATTTACTTGAAAAAGGGAACAGTAATAAATTAGGATGTCTCTCCTCCTTTATACTGGCTTGAGACAGTTAAGAAACGTTATTTCGTGCCTTAGCAGAGTTACCACCCTTTCCCAACCAATCTCCCTCTAGAAAGGGTTTCTTGCTGAAGACTATTAGTAATTTGCTTTTGTGTCAAATTTTGGCTGTTTTTTCCTTGATTCTAATGTAGCACGAATCCAACCGTCTCTGTTTGTAGGTCCGCAGACTGATCCAGCAGCGTCTGTAACGAGCTTGACGCATCTCTCTACGGCTTGTGTATGACATGGAAACTGAAATAATTCTGAATGAAGAGTAGTACCATGTTTGATGCATGATTCAATATCATCAAGAGAAACTCCTTTGGTTATCGGTGGTTCTGCTATCTGAAAATCTTGCCACATAATGAGATCTGTATAGTCTTTGGCATAAAAATTTATTTCTGGCACCTTAAAATACCTGATAACATCTGTTTCTTGAATGCATGCCCTTGCTTTTATGATACGCCTAAATCCCAACTGACGCACATGCTCCCTTTCATCAGCTATCATTGCAATGAGAATGTTTTCTTGATTTGCGTAATATGCATTTCGCTGAATGACTGAGTCATGTACTCTCCTAAGCTCTTCACGGAGATACCGGCTTCTTGCAATCATATGCCACATATGTTTAGCACCATATTGGCATAATGGTTTACGCTTTATCTGAAACCACATTGGTGCGTATACCCTAACAATGAAAGTAGCTAATTCTTGTAAATTGCCTGAACGATTCTCTGTGCTTGCATATAACCGCAGAGTCCTGTTTGCTGTGGTGAGCCACCTTGAATGTGATATATTGCCTGGACTCTTATGACTAAGACTCTTTGAGAATGTTCCACTTGATATAGCCTTGTGAATTTCAAGAAGGTATTTCTGGTCAGTACTTATGTCATCTACATCAACTTCACACATGTCCTCTTGAATTTCAATGGGTTTGAAGTTAACTATGGGAAGCTTTTCACAGTCTGAAAGTGCTCGGCCAATTTCTCCTGAAAATGCTCTTGGTCCAGTAGTGGTACCATCCAAGTGATGAAACAGATGGCGCAATGGAAGTTCATTAAGGTGTAAAAGGCATATCAGCCACTGCAATGGCTTATTAAAGGCTTCTTCCAGTAATCTTATTGTGCCTCCAATACTACCAGTGTTAGCCACTGTCGAATCACAGCCAACTGCAACGATGTTCCCTATATCAACATTCCTTTCTTTCAAGCAATTCACTAGCGCTGTGCAAATGTATTTAGCTTTGCCACTGGAAGGTGTCACATGTGCAAAGTACAGAGAGTGTGGTTCAGATATTATGCTGATATGCTCTTCGCGTTTGGTTCTTTGGTGGTTAGAGCCATCACTCTCCTGGACTTGAATCATTGTTTTATCCTTTCTGCCATCAAAGTATAATCCCCGCATGGTTTTTGGCTCCCCTATCTGTTGTAGTTCCTTTCTCTGTTTTGTCTTTCACGTCTTAGCTTACTTCTGTCTATAATATTCCCTTTGTCTTCGGGAGTACAATTTTAAGATCTGCCAATACTGCAGAAGCAACAGCAGCCCCAGCTCTGTCCGACATTTTAAATCTATCACAAGTAATTGCTAATGAAGGCAGTGGCTCACGCATCTGTTGTTCTGATATTACATATTGAGTCGAGGTTGTATCTTCCTCATTATCTTCAGATATCTCTTCTAGTTGTTGAAGTTCACTTGTCTGTTTCGATTTGTAAGTTGGACGTATTGGTTATAGCAGCACTAGTTGTTTGTGAGGATTCCAGACGTGCTTTTTCCATTTCCTTTCGATGTTCTCTTGCTTGTAATCGTCTTGTGTGTGCTATGTCAATGCTTCCTATCACCATTATGCTGCGTGTTCGTTGGTCATTTAAAAAATCCTGCTCTTTTGGAGGGACTTTCTTACTCTTTTCACATGAGCATCTCCTAAACTCCTTACATTTGCAGGTGCAGATGTCAAACAAAGTGCATTTTGAAGAGTTTTCAAATTCTTCAAGCTGATTTTTGTACTTAGGCTGATCCTTGCGTGACTTGTATGGCTTTAATAAGGACCTGTATTTATCATGGTACACTCGCATCATCTGTAAAACGCGTGTATGTGAAACTATTGGCAAAGAGGCCTTCTTCCAAATATTTTCCACCTTTTTGGAAACTGCCTCTGCTATTTCAGAAAATGAAGGCTCCTTGTTATTCATCTGCTCCTTCACTAAATGTTTTGTGAACAGGTAATCTTTCATAATGCAGTTATAAGTTGGTAGTTGCATATCACTCATCTCACAACGTACTTCAAATATGGCACACTTCATATGTTCTCTAGTGAAATGTTTATATTTAGTATTTGATGCCATAATATTTTTAAGAAAAATTCACAATCACAAAATATCCTGTAACATCAAAACATTATATAATTAATATATATAATATATTTTATAAGTATATATAATATATTATATAAATAAACTAAAATTATATAATACATTATAACAAGCATTTTATAATAAAATCAATATTATCTCTATATAAATCACTTTAAAATAAAGTTTTATAATATTCCGATCATATTAAAAAACTCTCCGATCAACTGAGCGACTAGGCCTACTACCTAAGAAGACAAGTGTTAACACACTGTTCTAATGACTCAGAAAGAAATTCCTTCACACCAAAACCCTCCCCCACAACCCTCCCCAAACCCTCCCCTACAACATTCAGTGTAGTCTCAACATGACTCAGTTACTCTAAATTGTATTAACTTCAGCTCTCTTGTGGCAGCTGAAGATATTAAGCATATGAAAAGCATTTTTACAAAACGAATTCCTATCATTTAAGAATCTTAATCAAACTATTAGATAATTCTAAGATAAAATTTTATAATAGTTTGACAAACCTAAAATAGAAGCATTTTTTTCCTTTTTACACAAAATTGTGTTAACTTTAGCCCCCTGGTGGCAGCTGAAAATTTTAAACAAATGAACTCATATTTTGGCAGACATATTTCGTCCACTAAATGCAACTTTTAATCACTATTGGAACTTCATACTAGAAAAAAAGTATTTTTCGCTCCACCCTAATGAACACCTTTCATGGCGCGAGACACGGCGCGAGACCGAAGTTGAAACTCGACGACATTTAAACATTTGTCAGACACTAGACAGACATCCCATTACAGAAAACACGCTCACATACTATCCTGCCTTGTTAATATGTCTAAGAACAGAGTACAAAAATATTTTGTAGAAACAATTTCATACGAAAAAAATAATAAAAAATGAATGGCACGGATTAGGTGAAGCAGCGTTGCGTTTCTGCCAACACGATTTCTTTGCTTTCGCTTCTTTCTCTCGGGTGGCTAAATGCACGATGAATACGTGATGGATCTGCGCGTACATGGGTGTAGACATGGAGAGTTTAAACTTTACCTCTTAATCCTTTTGGGGATAGCCTGGAGTGGGCTATGGGATCTTTGTTCGACCGATATCTCGTAAATACTGTACAGCTGTAAATACATATTTTGTATAAAATCAAAACCATATATTCGAGGTTTTTTTGACGATACCAAATGGTTGATGTGCGATCGGCGCAAGTATATTATTGGTTAGTTTATATAGTGGTGCTATCTAGGGTACGATCTCTATGTGTGCACGGCGTAACTAAAATTTCCGCGACTACTTTTCCAGGGTCAAGATACTTTTTCAACCTTTTTTCGTACTTGCCTCTGGCTTATGCTTTTCTATCTAGTTTTCTGCTACTGCTAGAATAATTAAAAAATTAACAGTTTAATAACAGGAACCTCCCTGATTGGACCGAAAGGTCTTCGAGGCTTCCTCTTATCCTTGTAACTCCTTGAAACGCGCTCTCTCTCTCTCTCGGTCTCAAATTTTTCGCCTTATCAGTCGCTATAATATTAATGCCTTGTGAGCGATACTTTACGAAACTTTTAATTTGGAGACTGAAGTACTCATACTTGAATCAAGTTTTGAAGCTCGTTCAGTTATTGTTAAAACAGGAAACAAATAACTTTGACTTGCGATCCATTTCCTTCGGCAAATAAAAAGGAAATTTTAATCTCGTCAACAAATATATATTTCAGAAACTGTAAGGAAAGAACACTGAAAGGCAAATAAAAAATAAATAAAAAGCTGAGTTACTGTAATTACAATCTTTTTCTGTATAAAACATTAACCCAAGAAGGCCAGTGTGGAACCACACACATAGCGACTAGTGTCTGATCTACGTAATCCCATAATGAAAATTAAATTTATAGGTTGAATTAAAAACATTTATTGTTACTAAATAATAATCTATAACTATTAAAAAACACACCTTCATTTTTGGAAAAATTTCTTTAAAATTTAAAAAAAAAATGAAAACAGTATAACACAATCTTCCAAGGTATTAGTAGTATGACCGCAAAATGTTCGAGTGTATATGCAATTGCAATGTTGAATAATTGTTGCAAGGTGCCAGCCCCTCTCCCTGGGGCGCGGGGGTGGGATAATGGGGGTAATAGGGCAGGGGGTAATGGGTTAGAGGGTGGGGGTAATGGGTGATAGGGGGTTGATGGGGGAGGGGGCTATGCAACAAGCGGGTGGGGTTAGCCCCCCAAGTTGCATAAAGGGGGTGAGGGTTTTTTGGGAGAGAGAGAATGACCTCCCCAAAAAGGGTAACTTTAACGTGCTCTCGCCGTAGTCGAGTTTGCGAAGCACAAGCCCCGCCCGTAGGGCAGGTAGCCGAAGGGTCTGCTTGTAAAATGATAAAAATTAACCTGCGTACAATAAACATATTTCTAGAAAAACAAATGTACTTTTATTATAATAGGCCACGCTGGTTTTCTAGTGTTAAAATTTAATTTTATATATATATAAAACCCTTAGTTAGATTCCGTCAAAATTGTTCATTCTGACGAAGGCCAAGCTTTTCACTCCACCTTAGACCTAGAATTTAACGTGGAATCAGAACCACGCCCCACCAGCAGCCCAGCGTCTTAACCACTAGGCCACCCATGGTACCCATTTATCTACCAACCATTTTCTTTGCGTAGAAGAATGAACAGCTGGGTTTTGCTGCGCGCCGGCGATGGATTCGTAGTCAGCGACGCTAACCACTACACACCGAGGCGCATATATATATATATATATATATATATATATATAAGGGTTGTTCAAAAACTAAGGTTTACAAGGTGTTTTGAAGAAACTGTTTTACTGTATTACAAGGCAAATAATTATTACAAGTATTTCAACAACAACTTATCACTACTTTTCTACATAATCATCAAACAGATTCAAACATTTGTCGTAGCGTGGGACAAGCTTTCCGATGCCGGTCGAGTAAAATGTAGGGTCGTTAGTTTTTAACCTGTTTCGTACGGCCGCTTCTGCATCAGGATCGTTTTGAAATTGTTTACCTCCGAGGTGTTCCTTTAGGGCTGGAAACAAGCGAAAGTCGCTTGGTGCAAGGTCAGGACTATGTGGAGATGATCCATGACTTCCCAGTGGAACGATTCCAAAAGTTGGTGTGTTTCATTTGCAGTGTGAGGGCATGCATTGTCATGGAAGAACACCACACCTGCAATAAGCAACCTGACACATTTTCCTCTGATAGCCGTGCGGAGTCGTTGTAAAGTTTCACAGTAAGAAGTGGTATTTATTGTTGTCCCTTTTTGCATGAATTCAACATGCAAAACGCTTTGCCATTACCTTACCAGCTGATGGTGCAATCTTGAACTTTTTGGTTCGTGGTGACTTCAGATGTTGCCACTTTACAGTGTTGCCACACATGCCTAACAAAATATTGTCCTACCAACAACACTATTGTACTATTATAATTAACCTTGTAAACTTAGCTTTTACCCAACCTTTGTATATATCGCAAATGGATTTATTCCTCGAGAATTTCAGTCTAGATATTAGGGGAAGAACCATCACGTAAACATACATTTACTAGTCTCAAAAATGCCTAATACAAAAAAGCAAATCTATTTCGGGCCCATAATAATAAACCTCAAAAAGAAGAGGACAAAATATTTAGCGGCAGCTTTTAACATTTACACAGAGTAGAAGTTTCATCAAGATGTAGGAAATTCTTTCATCAAAAAGGGTCCTCAGGTGATGACAGTATTTTCATCAAACTTCGATGCTTGATGAAATACTTTTCGGGCAGCTTAGCTGAATCCTTGAAAATAATTTAATCGAAGTGGGTAGCGCCATCTATTGGAAATGTCAATTAAATACCATTTCGGTTCATTTTCGTCAACTTAGTGTTATTACATGCATATGACTTTTATGTTAATCAGGAACACTATAATAACAGCAACTTAAGTTTTAAGATTAAATACCTCAAAATAAGTTTACCTTACCAAGGTGAGATTCGAACCGATGCAAATAGAAGAGTGGTTGCGAGGTAGGAAACATCGGGGTGGTTCTCTTAAAACTAAAACCACTCTTTTCCTTTAATTTGTTAATGAGCTTTTATTTCGTACTTCCTGTCCTATTCACTCCTATGCTGATGATTCTACTCTTCACTTCTCCACCCACTTCACATTGCTTCTCTCTCAACAGTAACTCCATGATTCGCGTGGGACGGCTGTGGAACACCTGACCTCTGATCTTTCTGCTATCTCTGATTGGGGCAGAGAAAACCTTGTGGCTTTCAATACCTCAAAAACCCAGTTCCTCCATCTGTCTACCTGTCGCAATCTTCTGCATGACTATCCCCTTACCTTCAACAATACACAACTCAAGCCTTACTCTTCTCTAAACATTCTTAGCGTTTCCTTTTCTTGTGATCTTTCCTGGAAAGATGTCCTGGAAAGATCACATATTTCCTGGAAAAATCACACATGTACTCTCTTTCCAAAACGGTTTCCAAGAGGTTAGGTTGCTGTCTTGCTCAGTTGCTGTTTCTGTACAGGGGTCTTGTCTGCCCCTGTATGGCGTATGCTTCACATATATGGGTGGCTCAACCCACATAGCCGTACTTAACCGGGTGGAATCAACAGCTTTTCGTCTCAATTCCCCGCCTCTTACCCACTGTCTTCAATCTCTCTCTCTTCGCCGCAATGTTGCCTCAGTCTCTCTTTACTATCGCTATTTTAATGGACATTGCTCTTCTGAACTCTCTAATTGCAGAAGAGCACGTATCACCAGGCTTTCTACACTTTCTTATTCTTTTTTTTGTATAACTCTCTAACACAATCTAATCAACCGGTCAATTCTGGAACAATCTTTCTCAATCCATCTTTCCCACTGTCTATAATCTCCCATCTTTCAAACGCAGAGTGTCTTGGCACCTTGAAATCCTTGGACCTTGATTTTGGATTTCTTCTTCTTGCCTTTGCGGGAGCTCGCCCTTGGCCCCTCCTTCCTGCATATAAAGTTATTTATATATATATATAATAATGAAAGATAAATCATCAAGCGTTCCTTATGAGTCACTGTTCATGATTTTAATTACAAATTAATCATCAGGAGTGTTTTGATGTCAGTAGTTTGAACGCAAAATGGGAGAGTGAAAATTGCAATGCAATGTTGAACAAATGATTGCCAGTGCCAACCCCCCTTCCCACCTTGTTGCAAGGTGCAACCCCTCCCCCAGGGAAAAAAAGAAAAAAAGGAAAAGGGGGGAATACCCAAGCTGCCACAAGCTGGAGGAATCCACCTAACCTAAGAGAGAGTGAAAGCAGAAGGAGAGAAGAGACTTTAGGGAAGAAGGTGAGATGTCCTTACCCCCCAAAGGGGAATACCTAACATAAGAGAGAGAGGAGAGAGGAGGAGAGAGAAGACAGAATCCTTCGCCTGGGAGACCCAGACGCATAATAAAGCTCTTCACAGAATCACTTGGCTTAGAAGGTCTTAATCAGCCAGTTGGCTTAGAAGGCTTAATCTGGTTTAGAAGGCGTAAATAGCTTGTTGAGGTGTATGTGTATATTAATAACTTTTGAGTTGCCAGATTGCACTATTTATTTAATTAATGGAGATATTCTTCACAGTTGGCTTAGAAATCCGGCTTAGTCAGCTTAGAAGGCGTAACCAGCCATTTGGTATAGTGTGTATATATATATATATATATTGAAGGTGCATTGTTTATATATATTTCCATCACCCAGCTATTACTTAATATATTTTATATACAGGGTGTCCCAGAATTAACTATCTATTTCAATGAAATCGGACAAATTTTTTAAAAACACTTTTGTTTATGTTTATCATGTTTAATATGTGTTAAAAATGTATAAATTTCTAAATTTTTTCATAATTTTATTTTCATAATTTTTTCATTATCTGGTCCAATGAAAGTCCGTCTGAAGTCATAGAATGGCAAAGAGACTCTCCAAAAGCTAACGTGTGGCTTGGAATGACCAAATCCAAAATTTATGGCCCATTCTTCTTTGCGGAGGCAACTGTAACAGGTACCGTCTACCTTGATATGCTTCAGCAGTTTCTCGAACCACAGCTTCTTGATGATGGCATTCTTGATAATGTTGTGTTTCAGAAAGAAGCATTGATCTTTTGGCGATAAACCTTTGTTTTTATGAAACCCCATGCAAAGAAATCCAGGGGTGTCAAATCTGGAGAACGCGGAGGCCAAGGTCGAGGTCCTCCACGTCCAATCCACCGATTCGGAAGGCGTCTGTTGAGGTATTCTCGAACAATTAGAGCATAATGACATGGTGCTCCATCTTGTTGAAA
The DNA here is from genome assembly GCA_023014485.1 of Bathynomus jamesi. Classification (NCBI taxonomy): domain Eukaryota; kingdom Metazoa; phylum Arthropoda; class Malacostraca; order Isopoda; family Cirolanidae; genus Bathynomus; species Bathynomus jamesi. The sequence goes on along the minus strand of JAJOZX010001827.1, from coordinate 565,892 downwards.
CACAACATTATCAAGAATGCCATCATCAAGAAGCTGTGGTTCGAGAAACTGCTGAAGCATATCAAGGTAGACGGTACCTGTTACAGTTGCTACCGCAAAGAAGAATGGGCCATAAATTTTGGATTTAGTCATTCCAAGCCACACGTTAACTTTTGGAGAGTCTCTTTGCCATTCTATGACTTCAGACGGTCTTTCATTGGACCAGATAATGAAAAAATTATGAAAATAAAATTATGAAAAAAATTTAGAAATTTATACATTTTTAACACATATTAAACATGATAAACATAAATAAAAGTGTGTTTTTAAAAAATTTGTCCGATTTCATTGAAATAGATAGTTAATTCTGGGACACCCTGTATACCCCCAGGAAAGCATTTATTGGATAATAAAACACAACATCATTCTGTTTATTTAGAGGAGTTAAGGGAAATAATTTCATGAAATATATAGGACAAAAATATACATTAAAAAATAATATACCCACAAAAATACACATTAAACGATATATATAAATATATACATTCTTAAAAAATAATATTAGTACAGGAGAAACCTATATACATATTTATATTAAATAATAAAATTTTAACAAATATATAGAAAATAAATATACATTCAAAATAGTTCAGAAGAAATCTATAGACGCTTAAAACGATATATATATATATATATATATATATAACTAGACGTTCAAAAGTGATATTAGTATAGGAGAAATCTATACACACATTTATGTTAAATAATAATAAAAACATTTTAACAAATATATAGAAAATAAATGTACATTCAAAAATGAATATATAAACATCAAAATAATAATAGTAAAGGAAAAATCTATATACACATTATGTTCTATTGAGCTTAACTAAAATACTAAACTCGCATGTGATCGAATCTACAGTTACATCATTGTTGCTTTGTACGATGCAATAAATACGATTTAACATTATTTCACCACTCAAGGTGTGCGGATGCTTATATTCAATGTAAAGGGCCTTCAATTCGTTCAATACTATTTTTGTGCCAACTTTACAATTGGTTGGCAAATTATCACTCTCTTTAAACACGGACAGAATACATTTAAAAGCACGTACAAATAGGGCGTCGTTCGCTACAACATCATTATTAAATTCAAGTATATAAACACTCCTTTCCAATCGAGGGTTTCTTCTTTCCAATTTGAGTTTTTCAACCGTGAACTCTTCTTCACAATGCATCGCGGCAGTTGAAATAATCTTCTAAGTCGTAACGACAGCTGCTCATTATATAAAGAAACAATTCTTCAGGGTGAACACTGTAGGTGAGCTCAGCCCTGTACCGCTCAAGTCCTTTGTACCAAAGTTCTTGATATTTCAAAGAGTCTATACCTTTTAAATAAACATTCAGTTCCAGACCATTCTCATCTTGTTCAGTCCTACGCTCGGTAAACACGTCCAGCAGAACGGTGTATGTGTATTCAGGAACTATATCAAAATAAAGCATATCGGCAACATGGGCGTCTAATATAGGCTTTAGCTTACGGAAACCGACGATTTCAAACATTCTCTCGAGGATGAAACGGTTTCGCGACGGGACCAGAACGTTATTATCAAACGCATTTTTCCACATCAGTCGTATATCAATGCATGGCTGGTCGCGATTTATACACAACGTACAACCAATAGCATGTGAGGGGGTATCACTAATCTGCTCTCTTCTTCACCTACACCTGCAAGAATTTTATAACGATCTTCATTCCACTTCTCAACTACAGTATAACGAAAACTCTATTCATCTCCTCAACACTTAAATAAACAACATTCTGTTTACCAGAGTTTGTTCGCCTACAAGTGGTTTGAAGTACATAGTTAACGGCACCGGATTTACGCATGAACTCATGCAATGACTTCGTCACAGACGCATCGTATACGGTATTCAGAATGCTGCTCAAAGGAAGCTCCATCGTATCTATTGTGAGGAGTGCACGTACGGTCGGTTCAAGCTCTGAGATGACTATGAGCAGCCGCTGCGCGGTTTGGCTCGGAGTCAGGTGTGGGAAACGAGTCACAGGGGTGAGTCATACCAAGCGTTAATGTTTGTGTACAGGTTTATTCCAACATGAAAGAGTCATGTGAATACTTGTGCCCCATTATACTGGGCAGCCGTTTAGAGATCTTTTCTATCTGTGACACACGAACTAATATCGGCTTTAATATTTTATCACTCCCCAGAATGCGCACCAGACATTTTTGTTCAGGGTGATTTTCACGAACTAAACACACTTTATTCACACTCAGATGCACTATTTGAGAGAAACATGTACCCATATTTTTCCTTTTTGCCTAGCAAGTGATACTCGTCTCTAAATTCTATTAAAAACTCACACCGGCCTTTAGCCACAACCTCACTGCGAACCTCGTCATGATATATATGAATGTAGTGGTAAAAGTATTTGAGACTGTCCATTATGACAAGATTTACATTCCCAGCCGCAGGGTACGCGTACTCGGTATGATGCAGCATGACATAATACCGCTTGTCAAACCACTCATCAACAAGACTCACTACCCGTACACGTTGCTTCTCTTCTGCACGTGTTGTTTCTTTCACTTTACGGTATATGCACGCTTTTATACAGATTAGTCCTACAACGTAGTCCATTACATCGTTTGTGCCGCGAAATCCGGCAATGCTCTCGCCAGAATACCCATAAAGTATTTGAACCTCTTGCTCCTCACGCTTGGCACGGTTCAATATAGCCTTAAAAGTCTCAAAGGAGGGAAGGCTAGGAAGTCTTTCAGTATTCATCGCATCTTCCGACTTTACCGAATACCACTTCATAAACGTCGAACACGCAATATCAAAGGTAGCCATCACTACTTTTCGTCTACTTGAGAATTCTTTAAATAAACGTCTCAGACCCAGGCTTGCAGCGGTCAACTGAGCACGCAGGGGTAGAGATCTGCCCAGGTAGTAGGAGTCACGTGACCCTTTGATTGATCTTACAGTGGGCGGGCTTAGGACTTTTTCCTGCACACACACACACACACACACACACACACACACACACACAGACACATACAAGCACACACACACACACAAAGGAAAAAATGAAACCCTAATTGAAACATGATTTATTTAATAAACGTATTCAAATATACGTAATAAATAAAAGAAACATATCGTTAACAGGTAAATAGGTATTATATATATATATATATATATATATATATATATATGGCAAAAAATTCAAGCACTATGGTACCCAAAAGGTACGTTATCTTAAATACCAGGCACCTGGTAACGTTTCCGCACAATTTGACTTTTCGAGCGAGTATACGTATTATGTTCTAACGACGTAGGCGATCCTTCTGAGGGGGTTTCATTTGGTACATTAGATTTTATAACATTAAGACAGATTTCACTGGTGCATTTTAAAAAGTCCTAGTCGATATTTAAAAAAAACATCTGTTGCAATTCCCGGGGCAGTCGATGTTAGATTTTTATTAATTCATGGTATATCTTTAACCTCTTTATCATTCTGGAATATGCACCGTTTCAGGCTCGTTTGGGAATATATTCGTTCTTAGAAGCACTCTTAACGTGTTTCGCGGGTGAAGGTCACAAAGCAAATATCCGTAACGTTGACTTGTTGCTTCTTTATAAACTTCCAAAAACTTACGCTGATTCGGGAAAAATATGATTGGCTAACATCCCAATCTTTGACACATCATTACGTTGCCCTAATAAGACTAGATTATGTGTATTTAACGACACTTTGCGCATGTATCTATTTTTAAAAAATAGATTCTGATTGATGAAGAACACGCTTATGTTAAGATGGTGGGAGAACACTGTAAATGTCTCGGCAAACGTTTTATCCATTTCTAACATGAGATCATCAATTACAAGCACTCTTAACGTGTTTCGCGGGTGAAGGTCACAAAGCAAATATCCGTAACGTTGACTTGTTGCTTCTTTATAAACTTCCAAAAACTTACGCTGATTCGGGAAAATTTGATTGGCTAATATCCCAATCTTTGACACATCATTACGTTGCCCTAATAAGACTAGATTATGTGTATTTAACGACACTTTGCGCATGTATCTATTTTTAAAAAATAGATTCTGATTGATGAAGAACACGCTTATGTTAAGATGGTGGGAGAACATTGTAAATGTCTCGGCAAACGTTTTATCCATTTCTAACATGAGATCATCAATTACAATGACTGTATGTTTATTTCCCTTTAACGAATTAACGCCTTTGTGGAACAAAATATCATTTTGGTACTCGTTGAATACTGATTGGTACGTCGAATAGCACCATATGACTTTATACACAAATTTTGAGAACATCTCCCCTTTATCTTTAGTGATTTTTAGCATAAACACAGTTTTACCACATCCTGTAGGGACAGATATAATGCAAGTAGAAGTGCTCGTGAACCTGAATTTTTCTACAGAATCCATCTCTAATACGTTACACCATAAGTGGAACATTAACAAAATATAATAAAAATTTAAGTGGTGTTCTTTCTATTCTACAGACTTGTTTTTCTTCTTCCACAGAACCGTGACTGACGACGAGGTACAGCATCATGTCCCCGTAATCGATATTACAGACGATCCCGATGACAGTGTAGTTGTGGTCACAGACCCAATCCCCGCTGACGAACCCACACCAGCGACAACTGTAGCATCACCACGCGACAGTTGAAAGCGGAGGCATGATGAAGAGCCTTCCACATCAGGTATAAAGCGTGCCAGGAGTGCACCGGTTGTTAGACTCCAAGTAATAGAGCCCCAACCTTCAACGTCTTACGACACAACCCCAACACTCGCTCCTTCCTCAAATAAAAATACGTCCCCTTATTCCTGTTCAATTCCGGGCACATCTTCCTCAACAGCAGCAGCTTCTCGTTCTGTAGAAGATGGTATAACATTCGAACTGGTGCGCACTGCCACCCCCACCCCACCCCTGACTAGAAATCGGTATATAGTCAGGGTTGACCCTGGATCCATGTATAGCAACGGTGTTGAACACGGGCTGCGACGCGTAGTTGAACGTATTGTGGAGTTTACCCTTCAGAACAGCGAAGAACGTGAAGTCAGGACGAGGCTGTCCTTCGGGTTCGGGTCAGATGAAGGGGCTGTAGATGATTTTTGGGTAGTAATACCATTCAGACGCTTGGCTGCTGTAGATATAGATTATATTTTGAGCAGTATAATGCAGGCCTCTCAGAGTAGTACAACCTTCAACATGGACAACTTCACGATAGATATTGACCGTGTATTCCGTGTTGCGGGTCATAGTCCAACACCTTATACTCTTAACTTCAATTCTCAGGCTATTTACAGATGGCATATAAACATCGATCGTTGTTGCGGCTTTATAGCATTAGTCTTGGCCCATATATTTACTGTGCTAAATACGCGGACACAAAAAATTTGGTTGTCTATGGTTGTGCAGCGTGCCTGTAAACTGGCTTCAGATTGTAAGCTTTAGTTTGAGTGTAATATGGGTCCTGAGTAGTTGAGAAGGGTAGAACAGGAAATGACTGCTCTGAAAGTTGTATTTGGAATGGATGATCGTCGTAGGATTGTGTATGTTTTTAAAAGCTGTGTGCGAGATCGTACAAGACCTCTACTTGTTTTAGGGCTGTAAGGGTAAAAGTATCTTCCCATCCGTAATATAAGGGACCTTTACGCGAGTTATGATTAAAGTCGAAAATATGGACGGCATCATGATTTGTGTAAGGGATGTCTCGAGTTTGTGGATGATATAGTGAAACATTTAAGGAATGTCACATGGTATGTGAGCAGTGTAAAAGCCCCAAATGTGAGTCATGTAGTTGAAGCTGAGAAGACTTTTTGTAATTGTGGAGGGAGACGTACATTTATCAATAATAAATGTGAATATGGTATGTTTCATATGATGGATAATTGGGGGAATTTCAAGCATAAATGTGATGAAATTCACTGTTCTACATGCCATGAGAAATATAAGGCGGATGGTGTAAAGCATGTATGTTTTATGAAAGATGCTAAGCTAAAAATAGACCTTGTATAACTGTGTGCTACGATATAGAAACATATGGTTGCTACTTGTAAGCCAGACCATCTACGATGAGTGCATGGATGCTGAGTGTGATGAGTGTCACAAATGTAGTAAACGGACAAACGTTTTAAAAACGATCGGCCAAGATAATCCAGTGAAACTCTTTGTATCCTATATTGTCAAGTTAGCGGACAAGTTAAAAAAAATGACTGTATTTTCTTGCCAATGACATGGCAAAATTTGACACACAATTCCTTTATAAGGAACTGCTTGAACCCAAGTCATCGGAGATATTTACAGGCGACCCCTTGAAAAGGGGAAACAAACTTATTCAAGTGAAAATAAGAGGTAATGTTCAGAGTAAAGATACTTTATTATTCACACCTTGTAAATTAGCCAAGCTACCCAAGGTTTTGGGTGTAGACGCCAAAGTTTCAAAAGAGTATTTCCCTGACACTTTCCTCACTAGCGACACTTTAAATTACGAAAGACTACCTCCCCCCAAACATTACTTTAATTATGCCAGCATGTGTGATAGTGAGCGTGAAGATTTTGACCGCTACTACAACAGTTTTAATGAAGATATTTCTCACAATATAGCGAATGAATGTGAGCGTTATTGCGTGAATGATGTGCACGTGTTTAGAGTATGCCTCTAGGCCTTTAGAAGGATGTACATTGACCGGTTCAACTGCGATCGCCTCATTGTGCTTTACTGTCTTCAAGAACAATTTCATGCCTAAAGACACCTTCACCGTCATTCACACTAAAAACGCTCGCAGTTATGGACATAAGGCTATTTACTGGTTTATACCCCTACAGCACCAGCAACACGGGTGAAGTACCCATTAAGGTGAATGGTCGTGTTTCTTGGGTTGATGGCCTAAGCGAAGACCGGGTCACTGGTAAGAAGACTGTGTACTCCTTTATTGGTTGCTGGTGGTATGGATGCCTACGTCCTGAATGTGGAATCGTAGGAGATTTCCACGGTAAGTCTCCTGCTGACAATCTTGTATGGACCCGCACCCACGACCAGCTTATAGGCTCCCAGTTCACTCACAAATTCTTGTGGGAGCATGAGTATGATGCACGGATGGAAATACATGGGCAGTACCGCGAAGAAATAAACACCATCAAGCACTCAATGGTGTTGGACCCTCTCACATGCGGTGATAGCTTGTTCAGAGGGCGTACAAACCCATTCAAGCTATACGTTCCGTCTACGGAGGGCGTGAAACTCCATTACTAGGATTTCTGTTCTTTATATCCCTACGTAGTGAAGAGCAATCCGTACCCCGTAAGAGCACCTGAAAGACTGGTAGGTCCAGCCCTGCTCACCAGCAAATTTGAACAAGAACTATTTCGGTCTTTCTTTTGTAGACGTGCTCCCCCTCGCGATTTATGGATGCCGATCTTACCCGTCGTTATAGATCACAAACTCATGTTCCCCCTGTGCGTGAGGTGTGCAGAGGAGAAAATGGGTCCTGTAATCACACACCCTATCAGCAGAAGATCAGAGGTGTATATACAAGCCCTGAGCTGGGCCTAACCGTTTGCCATGGCTACAGAATATTGAAGATCTACAGCTCTACAGAAGCTAAGGCTAACAAAGAACCTAAGATCCACTCTAAGGTTAGCCCGAGAAAAAGAAGAAAGTAAGGGGTTAAAAGAAGAGAATATGGGGTTGAGTAAGTAGCAAAACCTATCACTCGTGGGTTAAAATTCATTCAGAAAAAGAGAAAGAAGGACACGATCATCATCCGCCGGCCACTGCCGACAAGTCGGAAAAATAGTCGAAGAGAATATTTCCAGCTGTTGCAGACCGGTCCTCCACTCCATAGGGAGGTAGAGGATGAAGCCCACTCTGCCGGAAACGGGTGAAAGATGAAAAGAAGTAAAAGAAGAACGCATTACAAACCATGCAACACATTCTTACCTCAAACACTATCATACCATGCAAACTACAGACATGCATTGAAGAGAGTTACAGACATGCAAATAAGGAGAGAGGAAAAAAAAAGAATAACAAAAAGTGGGTTAGTTTACGCTACGAGCTACATCTAAGTTCGTGATAGTCTAATTTTTTTTTTTTGGCTGGCATATCACACGCCGGCATGTCACAAGCTGACATTAATCGTCAACAGACTCATCCCCGATCACCACCCCTAGAGCTCCTGTTACTAATTGTTTTATCATTATATTGAACAACGTTAATACTTTTAAAATGCCAATCTAAACGGTTCTTAAACACATTAACGCTGGTAGAATTCACGACGGACGCGGGAAGATTATTCCATTTATCAATTACTTTAAACGTAAAGAGGTTTTAGCGATATTAGTAATGAAACGTCTGCCACGCAACTTAAATCCGTTATTACGAGTTTTGCTATTATCGAAAGTTAACAGTTTATCAAAATTTACGTTATCGATTTTATTAACGATTTTGAAAACTTCAGTAAGCTCCCCCCTTAATCTACTAGTTTCAAGTGAATGCAAGTCTAACTCTTTACTACTATCTTCATAAGGCTTGTTGCGCAATGACGGAATTAGTTTCGTAGCGCGACGCTGAACCCGTTCTAACCTATCAATATCCCCACGCAAATACGGGCACCAAAACTGAAAGGCATATTCTAAATGAGGCCTGAATAGGGACTTGTAAAGGGGCAATATAATATCCTTTGATTTAAATTCGAAATTACGCGCTATGAAGCCTAACATCCTATTAGCTTTTGCGCAAGACTCCAGGCACTGGTTCCTAACTTTTAAATCCTTAGCTACGCGTACGCCTAAATGTATTTCCTCTTGAACGATCGCTAACTGTCTATTGTCCATCGTGTACATGTAATTATTGTTACGAGAACCTACATGCAAAACTTTACATTTGCCAACGTTAAATTGCATCTGCCACTTATCCGTCCATTCCATAATCCTATTTACATCGTCTTGGAGCCTATTTCTATCGTCCTCGTTAACAACCTTACCGCCCATTTTAGTATCGTCAGCGAATTTTGATACGTTACTAGTCAATCCTACATCTGTGTCGTTAATGTAAATTACGAATAGCAATGAGTCTAACATTGAACCCGGTGGGACACCGCTACCTACATCCAACCACCCGATTCACTACCATTAACAACCACCTTCTGTCTCCTAACACCAAGCCATTCCTCTAACCAATTAGCTACCTGACCGCGTATACCGTGCGCTTTAACCTTCGCAAATAATCTTCTATGCGGAACTGTATCGAACGCTTTTTAAAATCTAAATGAATGACGTTAGCCGCTCTATGCCTATCGTATTCGCGCACTATTTCGTTATAAAATTCTAACAAATTAGTTAAACAAGATCTATGGCGTCGAAACCCATGCTGACTACTATTGATCAAATCGCGACTTTCGAAGTGATCGATGATACGATCCCGAACTACGGATTCCAAAAGTTTACCGACAGTTGACATTAAGCTAATAGGCCTATAATTGCTAGCTACTGTGCGGTCGCCTCTTTTATAAATGGGCGTGACGTTAGCTAATTTGAAGTCTTCAGGAATAATCCCTGTTTCCAGTGACTGATTAAAAATCTTCGTTAAGGGGCCTACGATAACGTCTTTCAAATCTTTCAGATGTCTAGGATAAAAGGCGTCAGGGCCTGGAGCCTTGCTAACTTTTAGCCTATCGATGTAATGCGCAATCTCACCCTCGTAAACAGTTATTTCATCCAAAATAGTGTCGCTACTAAATGGAACGAGATCGTCCACATCAGGAATATTATTTTCGTCTTCTACGGTAAAAACTGTCGCAAAAAAGTTATTAAAAATACCCGCCATCGCCTGAGCGTCGGAGGCCAGAGCGCCATTAGCGTCCACGAGAGGGCCTATATTATCTTTTCTCGGTTTACGATTATTCACGTAATCGAAAAACTTTTTGGGGTTATGGTTACTATCCGCAGCTATAAGTATCTCTAAATTACGCTTAGCATAACTAACTGATCGTTTAACCTGACGTCGAAGCTCGATATATCTATTAACGTTAGCTACCGTGCCATTGCGCTTATTAAGTCTATACGCTCTGTTACGCTCGTTTATGAACTCGCCTATTTCCCTAGTCCACCACTTGGGCCTACCATGATTTCTAGCGCGCTCAGGCCTACGAGGAATAAACTCTCTTTCGATATTCAAGAAACTATCTTTAAACGCCTCCCAATACAAACTTATGTTATTACCCATAAATAATTTATCCCAGTCCACTACTCTCATCCTATCCACAAAACTATCAAAATTGGCTCTACGAAAATCAGGGACTTCTATTACGTTACTATCCTTAGTGTTTTCTATCAACAGCTTAAACCTAATAATTTGATGATCACTACATCCTAAACTCTCGCCTACTTCTAAACCTTCGACTATATTTTCGCCGTTCGTTATCACCACGTCTAAAATATTGTCACCGCGCGTTGGTTCGGTAACCATCTGTCGTAAAAAATTATCTTCCATGAACTCAACCAGTCTCAAACCCTCCTTATTACCAGTAAAATCTCGTAATTAACATTGGAGGTGTTAAAATCTCCGACAATTATACTATTCCGATTATCAATAAAGTTACCAAGAAGATATATGAGGTGTGGAGGTTTTAGAAGCTACCCAACCTTTTCAAGCCGTACATAAATATTTTTTTGGAGGATAAGGTAGAAGCATCACGGTATCCGCGAAGGGTTGAGACGATGAAAAATCGGCGTATATTCAGCGCTCCCGTGACCGTGAAGGGATACAACTTGACCGGGCACAAATTGTTAAGAACCTGGTAAGCGCTTTAGTGCAAATTTGTGCCTAAATAGTCTTTGTGGAAAATTTGCACAAAATACAGGCAAGGGGAACGTTCATCTGGCACAAAGTTATAACGAGGTGTAGGATTATGCCAATGCCCCGATAAAGAGGTCGTGAGGATCGTGAATGTAGGTAATATGTACATAATAAAGCACAAAATCACCGAATTGGCCACAGACCCCTCACGTGTTACAAACATACCTCTAGCCAGCTTCACAACGGCATACGCACGCATCAAGCTTTGAGGACTGCTGCACTTCTTGGGCGGAGGGTCCTGCAGACACAGATAGCGTAATATTCACAGAGAGGGAGGGTGAATACATGCCGCCTATTGGGGAATTCCTCGGAGAGTTGACTGACGAAATCAAGGATGAGTATGGTGATACGCTGACTCCTTTGCATCGACAGGTCAAAAACTTATGGGGTAAGGGTAATGGTGGGTGAAGAGATGAAATATATCGTGAAGGCGAAGGGCATCACGCTTAACCAGGCAAACCGACAGGTCGTTAACGTTGACTCTCTGAAGGACCTAGTATGCTTAGAAGATGAGGGTGACCAATCACCCCAACTGAATGTAGGGACACAATTTTTTGGCGCAGAAACTAGGGGCCGTGAAAGAACATTGGGGCACGATGGTGTGTCGTAGCACCTATAGGAAACGTTACCAGGGTCACGAGCCCTTCTACTTGCATTATGTATGGCCCTACAGGATATGGTAAAACTGTGTATATGCTTAAAATCATTAAAGATTAGGGGGAGATGTTCTCAAAATTTGTGTATAAAGTCATATGGTGCTATTCGACGTACCAATCAGTATTCAACGAGTACCAAGATGATATTTTGTTCCACAAAGGCGTATATGACGTTAATTCGTTAAAGGGAAATAAACATACAGTCATTGTAATTGATGATCTCATGTTAGAAATGGATAAAACGTTATCCGAGATATTTAAAGTGTTCAAAAATAGTGTCGTTAAATACACAATATCTAGTCTTATTCGCACAAAGTAATGATGTGTCACAAATTAGGGTGTTAGCCAATCAAATGTTCCGAATCAGCGTAAGGAATTTCTGGAAGTTTATAAAGAAGCAACAAGTCAACGTTACCTGTATTTTTTTTGTGACCATCACCCGCGAAACACGTTTAGAGTGCTTCCAAAACGAGCCTGAAACGGTGTATATTCCAGAATGATAAAGAGGTTAAAGATATACCATGAATTAATAAAAATCTAACATCGACTGCCCCAGGAATTGCAACAGATGTATTTTTTTAAATATCGACTAGGACTTTTTAAAATGCACCAGTGAAATCTGTCTAAATGTTATAAAATCTAATGTACCAAATGAAACCCCCTCAAAAGGATCGCCTACGTCGTTAGGACATAATACGTACAGTCGCTCCAAAAAGTCAAACTGTGCGGAAACATTACCAGGTGCCTGGTATTTACGATACCGTACCTTTTGAGTACCATTGTACTTGAATTTTTGGACATATATATATTTATATATATATGGTTACCTCATTTTTTCATTTGTTTCGTTCTCTCTCTCTCATCTCGCGCGGAATATTCTCCTATACAAGCGTCGTTCTTTACGTTAATTATACTGCGTGTTTGCAGTTTAAATGTATATAATGTACGGCATGCGGGAGGTGCCCCCTTGGGGCATTGGTTTCTGTGCGTATGTAGAGGAATTACGGCATTTGATTGAGTGAGGCCCATGGTGTAATGGTTATCATATCTGACCGGCAATCGGAAGATCCCGGGTTCGATTCCCGGGTGGTTACCTCATTTTTCATTTGTTTCATTCTCTCTCTCTCATCTTGCGCGGAATATTCTCCTATACAAGCGTCGATCTTTACGTTAATTATACTGCGTGTTTGCAGTTCAAATATATATATATATATATATATATATATTATATATATATAAGTAGTTGACCGGATGTCAGTTTTTCAACATCTGCGGATGCGGATGCGGATTTTAATTTCAGTATCAGCGGATGCGGATGCGAATATGTAGTTAATCTATCAATATAATATAGAATTATGAATATATGACAATTTTTCAAATTTCGTGATATTACTAGTATGGCAGGCAATGCATAAGAATTAAAATTACTATTAATATTTTTATTATGATAAAAATAACTTTCTCAAGAGTTTCAACCACAGAAAATTCAATGACAAGTTTCATTCAATTTTCTGTCACCAAGTATTTATATTTTGAGGTTTCCATATTTGTTTGTTCATTAATAATTAATAGTTTACACGAAAAGTGCATGAATGATCCTTATAAGCTAATTTCTAAGCTAATTTAATTGTAAATTACATAATTTCTTAGAGAAAATATCCGCATAACATCCGCAGTCAGAAGTAGGGATGAGGATGTTAAAAATGACGCGGATATCGCAGATGCGGATGCGGATATCCGGTCCACCACTAATATGTATATATATATATATATATATATATATATATATATATATATATATATATATATACGTATATACCTATTTACCTGTTAACGATATGTTTCTTTTATTTCTCACGTATATTTGAATATGTTTATTAAATAAATCATGTTTCAATTGGGTTTCATTTTCTCCTTTGTGTGTGTATGTGTGTGTGTGTGTATGTGTGTACAGGAAAAAGTCCTAAGTCCGCCCACTGTAAGATCAATCAAAGGGTCACGTGACTCCTGCTACTACCTGGGCATATCTCTACCCCTGCGTGCTCAGTTGACCGCTGCAAGCCTGGGTCTCAAACGTTTATTTAAAGAATTCTCACGTAGACGAAAAGTAGTGATGGCTACCTTTGATATTGCGTGTTCGACGTTTATGAAGTGGTATTCGGTAAAGTCGGAAGATGCGATGAATACTGAAAGACTTCCTAGCCTTCCCTCCTTTGAGACTTTTAAGGCTATATTGAACCGTGCCAAGCGTGAGGAGCAAGAGGTTCAAATACTTTATGGATATTCTGGTGAGAGCATTGCCGGATTTCGCGGCACAAACGATGTAATGGACTACGTTGTAGGACTAAACTGTATAAAGCGTACATATTCCGTAAAGTGAAAGAAACAACACGTGCAGAAGAGAAGTAACGGGTATGGGTAGTGAGTCTTGTTGATGAGTGGTTTGACAAGCGGTATTATGTCATGCTGCTTCATACCGAGTACGCGTACACTGCGGCTGGGAATGTAAATCTTGTCATAATGGACAGTCTCAAATACTTTTACCACTACATTCATATATATCATGACGAGGTTCGCAGTGAGGTTGTGGCTAAAGGCCGGTGTGAGTTTTTAATAGAATTTAGAGACGAGTATCACTTGCTACGCAAAAAGGAAAAATATGGGCACATGTTTCTCTCAAATAGTGCATCAGAGTGTGAATAAAATGTGTTTAGTTCGTGAAAATCACCCTGAACAAAAATGTCTGGTGCGCATTCTGGGGAGTGATAAAACATTAAAGCCGATATTAGTTCATGTGTCACAGATGGAAAAGATCTCTAAACGGCTGCCCAGTATAATGGGGCACAAGTATTCACATGACTCTTTCATGTTGGAACAAACCCGTACACGAAACATTAACGCTTGGTATGAATCACCCCTGTGACTCGTTTCCCACACCTGTCTCCGAGCCAAACCGCGTAGCGGCTGCTCATAGTCATCTCATAGCTTGAACCGACCGTACGTGCACTCCTCACAATAGAATACGATGGAGCTTCCTTTGAGCAGCATTCTCAATACCGTATACGATGCGTCCATGACGAAGTCATTGCATGAGTTCAGGCGTAAAACCGGTGCCGCTAACTATGTACTTGAAACGACTTGTCGACAAACAAACTCTGGTAAGTGGAATATTGTCTATTTAAGTGTTGAGGAGATGAATAGAGTCTTCGTGATAGTTGAGAAGTGGAGCGAGGATCGTTATAAAATACTTGCAGGTGTAGGTACAAGAAGAGAGCAGATTAGTGATACCCCCTCACATGCTATTGGTTGTACGTTGTGTATAAATCGCGACCAGCCATGCATTGATATACGACTGATGTGGAAAAATGCGTTTGGTAATAACGTTCTGGTCCCACGCGAAACCGTTTCATCTTCGAGAGAATGTTTGAGGTCGTCGGTTTCTGTAAGCTAAAGCCTATATTAGACGCCCGTGTTGCCGATATGCTTTATTTTGATATAGTTCCTGAATACACATACACCGCTCTGCTGGACGTGTTTACAGAGTGTAGGACTGAACAAGGCGAGAATGGTCTGGAACTGAATGTTTATTTAAAAGGTAAAGACTCTTTGAAATATCAAGAACTTTGGTACAAAGGACTTGAGCGGTACAGGGCTGAGTTCACCTACACTGTTCACCCTGAAGAATTGTTTCTTTATATAATGAGCAGCTGTCGTTACGACTTAGAAGATTATTTCAACTGCCGCGATGCATTGTGAAGAAGAGTTCACGGTTGAAAAACTCAAATTGGAAAGAATAAACCCTCGATTGGAAAGGAGTGTTTATATACTTGAATTTAATAATGATGTTGTAGCGAACGACGCCCTCTTTGTACGTGCTTTTGAATGTATGTATTCTGTCCGTGTTTAAAGAGAGTGATAATTTGCCAACCAATTGTAAAGTAGGCACTAAAATAGTATTGAACGAATTGAAGGCCTTTACATTGAATATAGGCATCCGCACACCTTGAGTGGTGAAATAATGTTAAATCGTATTTATTGCATCGTATAAAGCAACAATAATGTAACTGTAGATTCGATCACATGCGAGTTTAGTATTTTAGTTAAGCGCAGTAGAACATAATGTGTATAGATTTTTCCTCTACTATTATTATTTTGATGTGTATATATTAATTTTTGAATGTACATTTATTTTCTATATATTTGTTAAAATATTATTATTTAACATAAATGTGTGTATAAATTTCTCCAAAACTAATATCACTTTTGAATGTCTATTTATATATATATATATATCGTTTAAAGTGTGCATAGATTTCTTCTGAACTACTTTGAATGTATATTTATTTTCTATACGGGGATCCAATAAACCTTAGCCCTCCTCCCATGGCCTAAACCATTAGAGGTACAGTAAAACTAAACATACCTTACATAAGAGAATTTAATCCTGCATTTAATGAGAAACAATTAAAACTTGGTGTTCCCGCCATTGTCTTCCAAGACAGCCTGAATTCGCTTTCGGTAGCTTGCCAAAATTGACGTGAATAGATCTTGATCGTTACGCAAGTTTGCTAAAACAGTTTCAATGTGTTGCGTCATTGTATCCTTCGAAAATCGATTTGCTGCAGGTTCTTGAAACAAGAGACATTCAACCTTGTCCTTTATAACTGATCCAATATGTTCACAGACGTTCAGGTCAGGAGAATTTCCTGGCTATTCTTCATTTCCAAAGAAATCGATCTCATGGTTCCGCAATAACTCTTGAGTGGCTAATACCTTAAAGCAGGGGGCCTTATCGTGCAGAAGTGTGACCTGATCGACATCCATAACATTGTTTGGGTTTCTTAGAAAAGGAATGACATGCTGGGATAGAATAATATCACGAAAATACTGTCCATCCCAACTCTGAACATTTGGCGTCAGCAACCACATGAGCTTCTTTGCAGTGAACAAACAAACACACCAACACAGTCTGGACTTTTTAATAATTTGCGATAATGTTCATTGTCATCGATTTCATCTGGTGTTGTGGCCCTCACTTGATCAGTTTGATAGTTATGCCAACGTGTTACGTAAACAAAAAATTAATCGAAAACAGCTAAATGTATGAAATCATCCACATCCCAATCATCAAGATAATGGGCAAACCACATTCTGTCATCGATGTTAAGTTGAGTTTTTCTTGGCTTTGGATGTTCATGCCAAGGCTTTAAACCTTGCCTATGACGGTACAGTCGAATGATCTCACCACTAACGATCTTTCCTCTCAACACTTCGATCTCTCCAGAAAGTAGCACAGCTGTTTTTCCGCTTACGCGTACCGCTTTCAATGATGTCCTTTGTTTCCTGAGAGAGTGGCAAATTTGGGCGCCCAGATTTGGTTGTATCCATTTCACATTCATCCAAAGTTTTATTCCAATTTCTTTTGACGAAGTCCTCACTTCGCAACTTTTTGGCAACCCATGAACGTGTTATAAAGGTGGCTCCAGCATCACGAGCTTCCCGAAATGTTATTGCTCGTATGCGATCTATCACACGTTGCCTCTCCGAATCACCAATTAATTGAGAAGCCATTATATTATCACTTTATCAGCTACAGTAATTTTAGTACCTGCAATAAATAAAGAATTTTATATATTTTTATAATCACTAAAAACTATTTCGATATAAGTAAACATGTAAGCTGCAAATAGGGGGGTTAAGGTTTTTGGAACCCCTTATATTTGTTAAAATTTTATTATTTAATATAAATATGTATATAGATTTCTCCTGTACTAATATTATTATTTAAGAATGTATAAATTTATATATAGCGTTTAATGTGTGTATTTTTGCTGTATATTATTTTTGAATGTATATTTATTTCCTATATATTTCATGAAATTATTTCCGTTAACTTCTCTAAATAAACAGAATGATGTAGTTGTGTTTTATTATCCAATAAATGCTTTCCTTGGGGTATATATATAAACTATATTAAGGAATAGCTGGGTGATGGGAATATATATAAACAATACACCTTCAATAAATATATATATGTATACACTATCAAACGGCTGGTTACGCCTTCTATGCTGACTAAGTCGGATTTGTAAGCGAACTGTCATGAATATCTCCATTAATTAAATAAATAGCGCAATCAGGCAACTCAAAAGTATACACATACACCTAGAAAAGCCATTTACGCCTTCTATGCCAGATTAAGCCTTCTAAGCCAATTGACTGATTAAGACCTTCTAAGCCAACCGGCTGATTAAGACCTTCTTAGCCAAGTGAAGCTGTGAAGAGCTTTATTATGCGTCTGGGTCTCCAAGGCGAAGGATGCTTTGTATTCTCTCTCCTCTCTCTTCTCTCTCTCTTAGGTTAGGTATACCCCTTTTGGAGGTGAGGACTTCCCAACTTCTCCCCCAAAGTCTCTCCTCTCCTCCAGCTTTCTCTCTCTCTTAGGTTAGGTGGGTTCCTCCAGCTTGTGGCAGCTGAAAGAATTCCCCCCCATTTTCCTTTTCTTTTTTTTTTGTACCCTCAGGGGAGGGGGTGGGTTGGTAGTGGCATTCATTTGATCAACATTGCATTGCAATTTGCACTCCCATTTTACTTTCATACTACTGAAGACTAGCCTTTTATATTATCGATGAAAATTCTAGTCTCAGTGTATTAGAGTGAATGTGGTAACAACTGAATCTGCAAAAGATCATTAAAGTGCATACCTAGTTTTCTTTCTAAGAATTTCCATTAAAGATTTTTTGTTTTTTTGTCTTTGGGTTTTTAACGCTAAACGTTTTTGGTTATTTGTGTCCTGTTCTTTTTGAGGTTTATTATTAAGAACAAAAAAAAAGATTTGCCCTTTTACATTAGAATTTTTCAGACTGGTCCTGAGTTTTGTAGACCACACCTTTTTGTTTCAAACAAATTTTGCATATACTGTAATTAGCGCTCAAGTTCAACCTAACTTTTGAACAGAAGTTTTTAGGCCAGTGAGAACTTAACATTTACTTTAAGCTCATGAAACGCTTACATTTCGAATGCAGCTTCACAAATTTGGTCTCACTGGTTTTGGATGTAAAGATCAAAAGTTTTATGGCTGTGGTATTTTTCTAAATTTATGGACTGATTTGTTTTTCTTTGATTCACAAGAGTAAAAGATCTCGTACAAGCGTGGTTTGACTGGATGAACAAAATTAATTAGTTTTTACCACAAACAAGCCGAAAAAAAAATAGCCGAAATTTTGTTTTTGCGTGGGCTGAGAAGAGGCCTGATGCTAATCAGAGCTTAGAACTCTCGACGAATAAAATCGGACCGGCGTCACGTAGACGGACTGCTTGCTCAGCTGAACAATTTTTTGGCCACAAACTTTGCTCTAAACTTTTCCTAGTGGGCGAATTTTTTCGATGTCTACATAAAATTATTTGCGACGATGTTCTCTATCTTTTGGCGTGAAGTGCGTGTTGTGTAACTTCTGAAAAAGGTTATAGTCTTCAGAAGAGGTGTACGCGAAATGCTAGTTTGCGTTAGAAAAAAGATGTACGTGGACGAGTTAATAGCGCTAGATATTTCGAAAACTATAATTTCCATCTGCTAAAAAAGTAAAGGTTACAATTAAAATTACAATTAAAACTAGACTGAACTCGCTTCGCTCGCCCAAACTCTCTTAATCTCTTTTTAATGTTATAGCCGGTTAATAGCTACCAAATGTGGAATTCCCTCTCAAAATATACCTTTACAATTATTTATCCTGGAAGCGAAAAAAAATTAGAATTTTTACTCCGATTTCCTAATCACCCAATACTTACAAGAGAAAACGTAAACTCTGTGGAACTCTTCCAGAACAGGACTGTTCTTGATCTCAGTGTTGCAGCGGCGTAGAAGATATAGCTATTAAGTAATGAATGCGAGTGTTTGAAACGTTACCAGTTTATATCACTCACACATAAAAACTTAGATACGTTTAGTTTAATTCCAAAGAAAATTACTTTTAAAAGCCAAATAAAATATTTTCATTCAATAAATGCAGCGAATCTTCAGTCTTGGTAAAAATTCAGAGCGAAGTTGATGGATATTGTAGGCAACCAATAGTAGATTATAATGGTGATTAGAGAAAGAGGAAAGAGAACAAAAGGACCCATCCATTGTTAGCAACAGCAGCACGTGGTCTTCTCGCTATTCAATCCACAAACTGCTCATCAGAGAGTGAATTCAATGGGTGGAAAAATATTAACTGAAACACAATGCAGAAACATTGATTTGGGCTCGAAAAAACAAAGACAATCTGGGCTAAAAAAAAAAAGACGCTGTCCTAACTTTTGTTCAAGTACAATCAGACATTTGCTTTCTGAAAGACTCTCCTAACTCCTGTGCAAGAACAATTTTATTTTCACTCCTCTAACATTCTTCTTACTCATGTTCAAGTACACTTTTGTTCTCAGGAAGATTTACTTTTATAATCCTTACTAATCGTGTGTTAAAGTACATTGTTTTAAATAAGTCTTTTTTATAAGATTTAGCTTTTATTTCTGTCTACACATCCAAGCTAGTATGCACTGCCTGATTTGATTCGAGATTCGATTCGTGAGAGAATTTTAGATTCGTAAGGCCATAATATATATATATATATATATATATATATATATATATACGAGGAGTGATCAAAAAGTATTACTAACTTTATAGCTACGGACAAATGAATGCAATAAGAAATAACCGTTTTCATATGTGAGTCTTCATGCACTCTGGCACTTGGCAAACAACTCGCTATAACATTTTGATCACTTAGATTACTAATTTACCTTTCATTGGCAATTGCTATAACAATACATTGTTTTTTTTTTTTTAATTATAAAATATATGATGCTATAAAGTGTATATAGTTTTTTTTTGGGACACCCTGTATATACACACTGTTGTTCAAAATTATGGAAACACTTTTTAAAATGCTGATTATGTAATAATAGAATTCTTTTAATTCTTTTTACACGTTACAGGAAGTAAAATGATATGTCTGTCCAATTACGGAGCTTTCAAATGTGGTGTTTTGTTACATGAAGACTTACGAGCAATTAATCAATATTGAAAGACATTGTATTTAATCGTGACATCACTATTGATATTATTGGTTAGAATGTTTTTCTGTTATTTGTATTTATACCTTTTATCCCATTTTCCTTCAAAAATGTAATTTGACTCGTGAAACCTGCACCTGAACATTACATTGTGCCCTTCTCTTACGTATATCTATGTATAATGGCTCTTGCAAAGGAAATATACGAAAATAGACTCAAGATTAATTAATACTTTCTTGATGAAGAACTACAGAGACAAATAGCCAATAAAGTGGGAGTTTCATTCTCCACGGTGAGCAAAACCCTCTCTCGTCATTCGCAAAATGTTAGTATAATGAACAAAGTAACCCGACGGCGAAAAAGGAAGACCTCGGAAAAAGAAGACAAATACATGATTTTATTGAGCAAATACAACAGAAAGAATATTAGCGTTTGAATAGCTGCTGAAGTGAATGCATCACGCAATAGCAGCACTTCTACTTTAACGTCGAAGAGACGTTTGACGTTTGACGTTTTGCAGATAGAGTCCAAACTCGCATAAGGCTGAAGCAAGTTCGGATAAATTTTTTATTTTCTTTCTATTTTATTTTTGCTGAATAATTGATGAATTATTTCTTTTTTAAATTACTTAATAATTTTTTTAGATTTAGCTTATTAATGTAATCGTGTTAAATTCTGCAATGTTCATTTTCTTTATACATTCTCTCTTCATTGTAAAAGATGAAGTCATGTCTTGTTTAACACTTAATTTTAAATTTTAGGCATTTAATTTTTGCTCATATGCATGTATAATTGTAATTCATAATAAAATGCATATTTCAATTTCCATTTTTAGCTAACTCGGCAGATCATGGTAAAATCAGATCAGTCAATATGCAGTTTAAAATAAAAATATGGCTTCAACTTGAAATATCTTGCTTATCTCTCTAGACATTGCTCCAGCTAAAATATTTACCTTATCTTTAAATATTTTGCAAAATAATTTAGCCTATTGAGAATAAAAAACAAAAACAGGTCAGAAATAAATAATAATGATGTCATTAAATTTTAAGTATATTGCTGCGGTGGCTGCGTAGGCCGTAGTCCCCAAGTATCTGTATTGTCGAACCACCCAGCACCTTTTCACGTTTCTGGGTTCGGGATAGTCAAGAGACTGGGCAAAGATATAATATCCTCTGGTATCTAGGAATGCCTCTCTTGTCAGTGGTTGATTTCCAGGAGATTATTCAGGTCCGACTCGCACGTTAACTGTAAAGGACTTCCCCCAGTTCAGGTGTCTAAATCTGACTCTCCAATGAGTAAGCAAACCAACCACTCAGAGTCCACGAAAGGGCTAGAATTCAAAGGTAGACCTAATAGAAGTAAACTACTCTGTTTGTTTTTCTCTTTATTATATCTGAAATGAACAATTATTCAGCGTGACAGTATAAACATAACAAAAGGACTGGCAATGAATCACAATTAACAAAACCTCTGGAAAACCAATAACACTTAGTGAGATTTAGCAGAAAGGATAGAAAGCAAGTGGGAGACAAGTACCGGAAAAGACTTGCACAGAATGTTAACCCCTGTCCCAGCTTAGCTACCCTCCAAACTTGACCCCCCACTTACGACGTGAGTTTCAATTTCGTTATACACTGGCTAGTTAGTAGGGTTAGGGTCACCGGCCTGATTCCAGGGCAGATCCCAGTGGCCAACAGTGGATGACACAACCTCAATGGATTGCGTAGCTCCCAATGGATTGGATCCACAATCCAAGACTGATGAATTTGGACCACGTGAGTTGAATCCCAACTGGTTGCCTAGACAACATAAGATTATTAGTTACATGCACCAGGCACCATTAATCACAATAATAACATAACATAACAGGCGATTAATCACAAACATTAACTGGAATCATGACTTCATAATTGATCACTGGAAAACATAATTTACTCATGAAATCAAAGCACATAAATAATAAATAACCAACATAAAAAATAATAACTATAAACATTGACAATTATGGCAAACCTATCCCACATGAGTTAATCAACCTTTAATCAGTGCCAAACAGGCATGGGCAAAATCCTAACTCTGGAATAATATGACTGGTGACCTATAATAATGATAATCGGTTCTCTAGCTAGTTACATGACAGGGTGGCAAACCTATCTATACTCAGTCACAGTTTCAACAACCTATATATTTGTCTACTTTTAATAATAATAATTAATAATGATAATGATGGTGAAATACAAATGACAACACCATAATAACTAGGAATAAGGATTATGATCAAGTCTTTATTCCTATTGTAAGACTGGCCAAGGATTACAAGCTAGAGCACTTAACATCATACCTTAAAGGCTTTCCAAACTCCCTTGGCTTCCAACCTTCTATTCCAATTTCATAGCCTTTTCATAGGCTTCCCAAATCAAATAGTCTGGACGTTACCCTCTAGGTTTTTACAAATTAACAGGGTTACTGACTAGACTTCTATGGGGAGAGAAAAACTTGTAAGAAGAACCAGATAGGACTTGAAAATTAGGGTGAGGTTTTTGTGAAAAACTCCACAACCCCAAAAGGGGGATTTGAAAATCAGGGGGGGTTGTGAGAAACTTCACAACCCCCACATTCCTTCCCCCTAAGAAAAAACCCCTCTCACAATTCTTTCTTCCTCATGTTCTCTACCAGGATAATGCATCTATTGACAATCTAAACATGGGAGTATACATTAAAAGTTATTGCATCAAAACATGCTGACCCTCCCAGTTAGTTAACTACTTACATTAAACTCATAGTACCACAAATTATGACAGACTTATTTAACACAATTGCTTCACTCAAACTGGCCAATTATAACAAATAGGGAAAAAACTTTATATAACTAAGTCAACTTAGCAAAATGCCCAAATCTCACTATTACATTAATCAATTTGGTACCACTAACATTATATTAATTCCAGAATATTGTAGCTACCACTAAACATTATACATTACTTCCAAATATGCACATGGTAAATACTGGCATTTTCTTTTTTAGCACCACTTTTGCTTCACTTAACCTACACATTGTTCACTGGTATAACCTCCTTGTTTCTGGCACAACCTACAGTTTCCGCCCAGAACACCTCGAATCTCCTTTTGGGTCACAACATTTACTGTGTTTTTCTTGCTTGATTCACTTCACTGTCTCTATTTCCCTCAACACTGGATCAAGAGACCAGGACCCATAAATTTGACTGTAGTGTTCTTCCCACACTATACCATGGGGAAATCTGGCAAATAACCCCTTTGTTCATCCACCACTCTAGCCAGGTGTATTCAATTACAAATCATCTGGGAATTCAAGTTGGGAGGTTTTTTTTTTTTTTTTTAAACCAGAGTATCAGCAGGAATAGTGAAAAAAGAAAAGAAGGAAAACCAAATCAAGGCTAGAAGTGCCACCTTATTCCTGTCAAAGGAAACCAAATGAAAGAAAAAATGGGCCAAATCCTCACTCTAACCCCCCCCTTTTTTTTTTTTAACCACTGGAATGTCAATTAGTAGTAAGCCAGTAGCATGCATCATTCCATATCTTTCCCTCAGAGGTTTATCCCTGCTGCTTACTCCCCTAGAACAATTAATTATTGACCCCTTCAGAACAAAAGGTTCACTAACTACCCCTCCCCTGGTTATATACCCAAAATAAACAGAAATCAGTGAATAATCCATTCTTACATCCCTTTCGAGGGCCGAGTACATTGGGTATCCTCTCACAGGAAAGAAAACCCCAAATCTAGTCATTTTAGGGTGTATTTTATAACAGATTTACCCACAATACTTCACTTCAGTTTACTCTGTTGCCTCTGATTCTGTACTCAAGGGTCTGTGGTTGTACATTTGGTAATTCTGCAGGATTGCCACAGGAGCGTGTGAATGGCGGTTGAGCCCTGACTGGGTAAGTTAAGTTTCTCTGATCGTGAAGTCTTGGTCTCAGTTGGAAATGACGATGATGGCTAGTCCAGGCACGAACCTTTTGTCTATACTCATTTAGTATCTCCTGACATGTGGTAATCCTGAATGCACAGGGCTAAAACTAACACGGCAAGACTGAGATCGAGGAACTTGAGGTGAGCCGGGCATGGAATCGGTGAACCCAAGGAATGAATTCTCCAAGTACTCAATGCATCATTAGCTAGGTCTAGCGACTGTTGTACAAGTCTCAATGATTGCCGGGCCAATTTTAATCCATCTAATGGAGCATCTCTTCCAGTGTGTCCATATGTTCATGCAATCTGTCACATTACCCTGGACTCAGTTTCCCAGACTCATTTTCAGAACAGCACCCCACAACTGATTTTCTTGTAGTGGAGATATGGTTTGGGGACTCATGAGAAGACTCACTAATGGGAGTACTGGAAAAATTGATTCTAATGACCCTGCCAAAATCGGAGAGTTCTCATAACCAAGTGAAGGTATATCATTACCTTCTGACTCCTGTATAGTTCGAAAAACTTGCTCCCCACTGGATCCCCGCCTGAATCTCTTAACTGTGTCTGAAAATCTGTCTCCCCCGAATGCTGAGTTACTGGAGGCACATCTCCACAGTTTAGCTCCACTGGCGGACACCCTTCCATTCCAGCAGTTGTCTCAGCACTAAAATTACTGGTCCCATCATACTCCCAACACTCTACCAAAGGGTCTCTCCAGGTAATACTTTGTCGCGCATTCAGGAGTGTATTCAACTGGTGATATTTCTCTGAAGAAGAGAGTTCCTCATCTGTATCTGAACACTGGTCCCATCACTGGGTTCCCATGAAAGCTACCCGGGATTCCACTTCAGGGGCACCAAAGCCCTCAAAGGAATTTCAGGCCATCAACTGACTCACCCCTAGCCAGGGAAAGGGTATGCTTTCGGCAATTGATGGTAAGTCCGGGATCCAGGTCTCAGGTGTCTCAGGTACTTTCTGCAATTCCTGTTCTCTCCTATGCTTCTGTAGATATTTTGGGGGTTCATGCCAGGCCTTCAAATGGGTATGATGTGCTTTTATAACTCGGGGGGTGCCCTCAACAGTTGACGTAGTCAATTCATAGGATACTCCATTACTTGTACTTGACTAACCTTGTAAGGACCAGTATACTTGGGGGAGAATTTCCGTGAGGTGCTCCGGTCACTGGTAATGATCTTCTTAACTACTTTCTGGCCAACCTGGAAGGGTGCAAACCGTGGATGGCCCTCCTTCCATATTTCCCGCAATTGAGGGGGAACAACTACAGTAGCAATATTCTGGTGACGTTGTTCCAAGAGACAGTCAGGGGGGTGTCTTTATTTCAGATGGAAGGTATTGTTGTAGGTAATCACAGCTGTTACCAGATTCGTATCCCATTCCACTCCTGTTTGTCCCAAGCTTCTCAAGAACTCTCCAATTGTTCTATTTACACGTTCAACAGCACCATTGCTAGCAGGCTTAAGTGGACTAGATAAACATGCATAATCCCATAGCGATCAAGGAACTCTTGGAACTCCTCCGAACGGAATTCAGGCCCATTGTCTGTCAGGAGCCTCCGAGGAATTCTTAACAAGTTGGGGAAAATATCATGCTCCATCAACTGGATAATGGTAGAAGACCTTTTTTCTTAATGGGCGAGCCACAACCCACTTGCTAAAATGGTCAACCATCACCAGACAACCAAGGTACCCTAGCTGGGTGCGTGGGAAAACCACAATATCAGCAGCCACTAATTCAAAAGGATGTTCAGTTTTTATCTTCAAGGTTGGTGGGATGATAGGCTGACTAGCTACTTTATACAACTGACAGGTTCACAGGTAATACAGATGTCACTAGCTACTTTATACAAATCCGGGTGCCACAAACAGTCGCAAAGCTTCCACCAACTTATTACGCCCAATATGTGCCATTTCCGTGTGGAAACTGAGGGCCATATCCACGAGCAATGTGGAAGGTACTACACAGCTAATATACCCAGTCCTACTTTGATGTACTATCACCCCACTCCTTAACTGTAATTCCCCCAGTTCCGCTTAAACTGCCTCAAGGCAGGTTTGCCCTCTGGTAGGGGCTTTGACTGGGCCAATAGTCCATGCACCTGTCGCAACAATCGTTCCATTTTTGCATTAGAATCACTGATTCTGAGTCAAGCAACTCTCGGTTCACTATCCACTTCTTGCCTTCCTCAAATACTGTACCCAACTCTGGCTCCTCTGCTTCTGTGTCTGGTACCTCTTCCTCCATGCATGCTGCCTCATC
Source organism: Bathynomus jamesi (assembly GCA_023014485.1). NCBI lineage: Eukaryota > Metazoa > Arthropoda > Malacostraca > Isopoda > Cirolanidae > Bathynomus > Bathynomus jamesi. The sequence goes on along the minus strand of JAJOZX010001827.1, from coordinate 539,048 downwards.
TAGCGCCTCTACTCCAAAACAATCCACTAACTCTGGGTCTCCATATGACCATTCAGCTACATCAAACTTCATTTCAATGTCAGCCATAATTAGATAGTTTGAACCTAACAAGAAACAGTACGGGAGACTATTCTCTGGGGCTATTGCAAAAGGTAGTTGGATCTTTTCATCTCTACCCTGAATAGTCAATTTTACCAGTCCTAAGGGTACCAATTTCACACCAATCCCAGTCAAGATTATCTGGCAAGACTGTACTGATATTTCTTCCTCTTCACTCACTTTTAAACTCTTGACCACTGACTCGGATACTAAGCTAATCTCTGCTCCTGAATCCAACATAGCACAGTAATTGACTGCACCCACTGGAATGTTTAACAAGATTTTTTGAACAAAGATTCATTTCTCATCGCTCGCAGTTTCCCTGGCCCGCAAGATCTCCCGATCTATCACCTTTGGACTTTTTTCTCTGGGGATTTGTCAAGGACAAAGTATTCAGGCAAGAGCCATCCTCTATCGAAGAATTAAAGCAAGCGGTGGTAGAAAGTGTACAGTCCATTGAATGCAGCGTTTTGGAAAATGTAATAAATAACTTCCTTTCCCGTTGTGTGAAATGTAAGAATGTCCAGGGACGTCACTTTGAACACATGTAGAATAAATTAAAACTTTAAAATGTTCTCTTTCGAATGCTTTTATTTCATTTGTGAAGCTGCAATAATGACTGAGTAATAAGCGATTAAAAACAGGGACAATTTTTGTGGTCACGTGGTACTAGGCTAATAAACAACGAATCAGCACCTCCATCAACTTTCATGAGTACTCGCAGTCCAGGTGGTAAGCAATTAGCGAGGTGTTCTATCTTCTCCAGTTGGTCACTCTCAGCAGGTGTTATTCGTGACAATGCATCTGCAGCTCCATTCTCAGTCCCAGGGCGATATCGAATTTCAAACTCAAAGTCTGCGAGATCTTCATAAGTTCGGGCCAATCTACTATCAACGATCTTCATGTTACTCAGGTATTCCAATGGTTGATGGTCCGTATACAGTACAAAAGGCACACCATATAGAAATGGGCGAAATGTCTTTACACCCCATCTTAGGGCTGCCAACTCCCGTTCTATAACCGAGTACATTCTCTGGGCATTGGAAAAGGTCATCGATACATAGGCAATCACCTTAAAATCACCATTCTGTCGTTGTCCTAAACAAGCACCAGCACCAACCCCGGAAGTATCCACATACAGTTCCAATTTTTCAGCTTCAGGTCTGTAATCTGGATATGACAGTTGCACTTCCTTAACCAAGGTCTCTTTCACTGCCATAAAAGCCATGTCCATCTCCGGTGTCCATTTCACTCTTTCTCTTGATCTACCTCCAGTTAAACGAGAAAAAGGACTTGTCATCACTGAACAATCTGGTACAAACTTTCTCTGGAAATTCACTAAACCCAAAAATTCCCTCATTTGTCGAACAGTTTCTGGTTTTGGAAACTCGTGCACCTTCTGCATATATTCTGGGGATTTCCGCAAACCTTCTCTCCTAACCAGGTGTCCCAAAAACGCAACCTCAAGTTGGAACCACTGACATTTCACAGGTTTGACCTTGATGCCAGACTTCTCCAGAGTATAGAGGACTTTATCTACCAGTTGAAGATGGTCTTCGAATGACTCGCCCATTATTAGGATATCATCAATGTAGATGATAACTCTACTTCTTGGAAAACCATGTAACACTTCTTGTACCATCTGTTGGAAATTAGCAGGAGCATTCTTTAATCCAAAACTCAGTCGCTTGAACTGCCAATGCTCTCTGGTGGTTGAAAACGCAGTGCTCTCTCGGCTCTCTTCGGCAATTGGCATTTGATAATAACCTCATACCATGTCTAGGGAAGTGAAGTAACAGGTTCCATGAAGACTAAAAACTGCATCCGTTAAGTTGGGCATTGGAAAGCGGTCCGGTATGGTCACTTCATTCAATTTTCGATAGTCAACGCACATTCTAATTGAACCATCCTTCTTCCGGATAGGGACAACAGGGGAACTCCATGGGGAAATGCTAGGTTTTATGATATCAAGCAACAGTAATTCCTGGCACTGGGCTTCCACCGCTTCTGCGACTGGTTCTGGGAATCTACGGGGTCGTTGTCGGATAGGGGTATCATTATACAACTCTATCCGGTGTGGTACACAATTCACAAAACCTACATCGTCATCCCCCTGACTCAACACTTCCTTCCGGCGAGCCAACATTTGTAAAATCTTCTCCCTCTCTTCTAATGTCAACCCTGGTGACATGGTTATTTCAGTCCGTAGGCGTTCTTCTGTCCAGCCTGGTTCTTCAGCTTGGGCTCCAGTCATGAACACCTCAATTCTCTTACTTTCAGCAACTGGAAAGCCCAGTTCTTCTTCATAGACTATTGATCTTATAGTCCCTATCCGTTCACCAGCCTTGATTCTCTGTGCTTCTGGGGTCAGCTTCATTACCAACACTTCTGTCATCCCAGCCAATCCATCCACTAACCCAGGGTGACCATGCACTTTCCCATGGAGTCGGGGGTCTCCAACATGATCCTCAAAACAGTACTCCAGTCTTTCCTCACCTTCGATTACATTCAAGCAAGCAAACTGTACAGGAACTCGTTGATATTTTCAGGTACTTAATTTCATGGTACATTCTCACTCTTCAAGTAAATTTCCTCCATATGCCGATCTTTATAAGCTTGTGTTATCCTCTTCCTTTTCACATTAACTCGGAGTCTGTTTTCAACAAGAAAATTCATTCCCAATACAACTGGGAACTTCAACCTTTGGACCACTGCAAACAGAACAGGCTCCATCTCCACTCCATGAATTGATAACCTCAGCGTAATCACCCCCAGTAGTTTAACATTGTTGTTTACTCCAATCCCTCGAATCCTCAGGTTACAGCTCTGCATCTCTGGAGTTAACTCCAGTTCCTCTACCACTGAGTGATCCAGGAGTCCAACTGTAGCTCCGGAATCAAGTACTGCCAAGTAGTTCTCCGAATGTTCAATCCGTATATCCACCTTCAGTAAAGATTGAGGTGCTAACTGTCCAGACATCTCATCCAACCCATCAGTGTCAAAAACATTACTATTTACCAAATACGTTTCGGGAGCATCAGCGTCGGCTTCATTCTTCTGGTCAGGGGTTGCTCCCTATCAGGCTCTTCATGAATATTTACACTCTCATTCAGACCAAATGGACCTCGCACCCTAGGTTATTACCAGCAGGTTCGCAACTAACTGGGGACCTATCAGGGCAATCAGTACCAGGATTCACAATCAATGATTCATTCCTACCACCAGAAACTGGGACTAGCCCTGATGCCTCATATCCCTGGGGGACAAAAGGAACTGCACTCGCATTCAGTCTCACAGGCAAAACTGGGTTAACACACTCTGGATCTCCCCCCATCTGTACTTCCCCCATAAATTCTTGTTCTGGTATTGGACCACTAGTTAGGGGTAATATTCGTCCTGCTAGGAGCTCTGGGGGTTCCCCTCTGGCCTCAGAGCTCACTGGTTTAAAGGGCTCAGTTCTTGATTTGGCTCATTCCCTCGTGGGCTGGTCTGGTTAGGCCCAGAAAATGGTCCCGTTGAGATGGTAGGACTCGGTGCTCTTGAACGGGGCCTTCTCTGCTGGCGTGATCGCTGGTTATGACCATACACATTAGGTGGGTAAGGGCATTGTGACACCCAATGATCCCGCTCACCACACCGCAAACACACTCCTAAACGCCGACGGCAATCCTGTTCCAGGTGACCTCTCCTTCCGCAGTAATTACAGCTCACCCATGGAGGAATAGTTAGATGGCTGGCTAGCCATGAACCATGCTGCAGTAAGGTAGGTTGATTTTCCGCATTTTTTTAGATATCGACTTTGGACTAGGCGAGATAGTCAGGGCTTAATATGATAATAACTGACAAAACATTTCAAATCCCTAGCTTTAACCATTTTTTGAGGAAACCGTTTCAAAAATCGTCAAAAAATCGTACCGAAAAATACCACATTTTTTGAATTTTTGGCCGAAAAAATCGCTATTTTCATTAAAAAATCCTGAAAAAAGTTACAATTTTATTGAAAAAAAGTAAAAAAAAAACATGTACAGAGTCAAATAGACACATTTAGATCCCAAGATCATCATAATTTTCACTGTAAGAGTTAGAAGCAAAGGAAGGCCTCATCTGGCGGCTTAGGGCTTTGGCCAGAATGTGTTTGTGCCTTGATTCGAGTCCATAAACAGTATGGGAAGCTTCAGATGTCAGCTTCACGGCCCTTTCAACACTGAGAATGTGAAGGCAGATCAGGCAGCTCCAGCTTGGTGCCATTCAGCAATGCTTCTTGAAGCTTCTGGTCAGAAAAGTCTTCTGTGAGAGCAGGTTCACAGATGCCACTTTGAGAAAGGTTGATTAGTTCTGACCAGTGAGTAGCTTCAATGTTGATGGCTTTGATCTTCTTCAGCCTCTTCTTGGCTGGCTTCCCACTTCTGAAAGAATAATAATTAATTTATTTTTTATTCCAGTTTAAGATTTAATCCCTATTAGTCTCAGAATTGCTGATTTAATTTAATTTAAATTAAAAAAAAACCCGAGTTCTATAAATCCCCATAATCGAATTTTTGTTCAGAAAGAAGGTAAGATTATTTCCATTTTCAGAGGGGAGGGGGGGAATTGGGATAAGAAAATGTGAAAAAAAATTCGATTATGGGGATTTATAGAACTCGGGGCCTTTTTTTTATTAAATAAATCCCCATAATCAAATTTTTTTTTTCACATTTTTTAAAATTAATAAATGCTTACCTGATGGACAGAATTTTCTTGAGAGCAGCTTCTCTCACTTCCAAGTCATCAGACTTCATCATGGAGTACAGCACATTCTCTGGCAGCAAGGCAAACGCATTGTACTTCACGTTCTTGAAAGCAACACCCTGGATTTCTTCAGACTGCTGCTTGATCCTCTGGATCATGTTGAAGATGTACAGCTGCTGATTGTGGAACTTGCTGTCCCTTTTGATCTCAAACCAACTGACTGCATACACTTCCACAATGAACTTGATGGCCTGGTAAAGCTTATCCTGTAGTTCTGGAGGGTAAGCACCTCTGGTCCACAGACACATCAATCTAATTGCCAAAGTCAACCATCTTGCATGGTTTAATGGTTCAATTTTCCTTGCAGCAAATCTTGGGTTGACTTTGCCCCTGGAAATTCCAAGCACATACTCCAAAAGAAGCCTCTGGTCGCTACTGACTGTGGGGGCAAAGGTGGCCAAATCCACTTCCTGCTGCTGTTGAATCTGGCTCTGTAATCTTTCTGCTTCAGCTGCAGCCCTCTGGTCTCTCTTCACAGCAGCTTTATCCACAGATCCCAGCTGGAAAGAGCCCTTGGGTCCTATTTTGGCCCTCTGATCTCTCAAGTATTCCCTCTCCTCTACTGGAACCTGAAATATTAAAGTATATTAAATAGCGGATCTAAAATAAGAGATAAAATCCTGAAAAAAAATTGATTATTAATTTCTATTACCAGGGTGGGGGAGGAAAGGAAGATTACAGGAGGAAAATGCGGATATTTTTCAATTACAAGCATTGAATTTCCTTCCATTTAAAAGGCACCTAATCGCACTAAGTTAGGCCAGTTAAAAGTTAAAAAAATAATAGCATTACCTTCTTACTGGGAGGACAAGTGCAGATTATGTGCTGTGTTTGAAAATTTTCTTTTTTGCACTTCACAGCATTGTCATCACAAGGACGAACAGGTAGCTTACAGGTGCAAGCAGAAATGTCAAAAAGTTTATCCAGCTTTTCCTCCAGATTCTGCTCCTGGACTGTAGAAAGAGATTTCCTGTTTATCTCTTTTGCTTTCTTGAAGCACACTTTATCCACCAATTTCACTACATAATATTCCTCATACAAGGGCAACCGCGGGTTCACTGCCTGCCAGATCTCAATCACAGCCTTTGCTATCATTTTAGCAATATCATAGTCTTTCAAGTCCGGGTGGCTGTTTTGGAGGAAATAACTGTACTGAATAACTTGGCGGAGGGTAGGAGGCTCTGTTTTATCCAAAGGGGAAGGCTGGCCATTGAAGTTTCAAGCATCGTTTTGTTAAAAAAGCCGAATTTTAATTGATTATTTTAATGATATAAGGTCCGATATTTTGTTTGTTTACATTGCGCGAATGCCGCGCGCGCGATTTTACGCGTAAAATTCAACAATTTTACAACTTAAAAATAATTAACAATCCTTAAAAAATACAAGCATTTTCACAAATACGAGTTGGTGCAACGTTTTTTATACATTAATACCTTTCTATCTAGAGTAGTCCAAGATCACAGTTCCAAAATCAACCTACCTTAATGCTGCAGGGCCAACAACTGAGGGTGAGACTGGTGATTTTGTTGGCTCAGGTTCCGTCGGGGCTGATCTTGATCACTAGATGACCTGGTACTCCGGACACCTGGTGGTGGTTGGGGCACCAAAGGAGACATTGCTATGTTCCAGGCCTCCTGCAGGCTGGATAGAGGTCAAGATAAGTTTAAAGATTTCACTGGAGGTTCCCTCTCACTAGCTTCCAATTCTCTCACTGCTGGCCAGTTCAATTGGGTTCGAGCTCCACGTGTCAGTCGTGCCGTGGCCAGGGAAACTTCAACCTTCTCGGAAAATGCATCCGGTACAGTGTCAAGAAATTTGGAAATCAGTTCTTGGCAATTATCCACTTCTACTTCGGGCATTCCAGTCATCCACACAGTTTCCAACCTGGTTGCATACTGGTATAAGGTCTCACTGGGTCGTAATTGAGCATTAGTAAATGCCTCTCGCTTGTCTCTCGTCATGGTAGAATGGAGTTCTCTGTAGTAAATCTGCAGTCTTTTCCTGACAACTCCATATGGCATCCCTGGTCGGTCAATTAACTCAAAGCCCTCTCTCATCTGTCCGATAAGACTCTCGCAATGCCGCTTTCCAGTAGTTGTGTCCTCCTGCCACTGTATTCTCAGCATAATCCTCAAACTCCTTCCTAAATTCTGCGAATGTTCTCCCATCTGATATATCAAATGGCAATGGTTGAGGAAAGCGGCGCGCATCTAGTTTCTCTAGGACATTAGCAAGGCGTTCCAGGAGATTCTCTGATGCCAGTGTTGGCAGTGGTTGGGGCCCCTTTCTTGCACTAAATATCACTGTTCATCCTCCCCATTTGTCTCCCCAAGCTCTCGTTGAAACTTCACAGGAGGTCTCTGGTTGACTGTTGGTCTGGGCTTCCTTTCTGAGGCCCGAGAGGTAGGGGTTGATTTGGCCCACCTTTGGGCTCCTGGTAATCTGTTCAGGTCTTCGGCTTCTGTCCCAGATGAATCACTCTCCTGTGAGGGACACATCATTCTCTTTTCTCCTCAGTTCATAGCAGGGCAATCGGTTCCACTTCCTGTCCGAAACCTGGACTGTTCAGGGCTGCTCACTTGTTCTAACAAGGTGGCTACTGTCAATGCCAATCTTATGAGAGCATATACATCCTGGTCAGAGGTTGTACCAGCAGTGTAGACCGGTAATTTAAAAGTTGATCCTCAATATCTCTCAGTGGGGATTGGGTGGCGGATGCCACTGCTTCCTCACCAAGCTGTCCACTAACTTCTTCAGCAACGTCCATACTCTGGGTCATCTCTGGATTAGACATTCTTCCCTGTTCCCCTTTTAAACTTGACTATCTCCAACCAATCTCTCAACTTATCCCGCTGGGAATGCCAAAAAGTATGCTGCGGTGGCTGCGTAGGCCGTAGTCCCCAAGTATCTGTATTGTCGAACCACCCAGCACATTTTCACGTTTCTGGGTTCAGGATAGTCAAGAGACTGGGCAAAGATGTAATCTCCTCTGGTATCTAGGAATGCCCCTCTTGTCAGTGGTTGATTTCCAGGAGATTATTCAGGTCCGACTCGCACGTTAACTGTAAAGGACTTCCCCCAGTTCAGGTGTCTAAATCTGACTCTCCAATGAGTAGGCAAACCAACCACTCAGAGTCCACGAAAGGGCTGAAATTCAAAGGTTGACCTAATAGAAGTAAACTACTCTGTTTGTTTTTCTCTTTATTATATCTGAAATGAACAATTATTCAGCGTGACAGTATAAATTAGGGTGCTCCATAATTTCACTTTTTAAAACTTTTAATGGTCCAACATGCTAATGTTATGGGCATTGGTGCAAGAAACAACATGGTTACCAGTTTTTGGAGTTCCGGTAATATCAGACCCCCCCACCCCCCAATTTATAATGCATAGTAAAAAACTGAGTAAAAACGACATCTTTTAAGAATTTTTTTAAGATTAATCATATTTAATCTTAAATAAAAGCATACATATTGCATATCAATTTATTCAAAAATCAACTTTTCACATTTTGGTGTATAAATTGATTATTTATTCGTAATAGTATACATAGAAATGTTCTATAACAGCTGATTAAGGCAATATTTTATGTGTTTTTCAGATATCCAATGATGTATATATTATATCATGCATTTTTCACTTGGTTGATTCTAATCTTATTCTAAATGAATATCATGGCTACTCCTAAGAAATTAAATATAAAGTTAAGAAAAAGCAGTTATGATCCAATTATTGGTAATCTTAAAGATGAACTGATTCCTACAGGACTATTCCAGCTACCATCCCAATCAGATGCACTTCAGCATTTCTATCATTTAAAAAGAAATGATATGGTTATGAACAACTAGCGAAAATATCACGACTTAACCTAACCAATTGTCAAGGGCGTACAATTATCCTAACCGGGCATTCAATTAACCTAACTAATAACAGCTCAAAGCTGAACGCAAAAGCAAATATTTTTTACACTTTTTAAAATTATAATTAAAAGTAGAACTCATTACGCCTTTTTCTAATACATTAAAATACAAATATCGCCCACATATATCAAGAGTCTTCTTCTCTTTTCGAGCGTGATCGACTGACAGACATTCCTGGGTGTTTATAGTATTAATAAAGAAGAGGCTGCAACAGTTGTACTTAATAAAGTTAAAAAATTCTGGGACTTAGCTGGCATTAAAATGCAAAATATTTCCAAAAGCAGAAGACCAAAAGAAAAGATTCTGACTTTAGTTAATGAGTATGAAACACTGAAAAAACACAAAAACAGGAAAACTTTCGAAGATAAAAAGGATATTTTTTGTAAAAAATTAGATATGCTATTGGATATATCGGCAGCAGATGCTATTGAAACAATAATGAAAGACAGAATGAGGAGAACAACAAGAAACAAAAGCGAAGATATAAAATTCCTTGAAGATCAAAGAACTATTCGGAATATGTACGTCTCCAGCCTTGATAAGTCTTATGTAAATCGGACAGAAAGACGAAACCAAAGAATTCGACATGACGTATAGATAAAAGAAAAACTCTTAGCAGACATGGATGCAGGACCCAGTGGTGAACAAATGAATATCCCACCTGATGATGACATTCCTATAAATAATGATGAATCAAGTAATGAATCAAATGATTCCGACTTTCAACCTTCGGCTCAAAGAAATCCTAAAAAAGAATTCGCATTTTGGTTTCTCAAATGGTTTCTGACACGGCTGATAGGCTGAATCTCTCGCATAGCCAAAGAACAGTTTACGCTGCAGCAGTTGCCTCAGAATTAAATATAAATATACATGACATGAGCCTGTCAAACTCTACTTCTAAACGTTCATGTAAAAATACAAGAGCATCTAGTGCAAAACAACTTACGGCATCATTCAATCCTCCAGAGCATTGCATTGTTCACTGGAACAGTAAATTAATATTGAAAACTACAACTAACAAAAAGGAAGAAAGAATGGCAATCATTGTTTCTGGTTCTCCGGGTTTAAAAGAAGGCAACATTTTATCAATCCCAACTAAAGATAATAGCAAGGGCAAGACACAGGCCGAATGTTTATTCAGAACTATCTCTGAATGGAATATTGCTAAAAATATTCGCGGTATGGTTTTTGATAAAACAGCATCGAATTCTGGATGGAGACAGGGAGCGTGTAAGATCCTAGAAGAAATGATTGGGACTCAGTTACTGTGGCTAGCATGTAGACATCATCTATACGAGCGCATTTTGTGCTCAGTCTATACAAGTCTCTTCGGAAGTACAACGTCCCCTGAAAATGAAATGTTTAAAAGCTTCAGATTAAATATTTGGCTAAAACTGGACATAACACTACCAACAAAAACACTAAAATTTAAAAATCGCCAATTGAGAGTCATAGCTCCTGAGGTAAAAGATTTTCTAAAAGATGCACTTAATTCAGCCAGTTCACCTCTATTTTCCAGAGGCGACTACAGAGAATGTGCCGAGGTGAGATGGGCTAAGCCTGGGGCAGTACACTATGCGAGGTGGATGCCATCTGTATTGTATCCAGCAAAGATGTACGCATTATCAAGCTGGGTATGATTCAAATATGATAGCAAAGCTAGAGAGAATGTGCATATTCAACTGCCTCTACTATATAAAACCTTGGTTGCTTTCTTCCGTCGCCTGTGATGCACCTGTCAACGATTTAAATCTTTTTAATGAACTCATTGAATATAAAAATTATGATCACGATGTAGCATCCAGTGCTCGTAAGGGATTAAATGGTCAGCTATGGTATCTGACTGAGGAACTAGTACCACTTGCTTTGTTCCCGGCAAATTTCAGATGCAGAAAAAAGTCTGATTGCAAAGTCAATGAAGAAAGTTTGTCAAATCAACCCGCAACACCCTCCTCCCAAAGGTCAGCCAATCTTCCCTAAGCTAACAAATACAACTAAGCTGTGTCAGTTAGTTGGTAAGGGTTCTTCAATTGTTTTCCAATGCTTGGGTACTAGTGGTGACTGGCTAAATGAACCTGTTACTTCTTGGAAAAATTGCAAATCTTTCCAAGTTATGGAGAACTTTGTCAAAAATATGAAAGTTGTGAATGATCCTGCCGAGAGAGCAATCAAGCTGATTGAAGATTTCAATGACAAAATTGTTAATGATGAATCACAAAAACAATTTCTGATAAAAGTTATAGAGCAACATCGACGCCTTCTTCCAGACTTCAAGAAAAAATCTTTGGCTGAAATGTATAATTATGTTAAGTGAGCGTTTATTGTGTAATGTTATGCAGAAGTATTTATCTTTTTAATTAAACTTTGGTATAATTTTTTAATAATTGTAAAAGGAATTCATTTTTGTTTAAAAATAAATGAAAAAAAAAAGAAACGATGGGGACCTGGAATCAGGTTTGTTCCCACTCGAAATATACTGTAGCTGGCTTGATAAGCTGGTCTAATTTCGAGCCCATCGCCGCGAAGCTGCCTGGGATGATGCTTCAGGGTGGCGGTAACACCCTTAGAATATATAATTAATTAAAATAATATATTATTACCAAGAAAAAATAATATAGTCATATGTTTATTCACAGAGAAGCGGAAAAACTTTCGTTTTCTCAGTCAAATTTTTAGGTCCCATATAAATTGGGGGTGGGGTGGGGGTCTGATATTACCGGAACTCCAAACAACATTAGCCTGTTGGGCCATTAAAAATGTTAAAAAGTGAAATTATGGACCACCCTAATAAACATAACAAAAGGACTGACAATGAATCACAATTAACAAAACCTCTGGAAAACCAATAACAATTAGTGAGATTTGACAGAAAGGATAGAAAGCAAGTGGGAGACAAGTACCAGAAAAGACTTGCACAGAATGTTAACCCCTCTCCCAGCCTAGCTACCCTCCAAACTTGACCCCCCACCTTATGACCTGAGTTTCAATTTCGTTATACATTGGTTAGTTAGTAGGGTTAGGGTCACGGGCCTGATTCCAGGGCAGATCCCAGTGGCCAACAGTGGATGACACAACCTCAATGGACTGCGTAGCTCCCACTAGATTGGATCCACAATCCAAGACTGATGAATCTGGACCACGTGAGTTGAATCCCAACTGGTTGCCTAGACAACACAAGATTATTAGTTACATGCACCAGGCACCATTAATCACAATAATAACATAACATAACAGGCGATTAATCACAAACATTAACTGGAATCATGACTTCATAATTGATCACTGGAAAACATAATTTACTCATGAAATCAAAGCACATAAATAATAAATAACCAACATAAAAAATAATAACTATAAACATTGACAATTATGGCAAACCTATCTCACATGAGTTAATCAACCTATAATCAGTGCCAAACAGGCATGGGCAAAAACCTAACTCTGGAATAATATGACTGGTGACCTATAATAGATAATCGGTTCTCGGTGGCAAACCTATCTATACTCAGTCACAGTTTCAACAACCTATATATATGTCTACTTTTAATAATAATAATTAATAATGATAATGATGGTGAAATACAAATGACAACACCACAATAACTAGGAATAAGGATTATGAACAAGTCTTTATTTCTATTGTATACTGGCCAAGGATTACAAGCTAGAGCACTTAACATCATACCTTTAAAGGATATTGTCAGAGACTTAAATAGTCGTTTCTCAGGACCGTCACAACAGTCAAAGTTGAAGTCTTCAAAGAAGGCTAGATGCTTGCCTTAGTACAATACCAGATGAGCTGGGTGTACCTTGTTATTTACGGCAGAGAGTGCAAGAGAACATCTCGTTCCTTCACCTGAGTGCAACATGCAGAATACACAGAATCAAACACCAAATAAACCTAATTCTGATTTTAATCAATGTAGAACATGATGGCCTAACCTTGCATCTGGTTGGCTAAAGGGGGCTTTCTCAAGGTAGATGAGTCATCAGTTAAAGATGCAATTAAATCTTACTTAAATACATTATTTACACACATCAGATTAAGGGGATGTTCTTTATCCCACTAACAACAGTACGTACCCATTTTGTAATGTAAACTCAATAGTGAAGCGTTTATTTCAAAGGCACAGATGTAAAAATGAGACTCTTAGGTAATAAGTGAACATGAGAACACTGTGTTGGTTGCAGATGGACCATGAAAAGAGATAATTATTTGAGAGAGTAGGCAAATTGTTCTTACATATTAAGTTCCAAGATAAGTCTTTCCATTCTACAATTAAGTTGTTCCCTTCAGGAGGCTTCTTATTGCCACTGAGGAAGTTCAGAGAAAATGATATATGAAGATAACTAATAAAAATAAATAAATAAGATTTGTCTGCTTCCTCCCCCCCTTAAGGAATTGAAGATATTACAGTTCCTTAATGGTCTTAAATAATATACTATTGCATTCAGGATACTTTTGGCTACATTTTTTGGTCATAAGGGAAAAGTGCATTGTCACAGCGACAAGATGCCTCAGTTGGTACTGTATCCTGACAAGCTAGAGTATTATCAGGAAGGGGTATAATATATACCAAATTGGATTTGTTAACAGTAGTGTTGTATGCCTTCATCAAACCTGGACCAGGTTTCCTGCATAACAGGTTAAATGATTTATGAACTGTTGAATATTGTCCTAACCTTGACCCCTCTGCAGCACCCCGCCTCATTCAGGTAATTTTATTTCAGAAAAAGTTGCTTTCTAGACAGGGACTTTGAACAACACCCTGGCCAGATGAGTACTGAGTAATACGATAGTCGAATCTGCGCAGGACAAAGAGATGGAGAGAGAGAGATTTGAGTGCATTAGTATTATTATTATTTTAACCCTTTACTTGCCTACGTCCCTATTTTGGGTGGGTTTTGCCCCTTCACAGTTAAATTTGAGTTGTTCAGCAGCTTCTGGTCTGCTAAATTGCATTATGGGTGCCCCAATCTTCCACGTTTAGTTGTGTTTGTAACAATACGCTGATTTAGAATATGACTGTATGTTTGATTTGGTATTAGCGCTTCTTTAAATTAATGTGACTGAGTAATATGGCATCGATGGAGTGCGTTTAGAAAAATATTTGCCAGATTCTCCACATATAGTTATTGCATAGTCATTAGATCGCATAAGTTATCAAACAGGTAATTCCAATTAACTTAGTATATACGATATGCTCTAGGGTGTGTATATATATTATATATATATATATATATATATATATATATATATATATGAGAGAGAGAAATGTACTTTTGCGTAATTAGCTGTAGATATGATAGTTATGTGTTAAAATGTAGGTTGCCACCTAATTTTTATTGCGAAAGAATCAGATGTTTAATTTAAATATTTAATAATAATACTACTTCAAGTTAAATTGTTATTCTCGATGTTTAAAACATTGCTTTCAACGCTTCAGTTGATGGATGTTGACAAAGTTCCTCATTTATGCCAAATCAAAAGTGAAATTTTCAATGTTAAATGTAATGTTGCCTTCTGACCATTTGTATAATTTGTTTGTGACCCTCTGCAAGGACTCCACCACATTTGCATCGCGGATTTTTCTTCCGAACTTTCTATCGTCTGCATACGATGCTGGTATATTAATGCTGTTTACACCGCTGGCTTTGTCTCTTAACATGATAATGAACACGATTGAGGCCAGTATTGTACGTTGTGGTACTGCCAGACACATGGAGTGCCACGTTTATGCAGAAATGTAAAGAGAGTATTGCCAAACCGCTATACTTACTATGGAAGAAATCATTCGACACATGACAAATTCCACTCCACTTAAAGAACGCGAACATTGCCCCCCCCCCCTATTTAAAGGTGGTAACAGAACCAATGCCCAAGATTTATCGGCCAGTGACTCTCACCTCACACCTAATAAAGTGTTTTGAACGTATAATAAGAGGCAAAACTACCTACTACCTACACCTAAAAGACTTATACAACCCAAATCAGCATGGCTTCAGGGCTGGAAGATCATGTCTATCACAGTTACTACAACACCAGGAGAAAATATTGTGTCGAGGCCAAAACGTCGCTGTAATATATACGGATTTGCTAAAGCCTTCGATAAATGTGGCAGTGGAATCATAGCACACAAGCTTAAGAATAGAGGAATTACTGGAAAGCTAGGAGGGTGGATATTTAATTTCTTGACTCAAAAGAACACAAAGAGTGGCGGTAAACGGAGTTAAATCGGAAGTCGTGAGCTCTGTCCCACATGGGACAGTATTAGCTCCCTTGCTGTTCATAATAATGATCGCAGATATTGATGCAGATATTAAGGACAGTATTGTATTGGGACTTTACAGAAGTATTGGGGCTTTACATACATCTGTTTCTATACGCTGTGTGTGTGTGTGTGTGTGTGTGTGTGTGTGTGTGTGTGTAATAATAGGGGATTTATGGGCGTATAGTCGGGGAGTGTATGTATGTTTGTGTGCGGTTTTAATTCATTCGAAAGTTATTAATATATACAGACCATTTATGCATTCTAAGTCTTCTAAGCCAACTGCCAACTGGCGGATTTCGAGTTCTAAGCCAAGTGATGCTATCCTGAGATCTCACTAAGCTTCTGCATCACGCAGACGCTGGATGGTCTCTTCCTCTCTCTCCTCCTCCTCTCTCTCTCTCTCTCTCTCTCTCTCTCTCTCTCTCTCTTAATTTAGGTATACCCCTTTGGGGGGTGAGGCCGTCCCAACTTCTCCCCCAAAGAGGTTAGGTAGACACCCCCAGCTTGCTGGGGTTATTGCCTCGCTTTTGTGGCGCCCTGGGGGCTGGGGGTTAGCAACTTGAAACAAGGGGGTGGCACCTTGCAACATTTGATCAACATTGCAATTGCTCTGCTCTCTCTCCTTTTGCGGTTATACTACTCAGCTACTCCAGAGTAACAAATCCGTTGCTGCCACCTAACCAGAACCCCCGTCAACTTCGAACCGCCCAAGACCATAGACAGAGGGGTTAACGTATGTGTATATATATATATTAGGGTGGAGTGAAAATGGCCCAAAAAATGTTTTTGGTGAATTTTAACTTACTTGAGGTTTTAAAAGTTGCCAATGGACTAATAGAACAATATGCAAAAAAGTTTATTAAAATCAGACAATCTTTTGATCGACCACCAGACGTTATAAGTTTACAATAATATACGATTTTACACAAAAATACCTCAAATACGAGTAAACATCAGACTATATATTTTTAGTTATTTTGGCACACTATTATGCTAACGATCGAGTCTGAGTTATGCATGCATGGTTAATTCAGAATTGATAGTCACGTTTAGACTCAGTTTCGGCATAAGCTGCGAGAAGGGACGCGAGCCCGAATAAATCCATGGTGGGACGTCTCGCCACACACAGAGCACTGAAGCTTCGTAACTAGGTTCACGCATCTTTCCACCGCCTGTGTGTGACAAGGGAGCGAGGGAAGAGGACACTTGGTGAAATTTGAGCAGAGATCATGTCGTTCAATTCGTTGTCCGTCATATCCATCGTAACAGGAGGCTCCGTCACGGTCAAAGTCTGCCAATCGACCATGTCCTGGTATTCGATCGCGTCGAGGTTGAGCGTGGCACTCGAAACCTGCGGATTTTGTTTGCAGACACATGTGATCTTGCCTTCATGATTCTTCTGAGTCCGAGTTCCCTTCTATTGGTCGCTCATCTGTGATCATGGCTAATAGCACGTTCTCGGGGTGTCCGCAGAAGCCGTTTCGCCGAATCACCGGGTCGACGACTTTCTTTAGAGAGGAGCTGAGGTACCGTGTTCTCACCATCATCCCGTGCAGATGTTTGGCTCCATCTTTGCATGATGGCTGCGTCTTGATGGCGAACCATGTTGTCGCTGTTGTCGGTGTCGTCGTCCTTGTCTTCCTCGTTGTAGCTTCCAGAATTGCATTGCTGCTTCGATTGTTCTTGGTGAATGCTGTGTCTTCTCGATTCACGACTTTCCTGGATATTTTCTTCTGTAGCTTTGTTGTTCCACCAAATCGATGCCTCCTATAATCATCTTTCTGGCTCCTCTCTGGTCCTCTAGAAACTTTCTTTCTTTGAGTGGTACTTTGTCCGCTCTTTCGCACTTACAGCTCATGACGAAATCTACACATTTGCATTTGCTAATTTCGAAGAGTTTATCTGCGTCTTCTCTGAACTGTTCAAGTTGTTGCTTGTAGTTGTCGTTGTCCTTCCGAGCCTTGTATGGTTTCAAGATTTTCTTGTATTTCTCGTTGTACGGTCTGAGCGTTTCATCACTCGTCCGTGCGTCACGGTCGGAAGAGACGCTTTCTCCCAAACAAGTTCAACATCAACGCAACTTTTTTTGATACTTCGGCGAACGGTGGATATTTGTTATTCTTCGTTGTCACTGTTGTCTTGTAGGGATGTAAGCCTTCATAACATCAGCGTAGGTGGGAAGAACATTTGTGGGTATCTCGCGTGGCGCGCCAAAAATCACACATGCCGCCTTCTCCCTCGTAATAATTTCCATTCTGAAAAAACAACAATTATTATAAATTGTAAGCAATGTAAGACTATTAAAGAATTTCTGCAAGAAAAAGAAATATCAAATTAATACTGTCACACTCACTTGTCAAACACCTATAAACAGATATCAATATGTAATTAACTTACTTTTAATATCAAGTTTCACGAAAAAATGATGATAACAGCACAAATAACCTTCAATTCTCACTGCCACATGTGCACTGAGCTTGGCGGAGCAGCCGCGCTTTGCATATTACTCACTCTCCCCCACTCACTCCCAATCTCCCATCCCCTCTCACTCACGGACTGCATATGTTATCGCACCAAATCACTACCATCACTGAAACTAGCATTAAATCAATGTATGGTTAACTAAACTCTTTCTTATCTCACTTACTCACATCAGCTCTAATAATTTGGCCACCCTCTGTAATTGCCATTAATTTACATTCCACACATGTTGTAATCTTAAATGTCAACCTCAAGTATGCAATAACACAGTCTACAGCAAACTAAGCTGTTAATTATTTGCATAACATGGATGAAAGACCAGCATCTTGGATGACTCCTGATGGGCAAAGCGATCGTTAAAACATGAAATATGCCATATATTAAAATCGCTGGTGGTCAATCAAGCAATGCTTCAATTGTATTATAATTTCACATGCTTGTTTCTAAAGCCCATTGGCAACTTTTCCACACTCAAGTAAATTAAAAATTCAAAAATGATATTTTCACTCCACCTTAATATATATGTATATATATGTATATATATATATATGTTTGGGTGAATAATCGATCGTAGTTTTTATTTATCAATTTATTATTGGTTTTCTCAATTTTTCTATATGACATTTTTCACTAATGCTGGTAAATTAGAAATAATATTTCCAAAATTTTCCGACGTTTCGCTCTGTGCTCGAGCATCTTCTGGGAATTCGTTTGGAGCCATCTTCGTAGGTGTTCTGCTAGAATGAAAATTTCTTGTCAGGGCGCTCTCTCTTATAGCTCATTTCGAAGGTTTTCCCGCAATTTCGCATACGTGTACTCACGGGATTGGTTAGTTTCGTACGTGTAACTTGAGGATTCGTTCTTGCCCGGTTCGCTGATTGTTTGTTTTCGGGGAAGTCTCTTTTATTATTAATGCTTCAATGATATGAAGTCTTTTCTCATCCCTTATTTGTGTTACCACGTTTGTCGCTTCCACTATCTGTTGTCTGGTCAAGTTTATTTTGCGTATGTTCCACATGTGATCTTTCGGACTTCCTTCTTGTAAGTGCATTGTTAGCCTTCTTGACAGTGTTGTTATGGTTGAGCCCACGTATCTCACGTTTCCTCGAAGTTTGCAATCTTCGTTCGGGCATTGAAATTTGTAAACTACGTGGGATTTTCGTAGAGTTTCGGTATTTTGAGTGATGTTATTTTTCATGAATAAGTTTTTAGTCTTCATGTTTCGTCAGTAGATGGCAAGCGATACTTTATTCTGATTTCTACATCTGACGTTTTCCTTTACTATTTTCCTTATTACTCTTTCGTCAGTTTTATATGCAGGCGATATTTGGTTTGAGTAAAAAAATTTATGAACAGCGCTGTTAGGCGTCTCCTCCTCTTTTCTTGCCTGATTGCTTTCCGCTGTATTTGCTTTCCTTTTCATTTTCAAATTTTTTTTTAATTTGTCGTTCTGTTTCGGTGTTTGTGAAGCCGTTGTTAATTAGTAGTTGCTTTAAGCGTTCAATCTCTTGGTGGAAGATCGTCCAATTAGATGAGATTTTATAAGCTCTGTGCAGAAGTGCTTTTATTACACCAAGTTTATATTTAGTTGGGCACTCGGCATTTGCATTTAAGCATTTTCCTCTGTCCGTAGGTTTTTTGTATATTCTGGTCATGTAGCAATCGCCGTCGTCTTGTATTTTCACGTCGAGAAATGGCATTTTCCTGTTGATGCTTAACTCATAAGTGAATGTTAAGCCTGATTCTTCTTCCAATGCTGCTTTTAGTTCTAGAAGATCTGTTTCATTATCGGTGGTAACGAATATGTCATCCACGTATCGGCAGTGTAATGTATGTCTTTTATCTCGGAGCACTTTGTTTTTCACATGGCACATGTAGTAGTTAGCGTAGGTGGGGCCCAAGGGGTTTTCCATCGAGATTCCATCTACTTGTTTGTATTGCTTTCCGTCTTTGCATCGGAAAGCTGCTTCCGTTGTTCAGATCTTCAGCAGTTTTTCATTATTTCTTTGGGGATGGTCGGTGGTCGCATGGTCGGGTGGTTGTAAACGTTCTCGATTATAATCTTGGTTGTTGCCGCTAATGGGACGTTTGTAAATAAACTTTCTACACCCAACGATGCCATAATGCCTTGTGGTCGGATTCCTCTGAGCACTTGTAGACATTCATCTGTAGATTTGAGCATGTGTTTTGCTGGTACATATTTGGTGATGATTTCATTAAGTTGTTTTGTAATTCCGTAAGTTGGGGCTGGGACCTGGGAGATGATGGGACGTATCGGATAGACAGTTTTGTGTGTTTTAACGCTACCATAAATATATCCAGGTGTAAAGTTTCCTCGGAGCAAGGTTAGTTGGTCCCCTTGTGTAGCGTTAGACGATAAAATAAGTATATTAATTTTGGTTTTCACTTGCTCCGTTGGGTCTCTGCTTATTTTTTTGTATTTTGAGGCGTCACTTAATATTGTGTCAATCTTGCTCTTGTAGTCACTTCTATCAAGGATGACGAAGATATTGGACTTTCAGCCTTCCTAATGGTAATTTCTTTCTCGTTTCTTAACTCCTTTGCCGCTTGTTTCAAGGTTGGTGATAGTATTTTGGATGTTCCTTTCTTTTAATCTAATTATAGACTGGTATAAGATTTCTAGTTCTGTCTGTTTTTTTATTTTATTGAATTTGGGTTGGAAGTGGCAGTTCAGTCCAAGGTTAAGCAGTTCTTTTTGGTCTTGCGTTAATTAAACTGAACTGCGATAAATTTATAAATGAGTCTTCGATTTCTGGCAGCTTCATTTTTCTCCTGTACCAGGGTATTTAATTTTCTGGTGATCCCTGCCTTGACGCTGTTTTCATGTTGTTTTGTACAGTTATATATATATATATATATATATAATATATATATAATATATATATATATATATATATGAAAATTATTTCACGAAAGTGACACTTGAAAAATATTTATGATGAATAAAACCACGAAAGGAAAGAAACACAAGGTGGTGCTCAAGCGCTTTCGTCTAATGACATCCTCAGGAACACTGGGATGTCCCAGTGTTCCTGAGGATGTCATTAGACGAAAGCGCTTGAGCACCACTTTGTGTTTCTTTTCCCTTCGTGGTTTTATTCATCATATATATATATACAGGGTGGGCGGAAGTAGCTCCCTATTTTGGATTGGTAAAAAATACGTATATTATCCATTTATTTCAGAAGAATAATATGAAAAGGTAGGTATACATGGTAGGTTTTCTCTAAAATTCAATGTGGGCTCCAACTCTTTCCACCTGCTTCTGGAGCCGCCCAGGAATGGCGTCCACTGACTTTAGCAGGAACTCCGGCGGGATGGAGGACATGACTTCCCGAATTCGGTCCTCCAGTTCTTCCAATGTCCTCGGTTTGGTGCGGTAGACTTCTTCCTTTACCCACCCCCAAAGAAAGAAGTCGCACGGTGTCAAGTTGGGGCTCCTGGCTGGCCATTGATGTGGACCACGACGACCCATCCAACGCCCAGGGAAGTGGGCATCCAGCCACTCACGGACAACAAGAGCGAAGTGCGGAGGGGCGCCATCTTGCATAAATATCAGATCGTCGATGTTCTCCCATGTGCTGACAACCGGCTAGACTCGTTTCGCAACATAGCAAGGTACCGCTCAGCATTCATGGTGTTGCGCAGAAGAACGGGCCCACAACCTGATCTGAGGTCATACCACACACCACACCGTTACACTGAACCGATTCTGCCGTTTTTCAGCGGTAACCGTGCGACTTCTTTCTTTGGGGGTGGGTAAAGGAAGAAGTCTACCGCACCAAACCGAGGACATTGGAAGAACTGGGGGACCGAATTCGGGAAGTCATGTCCTCCATCCCGCCGGAGTTCCTGCTAAAGTCAGTGGACGCCATTCCTGGGCGGCTCCAGAAGCTGGTGGAAAGAGTTGGAGCCCACATTGAATTTTATAGAAAACCTACATGTATGCCTACCTTTTCATATTATTTCTTCTGAAATAAATGGATAATATACGTATTTTTTTACCAATCCAAAATAGGGAGCTACTTTCCGCCCACCCTATATATATATATTATATATATATATATATATATTGTGTGTGTGTGTGTGTGTGTGTGTGTGTGTGTGTGTGTGTGTGTGTATATATATATATAAAGGTGGTAACAGAGTAATGCCCAAGAATTATCAGCCAGTGGCTCTCACCTTACACCTTATAAAGTATTTTGAACGTATAATTAATTAGAGGCAAAACAACCTACTACCTACAAGAAAAAGACTTATACAACCCAAATCAACATGGCTTCAGGGCTGAAAGATCATGCCTATGGAAGACCATGCCTATCACAGCTACTAGACCATCAGGAGAAAATATTTGAAACATTGTGTCGAGGACAAAACATAGATGTAATATATACGGACTTTGCTAAAGCCTTCGATAAATGTGACCATGGAATCATAGCACACAAACTTACTGTAAGAATACAGGAATTACTGGAAAGCTAGGAAGATGGATATTTAATTTCTTGACGCAAAGAACACAAAAAGTGGTGGTAAACGGAGTTAAATCGGAAGTCTCGGAAGTCATGAGCTCTGTCCCACAAGTGACAGTATTAGCTCCCTTGCTGTTCATAATAATGATTGCAGATATTGAAGCAGATATTAAGGACAGCATTGTATCATGCTCCGCAGATGATACAAAGATATGTAAGGAAATATTGAACGAAGGTGACATAAGAAAATTACAAAACGACATTGAAACATTATTCCAGTGGGCAGAAGACAACAATATGTTCAACGAAAAACCATCTTCTAAGATATGGTAAAAAAAGGAGCTACAGAAAAAAGGATACAAGACTCTGCAAGCCAAATAGATAACACCAAATCCACAAGTCAGGGATCTTGGAGTAATAATGTTGTCGGATGCAGAATTCAGAGAGCACTAAAACATCAAAATTACAAAAGGCTAGAAAAATAATGGGAATCATCTGGAGGAGCTTCCGCAGCAGAAAAGCAAACATCATGCTCAAATTATGGAAGAGTCTAGTCCTACCAATAATTGAGTATTGCTCAGTTCTCACAAGCCCATGCAGAAAACGAGATATTGCGAACGTTGAAGCTATACAAAGGACTTTTACGTCTAAGATAGAGGAAACGGAAGGCGAAGACTACTGGTCTCAACTACAAACACTGGAACTCTCTCGAAAGAAGGAGCGAACGGAACACAATAATATACATATGGAAAATACTTGAGGGTTCTGTCCCTAACCTTAGAAATGAAATAGAAACAAACTGGAATGAGAGAAGAGGCAGATTTTGTGCGGTCCCAGCTGCGGTGGGACAAGGGTCCATGAAAACGAGAATGGAAAATACCCTCAGAATACGAGGCCCAAGCTTTTCAATGTCCTACCAAAAAAAGTGAGGAATCTCCAGCACACCTACCTGAATAACTTCAAGAACCAGGTGGACAGATTCCTATGCCAAGTCCCTGACCAGCCATGCGTGGCTGGCTACGAGGGTAGGAGGAGATCAGAGAGCATTTATCTCCTTCACCAAATCCCTCCTGCAGAGGGGTCGACCGAAGATCGATCATGAACCGTCGTTCGAACTCACCTAAAGTAAGTGTGCATATATATATATATATATATATACACACACACAAATATATATATATATATATATATATACATATATGAAAATAACCACGAAGGAAAAAGGAAACACAGAATGGTGCTGAAACACTTTCGTCGAACAACATCCTTATGAACACTGAAATAAATATATATATATAAATAAATAATATATATATATATATATATATATATAATGTAAAGAACGACGCGTGTAGAAGAACGTTCCGCACAAGATGAGGAGGAAGAACGAACAAATGAAAAATGAGGTTACCACCCTGGAATCGAACCCTGGATCTTCCGATTGCCGGTCAGATATGCTATCCACTACACCATGGGCCTCGATTAATCAGAAGTCGTAATTCTCCTACATACGAGCAGAAACCAATGCCCTGAGGGGGCACCTTCGCATGCCTTACACATATATACATTTTAACTGCAAACAACACACAGTATAATTAATGTAAAGAACGACGTATGTAGAAGAACATTCTGCACAAGATGAGGAGGAAGAACGAACAAATGAAAAATGAGGTTACCACCCTGGAACCGAACCCGGGATCTTCCGATTGCCGGTCAGATATGCTATCCACTACACCATGGGCCTCGATTAATCAGAAGTCGTAATTCTCCTACATACGAGCAGAAACCAAGGCCCTGAGGGGGCACCTTCGCATTAATCGAGGCCCATGGTGTAGTGGATAGCATATCTGACCGGCACTCGGAAGATCCCGGGTTCGATTCCAGGGTGGTAACCTCATTTTTCATTTGTTCGTTCTTCCTCCTCATCTTGTACAGAACGTTCTTCTACATGCGTCGTTCTTTACATTAATTATACTGTGTGTTGTTTGCAGTTAAATTGTATATATGTGTAAGACATGCGAAGGTGCCTCCTCAGGGCATTGCTTTCTGCTCGTATATAGGAGAATTACGACTTCTGATTGATCGAGGCCCATGGTGTAGTGGTTAGCATGTCTGACCGGCAATCGGAAGATCCCGGGTTCGATTCCCGGGGTGGTTGCCTCATTTTTCGTTTGTTCGTTCTTCCTCCTCATCTTGTGCGGAACGTTCTTCTATACAAGCGTCGTTCTTTACATATATATATATATATATATATATATATATATATATAAACCCTTCTGTCTATGGCTTTGGGCGGTTCGAGGTTGACGGGGGTTCTGGTTAGGTGGTAGCAACGGATTTGTTACTCTGGAGTACCTGGTACTGTATAGGGAATCTCAGAAGTTTCTCTTATACTACGCTCTGATTTCTTCTTGTAGTGGATCGAAGGATTCTATAAGGCTTACTAAATTCTCTGAAGGTTCTCCGATTCTTCTTGTAACGTATCGGGAAATTATTTTTCTCATTTCAGACTAAGTTCTCTTGAGAAAGCAAGCCTCGAAGGGGAAGACAAAGATATTCTGTTACTGTAGTTTACTGCTTAAATGTTACATGTAATGCTCAGCCTCTAAGTTAGATCAGAAAAATCAGAATAATAATTTGAAAAATTGTTTGACTATTTATACTGAATGTTTGGTGACATCATTATTTTTTAATGTTGACCTGTTTTGTTTTTTATTATCAATAGGCTGAATTATTTTGCAAAATATTTGAAGATAAGGTAAATATTTTAGCTGTAGCAATGTCTAAACAGATCAGCAAGATATTTCAAGTTGAAGCCATATTTTTATTTTAAACTGCATATTGACAGATCTGATGTTATCATGATGTGCCGAGTTAACTAAAAGTGGAAATTGAAGTATACATTTTATTATTAATTACAATTAAACATGCATATTAGCAAAAATTAAATGCCTAAAATCTAAAATTAAGAGTTAACCCTTTACTGCCCAAATATTTTGTAGGGTTAAGTTATGAATGGGTGTATTTGAAAGGTTACAAATTTGTCCTTTTGGGCAATAAAGGGTTAAGCAAGACATGACTTCATCTTTTACAACGACGAGAGAATGTACAAAGAAAATGAACATTGCAGAATTTAACAAGGTTACATTATGAAGCTAAATGTAAAAAATTGGTTAAGTAAATTGGAAAGAAGTAATTCATCAATTATTCAGCAAAAGTAAAATGGAAAGCAAATCAAGAATTTATCCAAACTCTTGACAGCGTTATGCGAATTTGGACTCTATATGTAAAAATGAATATAAAAATATAAATATATACATATATAAATATTGTATGAATATAAAGACATGAATATATGAATTATTCATTGTTCGTTTTTACTGGGCTCTCCTCTCTAGAATATCACAATAATATAAGATCCTAACTAATTCTAACTAGATGATAGCTAATGGTTTTTATAATACAGATTTATATACAACACTTGAGTTAGGGTGGTTTAGTCTAGTTCACGTGGTCTGGGTACGCACTCTTGGTCGTGCATATATAGTTTGACATATTACAATGTTTTTTGATCTTTGCCATTACGAGAAGAGTCTTTTCACTACAAATATACCGAGGACAATAGCATTCACAATGATAATATTGACGGCAGATATTGAAAAAAAAATTGTTACTGGTTGCAGTATTTGTAAAAGGTTATTCTGGTTATCATCCTTTACAACGACTCAATTGATCATTTCATTTAGAGGCATGAAGTCCCGGTAAGATGGTTACCGCTTTCATGGCGAAATTCAAGATTTTTATAGTAGATTTGAATTTAGTTTCAGACAGAAAGAGGTACGAGTTGTTAATTGTAATCTCAACACTACAAGGGGAACAGTTTTATTCATATCTACGTCTTAAATTATACGGAGCTGTTGGTGGTCGTGTAGTTGTTTGTGTGTGTGTGTGTATGTGTGTGGAGTGGTCGACTTCGCTTAGGTGGTAGTGGGGGGTCGAACATTAAGCTCGTGTTCAGTGTGTGTTCATTTTTTTTTGTGAAGCTTCTAGTTCACGTGGTTGATGCATTTGCGACCAGTATGTAGGGTCCGTGCGTCGATCATCAACCGGTGAGGGTGGTGACGGAGTAGATGGTGGAAATGGAAGAGATGGTGGAGATGGAAGAGATGGTGGATTTGGAGGAGATGATGGAGTTCCACTGAGTGATCCTCTAGAAGGGGTTTCTCCAGGGTCTGGTTCCGATTGGACTATCGGTTCTGGGACCTATTCTTGTTCAGAGATTGGCTCGAGTACTGGTGGTATTACGAGGTACCAATCTTCGTCACAGGTAGTGTTTTCCGCGGTGACAACTTCGGTTTTGTGGTCCCTGCTCGATTTGTTAATACCTTGATCTTTCGAAAGGTAGGCGGCTCGAACGACTGGCAGATGTTTTTTGGGAAGGTATTGTTCGGCAGCCATCTTCAAATTATGAGCGTGAATGATCTCTAGTTTGAAATAATCTAGGAGGTCGAGGATTTCATAACGGTTCTTTCCAAGGTTCTTCATAATCCTAGATGAGCCATCCCATTTTGGGTATAATTTGCGATGAGCACGTGGCCGTTTCACTCCCTTTATGTAACATCGCATACCGACGATTATAGTCCGTTGACGGGGATGACGCCTATGTTGCTCTTGCTCCATCTGTTGGTTTCGTTGGTCTAGGGCAGCGCTGTCCAACTTGCGGCCCGCGGAATGGACGTTTGCCAAATTTCATTTCTGAATTTTCTTCCCTATTTTGTCATTTCTAGTAGGGAGAACAACATTCAGCGGGTTCCTAAGTCGTATTAACCAACAGTGTGTGATTATAGGCAACATCTTGGCCGCGCTTTATAGAAGTTGGACAGCACTGGTCTAGGGCGTAGTGGATTATGTTAAAAATTTTGAAAGATCGTTCTAGTTCAGTGCTCTTCAACCTGGGCGGTACCGCCCACTAGTGGGCGAAGGATCTCATTAATCTAAAGGTAATTGCAATTAATTTTATTGTTTTATGCAGGGTATATAACTTTTAGTTTGAGTTTTTGCATTTTTAATTTTGGTGGACGATACGGAGATTCAAAAGTTACAAAAGTGGGCGGTAAGCATAAAAAGGTTGAAGAGCACTGTTCTAGTTGATGATTTTTTCTACCATCTCGGAAGGTGTTAGAACTGCTGGGTCTATTTGGTCAGGCAAATCAAAAGGTAGCAGTTTGTCGTAGTGATAGAGGACGAAATGAGGGTGTCCCCGATGGACACATCATAGCCGTTGTTAATGGCTGTTTGCACCATAGAGAGGGAATCATCCCATGTACGGGAGGATGCATCGACATGGTGGAGGGCTGCTAAGATCTTTCGATGTGTTTTTCAACTATGCCGTTTGCCTGCGGATGGTATTCCACAATGTATGTTTTTAATTTTACACATTTTACAGAGTGACTCGAACAGTTTGGAAGTGAAACTAAGGGCGTTATCCGAAATCAGGATGGAAGGAGTAGTATGGTTTTGGATGACACGTTCCACAAGGGCTCTTGCCACAGTTTCCGAGCTCTGGTTTGGAACGGCAGCTACTTCGCTCTAACGCGAGAAGAGGTCGGTAAACACAATGATGTATTGGTTTTTGAGGGAATGGTCCCAGTATGTCCATTCCAGTTCTTTGCCATGGCCGTTGGCATACTGGATATTTATGCATGGGAGCTGTCGACGGTACGTTGCCTTTATGTTTTAAACAAGACGGGCATTCAGCGATGTATCTATATACCTTTTTTGTATTGATATACCTTTTCATGTACCTTTTTGCATGGCCCCATGTAGCCATACAAAGGTGAGTCGTGACAAAGTCCGATGGCTATATCTACGAGATCCTTTGGTATTTCCACGAGGTCGTTTCCGCCTTCGTTCCTAAAATGTACGAGCCCATCTTTGAGGTTGTACTGTTCTTTTACCTTCGATGGTTCCTTTTGTTCCATGTGAACCCGAAGGTTCTGGGTGAGTTGGTCCTATTGTTGGGAGTATTGCAGACATTCGTAGTCGAACACAGGAAGAGTTTCTATCTTATTCACTTGGGTATCGGGCTTGAGTCTCGGCAATCCGTCTGGAATAACTTCTACTCAACCGTCCTTCAAGTAGCTTGTGCTTGAAGAGATACGTGAGTGGCTTATGTTCAGTTTTGATGGTAACATCGTAGCCATAGACGATATTTCTGATTTTTTTCAAAGCCCGCTAAGGCCTCTCGGTCTGTATTGCAATAATTCCGTTGAGGTCCAGAGAGAAGCTGACTGGCATAAGCAATGAGTAATTCCACATCATCTACGTCCTGTAATACGACGGCTCCTAGTCCACAGGTGGAAGCATCTGTGGCTATGACAAAGGGTTTGGTGTAATCAGGTTATTGGAGGATGGAATGACAAGTTAGTTTACCGATTAAAGTTTCAAAGGCATGTTGGTGATTAGATTCCCATTTAAATTTAGCTTTTTTCTGGAACAAATTGGTAGTGGGTTTAGCAATGTTTGAAAATTGGGGGATAAAATTTCAATAGAATCCGACAAATCCAATAAATGCACAAGCGTTGTCGATGGTTTTAGGTACAGGGTACTTTTCAAGTGCTTCAAGTTTGGCTGGATCAGATTTAATTCCAGTGGATGATAGTAGAAATCCTAAGTATACCAGGGATTCCTGTAAAAAGTTTCACTTTGCAAATTTCAGCTCAAGGTGTGCTTTTCTTATGCGTGATAGCATTCTGAAGACGTTGAAAGTGTGTTTTTATATCCGAACTAAAAACGATAATATCTTCAAGATAGACGAGAGCTTCAACACCTAATAGGTCGGAAAGGACTATATTCATCAACCTAGAGAAAGCAGTAAATGCCCGAGTTTCGGGACTGACCTCCACTTGCCAATGACCGGATGCTAAATCGAGGGATGAAAAGAAGTTAGTTCTCCTTACGTTCAGAATTGTTTCCTGCAGGTTTGGAATAGGGAAACGGTCTAGGATGGTAATGTGATTTAGGAGTCTAAAATCTTACAAGGGCGAGGTGTTCCGTCCTTTTTGGAAACATGAAACATAGGAGCGGAACAGGGACTAGCTGAAGGCTGAATGACATCCTACTCCAACATGTCCTTGATGTGTTCCTCAATAGTTACTAAGTGGGAATGTGGAACCCTATGGGGAGGAATGAAGATGGGTTTGGAATTGGATTCCAGCTTGATTTCGAAAGGGACGAAATTGGTTCGGCCCAGAGGATCTCCTTTTAGGGCAATCACATCTCTATTTCTTATCAGGAAATCGAGAAGTGATTCCAGTAGTTTGGGATCCTGTAAGGCTGGTGACACCTGAAGGGAGTGCTCCAGACATTTCTTATGTTCTTCTTTTAATGCTGAAAGGTTTAACTCTAAGGAACTGGAACACGATTTATAGTACTGGTTGAGAAATCTGAATTTATTTCTACTGTGGAAACAGTTCCTATGGTCTGATATGAAGTTAATTCAATAGTGCTTTCTCCTTTGTTTAAACAAACAACAGGGATAGCTGAATTCTGACTATGACTCTAAGAACTTGGGCAATAAGAACATCTTTCTTGACATTACTTTTCTCTGTAATAAGAGTACGATCTGAATCTAATAGTTTTCCTTGACCATTTACTACTCTTGCTAGGAAACAAATCTTCTCATAAGGTGCTACTGTTATATGCTCTGGAAACTGACTGACTGGAAAATGACTGTGTTGATCCTGCTGCATTCAACAACTGGAATTGATTACTCTAAGGGCTAATTTCTGTGGCGGTTGTCCTTCTGGATGCAACCAACTGACTTGAACTGCTATGAACTGGAGTAGGTTTCTTATTTCTTTCGGAAATCCGAACTAAACTGATTCTGATAGCATTAGGCTGAACGTGCGGCACCTGTCTATTATTCTCATGGAGATAGTGTGTCCTATTTCTACACTTAACTAATTTTCAGGCTGGGTAAATTTTCCTTTGATTCCGGTTGAAGAAATCCATACCTAGTGAGATATCTGTCTGAAAGGTGGCGACTGCATCTACAATACAACATTTTCCGGGATATACCGCGTTACCAACTTTTAAATATAATTCGATTTCTCCATATGTAGGTATGGGTGTGCCTGTAACTCCTCTGAGTTGGCAGGAAGGTGCCTTAATTTCGTATTAATAACCTGTACTCCCCAGTAATTCATCCGCACCTTGCTTCTTATTTAATGTTGCATGTGCTCCTGTATCTAGGAGAAGGGTTAAATCTCGGTTATCTCTGCTGCAGTTTATTATTAAATCCAGTAGGAGCAAACCTATAATCCTGATGGGTAGTTTATGTATGTATTTGGGTTTATTACTGTTATTTAGGAGGGACAAAGCTGAACTGCTGCCTCCATTGTGGGATCTAAAGGAAAACTTGATCTGACTTCTATGGGAGGACCTGAGTCATATTCTGCGGGATCACCATACACTGGAGGGTCTTCTTGGAAAGTGTACTCTGGAAAAACTGATTCTTCAACGGGTACTTCTACGTACCGGCCCATCCGACCTTGCTGATTGTATTGGGGTCCGAACGTCGGGTTATAGTGTGATTGACCCTGTGTTCATGATCTAATTGGTTGGTGGTTCTGTTGAGGCTGGGAATTGGCTAGTTTCTGAGAATTGGAGGGCTTTTGGGAACGTTGGTGATTTGATCTCTGGAAGTGGGGCCTGTACCCTGCAGGGGCTTTGTCAGCACATTTTTGTCGGTCGCCACGGCGATGACCATGTTCATGACAGTGGAAGCAATAAAGGGGATAATTGCATTGACTCATCATATGCCCAAAACTATCGCAATTAAAACACTGTGGAGGAGGCCCTGCATTTTGGGTTTGTGGGGCTTGTTTCTGAGGTGATGTTCCCTGCAGCGGCCAAGATTTATAGGGTTGTTGTTGTTGCTACTGCTGGATTTAGTGTACGTGGGTCCAGGGCCGGTTTAACGATTAGGCGAACTAGGCAGTCGCCTAGGGCAACACAATACCGAGGGTAACATTTTTGCCAAACATGTTTAATGAGTCTATATCAATATTAAGCACTATTTCAATGGAACAATGAATTCAGATTCTAGCATTATAATTTTGCATTAGCATTATATGTGATTGCTTAACTTTCAAAATATCTTCCTTAGCATATAGTGAGATATGGTGTGATATATATATATATATATATATATATATATATTAGGGCGGCTCGTTTTTACACTTTTTTCAATATTTGATTGGGGGTAGTGCGAAAAAGTTGCGATTTGGAGAGAAAATAAAGTGTGTAAAATTTTTTTGATCTACGTCAATACCTTCCGGTGGCGGCGAGTCCTTAAAAATCGAAAAATAGGCCTAACGGGGTAGATTGGAAAATGGTTTTAAAGACTTACAAAATAAACAATAAAAATTTCAGCACAATCTGTTAATAACTTCCGGTGGCGTCTTAGCCGTTAAAATATCCAAAATATTGATTTAAAGCAAGTTTTAACAAGATGTTATACAAATATTAATTCCGGTATATTTCTGTGCAAACAACCCTGAGAACACTATTATAGGCTTCAATAAATTAATAGCAGTCATTGAACAATGAACATTATATAAAAATTATATAAAATTATATAAAAATTTTATGTGTTTTTAGGCCTATTTTTCGATTTTTAAGGACTCGCCGCCACCGGAAGGTATTGACGTAGATCAAAAAAAATTTACACACTTTATTTTCTCTCCAAATCGCAACTTTTCCGCACTACCCCCAATCAAATATCGAAAAAAGTGTAAAAACGAGCCGCCCTAATATATATATATATATGTATGTGTGTGTGTGTGTGTGTGTGTGTGTTGTAATGAGATTTGTAACAATTTTGTAGTTTGGATACTGCGTTTGTGACCAAAAATTTTTTTTTTATACTGTAACAGGGTGCATGTTGTGATTTTTGGATGATCCGTTGGGTGGTTGGTTGTATGGTATGTGATACGTGGCTGAATTTCGTGCGTGCTTGGACTTTTGAATTTTGGTTGCTTGAAAGCGGACAGCTGGTCTTGAACTGGAAATTTGGTGATTAAACCGTGTAAAATTTAAAATAAGAAAAATTCATCGAAGGTTTCCCTGTAAAGGAATTTTTGTATTAGATTTGGTTGGAGAGACAGCATACTGTAACAACAGTAACCTAAGAATTGTCCTCTGCAAAAGAGGAGACGGAGTTGGGAGCCAGATCTCATAACTGCTTGTAAGCGCCCTGAATAAACCCCATTTTTTATAAGTGCCAGTGATTTAAGTATTTAATATTGTAGGTTTAAGTTTAGGTTTAGGTTAGGTTAAATTTAGGTTAAGTTTAAGTTTAGGTTAGGGTAATGATGACTTTGTATGCAGCCTGATTTACTTTGTATATATTAATATATAGTTTTGTAATCTAATGTTTTACTGTTCCTGGCTGGGACGGCCTCGCGCTGTAAAGGGGACATATATATATATTCGGTTGTGGAATCCTGGTCACGGTAACAGTTGGCATCCCCAGCTAAGATTTTTTTTTCCCATTTACTCAATTTGTTATACCGTTCGGTTTTGGTTTCATTGTATGTACTTTTCTTTTAATTTTTCATAATTTGATTTTGTTCTAGTTTTGAAAGCTTGATTTAATCATATTGTTTAGGATGGTTGAAGAAGGAGCATTAGGAGACATGACTGCGGATGAGAAGGGGCGGCAGTCGGTTAGATTGAAGGCAAGTGAGGGTTTAAATGAGTTTGATGGTGCGATGACTGCAATAGAGAGTTCTGTACAAGAATTGCTGAATGAAGAAGGAACTGAAGGTAAAGATGTGAAACTGAAAGCTTTCTTTGAGCCATGCGTAAAATGGAGGAAGGGTATGTGAGTAAGAAATTGGTTGAAGTGGGACGGGTGCACTTGCCAAGGCGTTTGGAGAAGAAGGTTGCTTATTACTCTGAAAGCGATAAATCTGAGTATGATTGCGAAAGTCCTGGTGAATGGAAAGAGGTGCAAAGTAAAAGGAAAAGGAGACTGAGAAATAAGGCTAAGCGTGATTGTGAAAGTAAGTTTGGAAGAAGTGATAAAGGTGTTAAGTGTAGAAAGTACACAGTGGATGGAAGTTCTAGTTCAGATTTTTCGAA
Organism: Bathynomus jamesi; assembly: GCA_023014485.1. Taxonomy (NCBI): domain Eukaryota; kingdom Metazoa; phylum Arthropoda; class Malacostraca; order Isopoda; family Cirolanidae; genus Bathynomus; species Bathynomus jamesi. Next base: position 505,850 of record JAJOZX010001827.1, on the reverse strand, counting down.
TGAGGAGACTCCCTTGCCCAGAATGAACGTGTATTTGGAAGATTTTTATGCCATGAGAGATAAGGGTGTTTGTGCAGCGGATGCAGGGTGGATGGTGTTGATAGCAATTGAGAGTGAGAAACTATTAATGAAGAAAACTAAGTATGAACGTGAGCGTATTAAGGCTTCGAAGCCTTGGCCTTATGGTTTGGATCGTGTGCAAAAGGTAGAAGACTTTCTGGAAGACTTTGAGAGGTATGCAAGTGAGCAGTTTGGAAGTGATAAGAATAGATGGGCAGTGGAACTTAGAAATTTCTTGGATGGCCATGCGAGACGTGTGTATTTTAGTGTATATAAGCCGGGTGTTAAATATGAAACAGTTGTGTCTCGAATTAAAAGTTGGTGTAGTGAAGAACGACAGGATAGTAAAGTTGTAACTCAACGTGAATTTTGGACAGCAAGTATGAGAGAGAATGAAAAGCTGGGTGAATATGCGCTCCGGCTCCAAACACTGTATGAAGCAGCAGTGCCTGAGGGGGAGAGAGATAAACAGGCCTTGAAAGAACAATTCATGGCTACGATCCCTCCAGAGACGGCAAGGAGATTTAGAGCGCAAATGGGTCGAGATGTAGAAGGTAAAAAGCTAAGATGGAGAGATATAGTTTCATGGGCATTAGACGATGATGCTATAGGGGATATGATGTACAGGAAGCAGGAAGAGGTACTCCCGTTACCGGTATGGGCGTTTGCACAGGAAGGACAAGCTGGCGCTTCACGCTCGTATAGCCGTGTATTGCAACAGGATAGACTCCAACAAGGGATTACCAGTTCGGACAACCGCAGGTGGCTTACCAAGGCCAACCATCTGCTGCTAAGAATGTGCAAGCTAAGAGGGATTTGCAGTGCAAGTATTGTAAGAAAAGTGGACATGTTATGAAAGACTGCTGGAAAATGAAAGGTTTGTGTTTGTTGTGTGGTAGCCAGGGACACAGAGCTAGTATGTGTGATAAAAAGCGTGACGTAACGAGTGCTAGGGGTGAGAGTGGAGCTGAAAGAGTGGTCTTATGTTATGGGTGTAATGATCCAGGGCATCGTGCGATTAGTTGTCCGGTGATTGCTCAGATAAGACAAAGAAATCAGATTGGTAAGGGTAGAGAGACTATTGGTGAGCCTGGACAGATGGGAGCGAATAATGTGAGTGGAGCACAAGCAGAAAATTTAAATTAGGAAGCTCCGGTCTGGAGGGAACACGACCGGAGCGAGTGAATAATGAACGTGTGGGTGAAATGTACGAGTCGTGTGACGTTCCCCGCACGGAAATGTTAGAATGGGAACGAATTGTTAATAATTCTGACCTTGACCCAAATGCCAGTGAATGGACCGCGGATGTTCAGTGTGAGCAACGTAGTCCATTACCGCAGCGTGGAAAAAAAGACGAAGGAGAGCGAATGGTGGAAAATACGATTGTGTACTTGGCTAATGAATGCGTAGGTTTGAAGAGTGGAAAACTGTGGAAGTACCAGTGGAACTGAATTGTACGGAAACTGAAGCGATGTTGGATTCAGGTGCGCAGTTTTGTCTCATTAGCAGGGATGTTGTTTCTCGTATGTCTAACTTTGAGATTGATGACAGTGTGCACATTAGGTTGAAAGGTATTGGAGAAGGAGATCGGTTGGTTGGGAAGGGTATGTTGACTGCGCAGGTGGTAATTCATGGGTATTGATTTCGGTATGTGTGATTTTTATGTGGTAAATAACTCTCCATATGAGATCGTCCTGGGTAAAAACTTTTTTGTTAGTAAGGGTTTAATAATTTATGCGAGGAAGAGATGTATAAAACGTACTGGCCCCAGTGGGGAAACAGACGAGTTGTATTTCAATAATGAACAGAACAGATGCGTTAGGGTAGTATCAAAGATACCAGTGTACGTTGCAGAGAGTGTAGTGTTAGATAAGAAAAATTGGAATTTGGTTAAAGTTAGGGTATCGTGCGATGTCGTTAAGGCTAGGAGGAAATGCGTGTCCTGTGTAAGGAATGAAGAAAATGTCTTGGTTTTAGATGAATTTGTAGATCCAGAGCTAAAGGTGAAAATTGAATTGTGGCCTGGGTTAATTGACTGGGATAGTGCGGAAAATAAAGTATTAGTTCAGTGTAATTCCTCGAAAGAAGTAAAACTAAAGGAGGGAATGAGACTAGGATTTGCATGTTCAATGGTATACGAGGATGAAGTTGTGGTGGTTGAGAATGATGAGACTAACGTGCATATAGGGACTTTGGTGCATAATGTAGTGTCTGGTGAAAATGAGGCGAGTGACTGGCGTAAAGAGGAAATGATGAAAGAGGTGCTATTGCCGGAGGGATTGAGTAAAGATGAGCGTGAAAAGTTGGAGCGAGTAATATGGAAGAACAAGGTGTTGAGTAAGGGTGATAGTGATGTAAGACGTGCTGCTTTGACTTCACATAAGATAGAGTTGTACGATTATACGCCATTATGTCAACGTCCTAGAAGATTTGATCGGGAAACTAGTTTGGAGATAGAACGCCAGTGTAAAGAATTATGTATGCTTGATATAATTGAGCCTAGTAAGTCTGCATGGAGTTCACCTGTGGTGCCTGTGCGAAAGAAGGATGGGTCGGTTAGATTGTGTATTGATTATAGGAGAGTGAATGCGGTAACGAAAGATGATAAATTTCCTATGCCTAATTTGCAAGATTTGGTCTTTAGCATGCATGGTATGAAATATTTTACATCATTAGATCTCGTGCGTGGATATTATCAATGCCATTGGAGGAGAGCAGTCGGGATTTCACTGCATTTATAACTGAGCATGGGCAGTACCGGTTCAAGTCGGTTTCATTTGGGTTGAAAACAGCGCCTTCCGCCTTTCAAAGGGAAATGCAAAGAGTGTTAGATGGTTTTACATGGACGAAAGTTATTGTGTACCTTGATGACGTATTGATAATGGAGCGAAGTGTTGATGAGCATATAAAGTTACTAGAGCTGGTTTTGCAAAGGTTTTGGATGCTGGTATGAAAATAAAGCCTGTTAAATGTAAGTGGATGAGTGAGGAAGTGCCCTTTTTAGGTCATATCGTGAGTAGTAAAGGACTGAGTAAAAAGCCTGAGTATGTACAGCAGGTGATTAATTTTGGAAGACCACTTGATGTGGGAGGGGTGAGAGAGTTTTTAGGGTTAGTAAATTTTCAACGAAAATTTATACCCCATTGTTCCGAAATAGCAGAACCTCTGTCTCGGTTAACTGCAGGTAAAAGGAAAGATAAAGTCGTTTGGACAGAAGAGCGTGAATGCGTTTGAGGTGTTAAAAAAGGCTATGTATGAGGATATTATGTTAACGTTTCCAGACTATTCTGAGAATGCTGATATGTTGGAGTTATTCGTGGATGCGTCAAGTGTCGGTGCGGGTGCGTGCTTGGTTCAAAAGCAGGAGGGTATAGACAGAGTTATCTCGTATGCATCTACTACATTTAATAGAGCGGAGCGAAGCTACTCAGTGATAGAACGTGAATTGGCGGCGATGAGGTGGGCAGCAAAATTCTTTAGACCATTCTTACTTCGGCGCAAATTTATATTGTATACTGATCATAGGCCGTTGATTTATTTGACTAGTATGAAAATGATTGACAGCAGGCTTGCACGTACGATGGATGATTTGAGCGAATATACTTTTGAAGTGCGATATATTGAAGGTAAGAGTAATGTATGTGCTGATGCGATGTCTCGACAGCAGAATCATTGGACTAGAGATGAATGGTGTGAGGTTGAATTGAGGAATGAGCTGCCAGAAGGTTTAGAAGTAATTAAGGAAGTGGCGGTGGAACGCAGTCTATGTTTGAAAGTTTGAAGATAGTTTTGAACGAGCAACAGATTGAGGGAGTGCCTGAGAGTTTGCAAGAATTTAGAGAAAAAGTGGTGGATGAGCTGCTGAAGCATGCTAAATTGTACAAGTTGAATAAGGGTGGTAGGAGTTTGAAAGAATTGAAACACATGAAAGATGTCAGAGTAATGCCAGACATAAAAGTTTTACTTATGGTCAGTGATATGTTTAGAGTTAAGATTTGGGTGCATTTTATACCTGAATGTTCAGTTACGTAAATTGGATTTCGTGTTAAAGGAGAGGAAGGGTTGAAAGAAATCCATTTGAGCGAGTTTAGGAAAGATGTAGAAATGGTAGGGCATGTAGATCAGAAGGAAGTAGAAATGAGTAAAAAGGATATGGAGAGAGGAGAATTGAAGGAAGATTTAATGCCATTAAATTTATTTATGAAAGAAGTTGGACATGAGCGAGAGAGAGAGTTGGAATCTTGTGGCCATGAAGGTGGTCCAGTAGCATGGTCATGGATCACTGTAGATAGATACAAGTTTTGTGCGTTTCTGGACATGGGAGCTGTAGTATGTTTAGTGAGAGAGTGTGATTAAGCATTTGTGTGATAAAGGGGTAGAAGGAAAATTTGAAGAAGTGTGTGCCAGTTTACAAGGGCTTGGTGCGAAATTCAGTGTGTCAAGACTGGTGAAACTTAAAGTTAAGAATGCGTGTGGCGAGTATGAGTTTCCTTTTGCGATTGTGAAGGATACTATTATACCAGTATGTTTTTTACTGGGTATCAACTACTTGGAGAGGGCTGATACAGTATTAGATTTCAGAAACGTTACAGTTAGTTATGGAAATGAATCGGCAATTAACATCTGAAGGGTTCATTTGGAATATAATGAGAAAGAAACACTGCGTTCGTTATGGGAGAACTTTTTACCTTTGAATGAAGTTGATAATTTGCAAAGTAGGGTAAACGTTTTAAATGAAATTCGAAAAAGGGTTCTGAGTGGAGAAGAAATGGACTGTAATAATAAAAAATTTAAAGAGTATGTGCCCCATAGATCACATCTGAGTGTAATTCAAAATGTTTTGGTGTGGGATGAGAAAAAGAAAATGTGGGCTGCAGTAGTGGATTTTCAATTGCTAGTACATATAGTTGTGACTTTTCACGTGTGTCTCGCGCATGTTGGAAGGGACAAATTGTGTGATTTAGTGGGCAGGTATATATGGCATCCGAGGTTAAGTATGGTAGTTCGGGATGTATGTAGGACATGTGAGCAATGCCAGAAGATGAAGGTGGGGCATATGGTGACGTTTCCTCCAACTTTAAAAGTGATAACAAGAAGGTCATATGAACTTGTGGCTGTAGATGTGGTTGCATTGCCGAAGACGTTTAGTGGGTATATTGGTTGTTTGGTTTGTGTTGACCATTTTAGCAAGTTCGTACATATACAACGAGTTCGGAATAAGGGTGCTCAGTCGGAGTCTGATTCTTTTGAACGAATGTTGAATTCAATGTTGAAGGTACTGGTGCGAGTCTTGAGTGATAATGGCCCTGAATTTCGGTCAAGTATGTTTAGAGATATGTTGAGCAAGTACGGAATACAGCATGTATGCTCTAGTCCTTATAAACCTGCGTGTAATGGAGCGGTTGAGCCGGTGAATAGGACTATAACAGAGTTTTTGAGAAATTTGTGTGGGACGAGTGGTAAATGGGATGAGGGGTTGACAAAGGCGGTAATGCTTTATAATCAGACTGTACATTCGCAGACTGGTAAGCCACCTGCACAGAAATTAGCAGAGGGCACCCTGGGACGAGGCGAGCTGTTACCTATTCCCTTTGATGAACAATTGACTTGGCGTGAAGGTCACCCTAACTTCATCCCCTATGGAATAGGCGTGAAGGTTCTTAGGAAGTTAATTACTACAGATAGAACTTTGAAAATGAAAATGAGTGAGAAATATGTGGGTCCATACTCGGTTAAAAAAGTTATGGAAGGGGGAGTTTCGTATGTTGTACAAAATAAAAGTGAATGTTTGAGGGTGCATCATACACACCTGAAACTGTTCGGGGAACCGCCAAAGTATTTGGAAGAGTACTTCGAGCGACAACGTATGATAAAGGAGTTGGGAAATTGTGTAGATGAATATGAGGGAGTGATAGAAAGATGGTTGGTGGAACCCGTTAGTAATGTGGAGAGTATCAATGTGGAGAGAGCAAGATTAGAGGAGTCACGACTGGAATTGAAGGACAATGAAAATTCTCGCTTTGTGAGGATTACACGTAGATGCAACTGGGATGAGTCGTTTGAAAGCGAGACTCGAGTAAATAAAGTTAATAAAAGAAGGTATAAGAGAAGATTGTTGGGTAACACAAGTTGCAAGAAAGGTTTTGAAAGGAGTATGACGGCTGAATCGTGTGCTGAAGTGGAAAAAGAATGTGTCGGTACAAAAGGAAGACACCTTAGAATGTTTCTGTAATGTGAGACAAGCTGAGCTGATCGATGCGGCTGTACAAACCGAAATAATTTTAGATGAAGCTTGTAAGGAAGTGAATGGGTGCGAGAAAGATCCAGTAGAGGATGAGGATGTTGAAGAAATGACATGGGATAATTCGGGTATTGCGAGTAGCTCTTATTTGTGGCAAGGGACCATCATGAATGAAAAATGCGAGTCAGAAAGGAGGGTAAGGCATTCCTCTATGAATAGTTTTAATGGCGAACAGTTTGGTAGCAATAAGGTGGATATGTACGAGTTAGAGGATTCGGTGTTTGAGGGAGATGATTTGGGTGATGAGTGCGTGCAGAGGCAGGATAAATGTTTGAATATTAGGAGGGTTAGTTGTGTGGTTCCAATAAATAGATTGTCCATTAGTGGGAAAGTACGCTTTGAGGAAATTGAAGGTTATGCGTATACTGCCAGTCGAATGAGCATCAATGTGATTCAGTCAGAGAGAGGAGTTAGCGAGAATGTGGTTCATGAATTAGAAGGGATCAAGTGTGTTAGAACAGAGAGTGAACAGACTGAAAGTGCAGCGTGTAGTGAGAAGCTGGAGCCGAAATCAGGCCCTAGAACTCGTTCTAAGGGTACTGTGCCAGAAATTTCAAATGTGCAAGTCCGTACAATTGAGTATAAGGTTAGACATACTGTAATAGAAATGTCCAAGTTTTGTAGCATTTTTTCGATATTATCGAAATTATATTTGGACTATTTTTACTCTCTAATTAAACTTGTATATAAACTTGTATATAAACTTGTATATAAAAAAATACTCTTGTATCTAAATTTGAATGTCATAGACAATAAGAACTTGTAATTTATGGAGAAAATAACATTAATTATTTGTTTTATAGGGTACTTTCATTTAGTATTGGCAGTAATTACTCGTAAATTAATGTACGGCTGTTTTTTTTAGAACTTTAAAATAGCTAATGACTAAGAATGTAATAATGAATAGGTATGTTTTTTCATTGAAATTAGGGCACTGGCACGGTTATATATGTGTTTGAAACATCATAAAGGGGGGTATCCAGAGAGAAAATTATGAATCAATTAACGGACCCAGAGAGAACTAACTACCACCTGCACGCTTACGCCATTTCTGGATGAACTGCTGGTATTCAGGATCAATGTCAGTGAATGTTCATGCAGAACTAATAATTACCAGCTTGCACGGTTGCGCCGTTTCTGGATGAACTTCTGGTGAACAGAATCAATGCCAGTGAATGTTCATGCAGAACTACTTTACTTGCCAGTTTGCACGGTTGCGCCATTTCTGGATGGATTGCTTGGTGAACAGGATCAGCGGTAATGAATGTTCAAGGACACAATTTCGTGTTTCTCATCGTATGAAAATGAAGAGCAGATGCCTGGCAAGGAAACGGCTGGCTGCATGTGACTGCTTCGCTGATTTTTCTGCTATCCTAAGTTTTATTAATTTAAAAAGAGGTGAATTGCTAAAAGTGTATAGACAAGTTTTTTCTGAAAATGTTTGGGTCCCTGTTTTTGTTCAACAATTGAATTTATTTTATATTTGTCATTATAACTTTATTCGTCTGTATATACTGCGGGTTTGGGGTAGCATATTTGTATCGGTATTTACTACTCGTGTATCTCATTAATTAGGGCATAGGGAGAGTGCTTACTTGTAAATATGTATATAATTGGGAATGTTCTTCTGTATCAGTGTAATTTTGGTGATTAAAGCATGTAAAATTTAAAATAAGAAACAAATATTATCGAAGGTTTCCCTGTAAAGGAATTTTTTGTATTAGATTTGGTTGGAGAGAGAGCATACTGTAACAACAGTAACCTAAGAATTGTCCTCTGCAAAAGAGGAGACGGAGTTGGGAGCCAGATCTCGTAACTGCTTGTAAGCGCCCTGAATAAACCCCATTTTTTATAAGTGCCAGTGATTTAAGTATTAAATATTGTAGGTTTAAGTTTAGGTTTAGGTTAAGTTAAGTTTAGGTTAAGTTTAAGTTTAGGTTAGGGTAATGATGACTTTTGTAGGCAGCCTGATTTGCTTTGTATATATTAATATATAGTTTTGTAATCTAATGTTTTACTGTTCCTGGCTGGGACGGCCTCGCGCTGTAAAGGGGACATATATATATATTCGGTTGTGGAATCCTGGTCACGGTAACAATACCCGTGGTGGATAATTCACTGATGTTTTTTTTTTGTACGTACAACTTTGAAATTTCACTGAAAACTGAAGTTTGACTGTGACCTAAAATGGCAGACAGACGAAAACAGGCGTCTGGGGCACAGAATCGTAAATGGAAGGCCGAGAAAGAAAAAGAGCAAAAAGAAAATGAGGGGTCGTTTCTGAAGTATCTTCGCCCTAAACCACAAGATGACAGTTCAAAAGATGTACCGAAGGCTTCCGGTTCCCGAGATACTGATCCCACTATATTTGCAAAAATACTCTTACAGATAGTGTTCCTAACGTATGTATTGCACTCCGAATACTCTAATTAACCCTACCAGTTTCCGTGCCAGTGGTGAACGCAGTTTTTCCAAACTAAAACTAATTAAAACATACATTCGTTCTTAAGTGGCGCAAGAAAGACTCGTTGGGCTCTCTATGCTATCGATAGAACACGACATCGGACAAAGAACGAACTGCAAGAAACTCGTTTCTGGTTTCGCAAAGCAGAAATCGCGAAAAGTTAAATTTTAGTTTGTAAGATGGATGTTTATTTATATAAATAACACTATTTTGTTCATGATATATTTATTTTTTGTTTATATTAATAAAATGATATATTGTAATTTTCACTTCATTGTTGTACAGGGAGGGAGGCACAAATTACACGGTTCGCCTAGGGCAGCATATAGCCTAGCGCCGGCCATGCGGGGTTCTCTCTACCCTTCCGGTTGTTCTGGCTCGCTAAGTCTGGGTAATGTTCCCTTGTTTTATTTATGGCTACACTTAATGGTTTCTCAATATTTAGACACTCTTGAAATTTATTTTTAGTTGCTACGGGTAGGTTTTGGTAAATGGATGCTGCTACTATTAGGTTGCTCTGAAGTGAATGTAATGTCACATGCATTTTCTGCTGCTCGGAGGGCTTCTCCTACGAGTTTATGTTCGTGTAATAAAATTATTTAAATCTTCATGTTTTTCTTTCTTCCATTTAGCTTGGAAGACAGCTTCTAACATAGTTGAGGGTTGTGCAAGTGTTATTTCTTTGAAAAATTCTATCATAATAAGTGTTTTTTTTAAATTGTCCCAAGCTGTAGCTTCGCTGATGGATGGGACGTAGGTAACTGTATCATGGGCATTCCTCTCTTTAGGGTCAATAAACTTTTTAGCTTCCCTAATCTTTATGTCATCATCTATGATGTTTTCGCGTAAGAAATACTGTTCTAGAGATTCAGTCCAAGGTCTTACGCGCGGTTCAACAAAGTTATTATTTATGGTTCCCTTAAAAATTATGACCGTGTGGGGAAGGTTTACAAGTCTATCTAAATTAATGTATGCTGGGGAAGCGGTTTGAGACATGTTGGCTTGTGCGTAATCTGATGTTTGCGTGTTTGGAAATATGTTTGAAGGGCGCAGGGTAGGTGGAAAAATGGGTGTAGGAGAATTTTCAATGTCAGAAAGCGCATCGTTTGAATCGCTCATACGTGAAGTCTGCTTGACCGATCTCGATCTCCTTTCCTCATTGTTTTTTCCCTTCTACTCCAGATGGAGAGAGTTTCTTGCTTCCGGGGTTAAACCTTAACCCTAAGGAATTTTTAGGTACAGCCTAGTACTAGGCGTAAGATAGAGGTGCTGTATCGTAATATCTCCCCTACAACTTCTCCAGCTGTCACACTTATGGGCAGTTGATTCAGGAACTCTACTGTGGATTTCTTTACTGCCCTTGTTGCCCCCACTACTATTGGGATGATCTCAGGTTCCACATTCCACATTCTCCTTATTTCGTGTTTGAGTCTCTGGTATTTTAAGACCTTTTCTCTTTCATAGTTCGCCACATTCCAGTCTGCTGGTATTCCTACTTCTACCAAGAGGCACTTGTTTCCCTCCTTCTCTCTCACAACTATGTCTGGTCTGCATCCTGATACCCTGATGTCAGTTGGTATCTCGTGATCATATAGGAGCAGCACTTTGTCATTGACTTCTATTCCTTGTGGAATATGTTCCCAGTGTTTTTCTGTTTCTAGCCTTATTTCATATTTCTTACACAGCTTGAAGTGGATTAGCTTGCAGACTGCATTGTATCTGTCGGTGTAGTTTCCGCTGCGCAGGAGTATTTCACACCCCGATAGTATGTAACTCACAGTGCTCTTTGAGCACAATTTGCACATCTCACTTTCATTTCTGCCCTCAATATTCCTTTTGAACCAGTTTGTCCGTAGTGCCTGGTCTTGTGCTGCCATCACCAGCCGTTCATCTTCTGATCTCAGTGCCCCTCTTACCAGGAACTCCACGGTTTTATCCCTCTCTAAGGTATGCTCTGTTCAGCACGTCCTCTTTGTATACTTTACTGAACTTGTGCTCTTCCCAGTTCTTCTTCTATTCTTCTGGTCTTTTCTTGTTATACCTTCTTTTGATGGTGCTTATCTTTTCCATGAGAGGTTTATTTGCAATGTCTTCAAGCTGTTCAGGTCCTATGCCAGCATCCACTAGATAATCATTTGCCTTTTTTGAGAGTGATACTGTTTGAGGCTTTTCACGTTCATGGTCTCTTACAAATCTGACTAGCCTTCCTTCTCCTTCCTTTATGTACTGTACTAATCCTATCGTTGTGGCTTTGTGAACTTGGTCAATTAGCGCAAGCCCTAATCCACCGACCCTCTTTGGCAGGTATAGCCTTGGTGTGCATTGGTTTTTATATATGACCTTATGCGCATGAAGCAATTTTCTGGTGATCGTATCCAGTTTGTTGATTTCTTGCTGGGTCCAGTTGATTATGCCAAAACCGTATGACAGTACATGTACCGCCAGTAAGTTTATGGATAGGATCTTATTTTTACCGTTTAGGTGAGATTTTAGGATTAGCTTGATCCTTTTTGAATATTCTATCCGCAGTCTTTCCTTCATGATGTCATTTTTCATCTTTTCAGATTCCTCCATCCCCAGATATTTATATGTAGCCTCTTGATCTAGTTCTTCTATTACGATATTGTCCACCCTGATGTTTTCTGATTCACACCTTTTGCCTTTCTTTAGTGTGACAGTGGCACCATTTCTCAAGAAGAAACTCCATCTGGATGTCATCTGAGAACTTTTTGACCTCCCTGACCTCTTTTGTTAGCTCACTTTTGTTTGGGGCATATAGTTTTAGGTCATCCATGTAAAATAAGTGAGATATTTCCGGGCTGTTCTTTTCCCTTGGTCTCATTACATAGCCTTTGTTTAGGTTATTTATTAGTTGGCTGAGTGGGTTTAGCGCCAGTACAAACAAAAGAGGGGATATTAAATCACCCTGGTAGATCCCTCTCTTGATTCTCACACTGTTCACCTCTAAAGTTCCCTTACTATGATGGAGAGTTAGGTCTGTTTCCCATCGTGTCATAGCTGTTTCTAAGAAGATCCTGATGGTAGGGTGGATCTTGTATAGTCTCAATACTTCCTTCACCCAGGAGTGTGGTACACTGTCATATGCCTTTTTGTAGTCAATCCATGCCATGCTTAGGTTTCTCTGTTTCTTTCTGCTGTTCTCCAATATAGCCCTGTTGATTAACAGCTGGCCTTTTGTCCCCATACGTTTTTCTGCTGCATCCTTTTTGTTCTGGGATTATGATGTTGTTTTCTTCCGCATGGCTGTAGATCCTGTCAGTTATGATTCCCGTTAGTATTGTGTAGATTGTTGGCAAGCACGTTATTGGTCTATATTTACTTGGATTCTGGGTTTCATGGGACTTTGGTAGTAATGTTGTTTTTCCTTTTGTCAACCATTCTGGTGCTTCTTCTTCTGCTGTTACTGTCTTGTTGAAGCACCTTGTTAGTTTTCCATTTAGTGATGTTAACTTTTTCTACCAGAAGTTCTTAATCACGTCTGGGCCTGGTGCTTTCCAGTTGCTGCTTCTTTTTATTTTCTCCTCGACTTCTTTCACGGTTATTCTGTCTATGTCCACCTCTGAGATGTTTCTCACCTTTTCGCTGTTGTAAACGCTCCCAATCCATTCTGCACCATCATTATGGTTCTACGTTTATCTGGGCATTCTTTAACTCTCTAAATAGTTTTGTTGGGTTGTCTTCAAACATCTCATTTTGTTTCTTTTCTCTATCCAAGCGTATATATCTTGCCAATCTTTTTGCCTTTGCCGACAGGTCTAGCTTTTTCCTGGCAATGCTTTGTCTGAGCTTTCTTTCATTGTCCAGTCTTTCTCTTTGGATTAATACATTTACCTTCCTCCTTCCCAGTTCAGATCTTATTTCCCCCCTCATATGGGTAGTTAGTATTGAGATCTCCTTCCTGAGGTTACCTACTCTGCTCTCTAGTCTTTGCTGCCACCTTGGCTTCCTCTCATTTCCATTCTTTCCCTGGTTTTGCTCCTGGTTATTCTGCTTGCGTGTTTTTACTCCTGCCATCTCTGTTACGCTGACTGCTGTTGCATAATATAACCTGTTTAATTTTGTGAGGTTACTCTCCTGGGGTGTTATTGCAGGTAGTACCTTGTTTGCTATCTGTATATACTGTATTTTCTGACCTTATAGGTGTTCCTCAGCTTGGGCAATGGTCTTCTGTGGTTCAGTTCCTGGTGTACATCTTCTCTGTGGATTAGGATCCTCCTTTTCATCTCCTTCTCTTCCTCACTCTCCTCTTCTATCTCTTCCACACTATCATTGCCTGGTCCTGATGTAGAGTCTCCCTCATCATCTGATGGTTCACTTGGGGGAGGGGAGGGGGAGGGGGTGGCAAGATGTTCGTGTGCCTGTGGTTCATTTCCATTTCCACCTCCTCCTCTTCCTGCCCTGGGCAGGCATCCTTGTCCACTTCCTTTGCGCTGTCTCTGGGAGGTGTTTCCACTACGGTACCTGGGGCTGTCTCCTTTGTTTTTTCTGTTATTGAGGGTTTCACTTGGCTTTCTGGTGTTTCAGCCAGTTTGTTTTTTTGGTTTATTTCTTCCCTCTACCTACTGTCCCTTTGCTCGTTCTTAGTTCTTCTAGGGTGTCAGCAGTTATTACCAGTTGTTCCTGCACAACCCACATTGCCTTTTCTTTTGCTTTATGTGCCTCATCATATGTTGGTAGTGTGGCTCTTTGTTTCCTCTCATGGTCAGATCCTCTTTCTGCGATTGACTTTAGGATATGATGTTTTTGCTTGATCATTTTTTTTCGGTCTACTGTATGGTCTGTGTACCGCTTCTGGAACCTATATACCATGTAGTCATTCTCATCGAACTCCTTCCTTTCAATTACCCATTTTAGGAGTTCGCTCTTGTTCTCGTTTTCTGGGATCATCTGTCCTATATACAGGCTTTCTAACAGGTACAGATTTCTCTCCAGTGTCCATGTCCACTCACTCATGGTGTTCTCATTTCCCTTTTGGACATATTTTTCTACCTCTCTTTTGATCTTTTTCATTTCATCCTTTGTGATCTCTGATTTCCCTAGTCTGATGTTTGCATTGATGCTGTGGAATCGACAGTTTGGGGGTTTTACTAGCTTCTCCCTATCTAACACTCCTCTCTTTGTTAGCATTTCTCTGCACCTTTTGCTGGTTCCATTTTTCGGGAACTGCTCACTTGTGGCATAGGTAGTACACCACAGTATTACTCGTTTTTCCTCCACTGACCATTGTGTCCTGGTACCCCCTCTGGGGTTGTAGTTGAAGTTGGTCCGTTTCTTTTTATTGTTGGGTGAGATGGGGGCTTCCTGGGGTAGCCCTGTCATGTCACTTTGTGGAGGTTGCCCCTCATTTTGTGTAACTCGTCCATACTGAGGGGCAGTAGTGTGGACTTGGGCCTTTTTTCCAGGGCTGGTATTGCTCGGAGGGTTAAGACCGTTCCCCTGTTTGCCGATCTCTTGATAACGGTCACATGGTACTCCGCTTTTGACACCTGTGCGACCGGGCGAAGTGGCTCTGGCTGATTCACCATTACCCCTATTCACGCCGTTGGCTTTCCTTCTTAGGTTGTAGTTCATTGTGTTTCTTTTTCCGCTGTCCACAGCCTCTTATTCTTGTATTCGAGGCTTCCCTGCAACCCGGGGGACGCGTCTGGTAGGCTTTCGTAACTACTCTTTCTAAGAAATACACAAATAATGCAAAACAATTTGCTTAACTAAGGAAAAATTTGAAAAAAATTGTAAACAAAATAATAAAAAATGTAAACAAAATTTCACTTGAATATACATGAATGTACGATATTATGATTGCCACATTAAATAAAATTATTCTATGCTAATTATAATAGTGGAAATAACTCGGTTTCAATAAAAAGAAATATATTACTAATGCATGGAATGTTCACTGTGTGTTGTGTTGATACTAAGTATTAACTAATTAACACTGACTTCTCAAATGTTTAGTAATTAATTTGAAAAACGGATCTGCACTTAACAAGATTCCTACGGCGAAATCCTTGAAGACGTGTCTTGCTGGCCACTTGTTCCTGGACGAAGAATGGCGTGGAGAACTTCGAGTCGTGACACACCAGTCGAATGATGGATGTGTGAAACTGGAGGTCGTGACACGCGGTCAACTGAATGCTGGTTCTACTTCCAGGTTCTAGAAGACTGGAAGAATCCTGGTTGCAGAGGTCGCAAGTTGTTAACCCCTCCGTCTATGGTCTTGGTCGGTTCGAAGTTGAAGGGGGTTCTGGTTAGGTGGCAGCAACGCAACGGATGTGTTACTCTGGAGTAGCTGGTACAATATAGGGAATCGCAATAGTCTCTCTTATACTACTCTCCGATTTCTTCTTGTGGTGGATCGGAGAATTCTGTGAAGCTGACTAAATTCTCTGAAGGTTCCCCGATTCTTCTTGTAACGTATCGGGAAATTATTTTTCTCTATTTAAGACTAAGTTCTCTGAAGAGAGCAAGGCTCGAAGGAGAGTTTACTGGAGTTTACTGCTAAAATGTTACAGGTAATGCTCAGCCTCTAAGTCAGATCAGTGAAAATCAGAATGAAAATGTAAAAAAATTGCATGAGTTTATATACCCAAATTTTGTTGACATAATTAGTATTTAATGTTGAATTGTTTTACTCTCAATAGGCTGCATTATTTTTGCACAATATTTGAAGATAAGGTAAATATTTTAGCTGTAGAAACGTCTAAACAGATAAGCAAGATATTTGAAGATGAAGCCATATTTTTATTTTAAACTGCTTATTGACTGATCTGATGTTATCATGATCTGCCAAGTTAACTAAAAATGGAAATTGAAATATGCATTTTATTATGAATTACAATTAAACATGCATATAAGCAAAAATTAAAGGCTTAAGATTTAAAATTAAACGTTAAGCAAGATATGACTTCATCTTTTATAACAAAGAGAGAATGCATACAGAAAATGAACATTGCAGAATTTAACCAGGTTTCATTATTAAGCTAAATGTAAAAAAAAAATGATTAAGTAATTTAAAAAGAAACAATCCACCACTTATTTGGCAGAAATAAAATAGAAAGCAAATAAAAAAATTATCCAAACTCGCGACAGCTTTATGCGATTTTGGAATCTCCTTTAAAAATTAATCTATGATATAAATGTATACAAATATAAATATTATATGAATATAACGAATATAAGGATTATATATATATATATAAGGATTATATAAAGGATAATATATTTAAAATCACATGGGCTGGATCTGCAAATCAAACTAACTTTTTATGAGGTAGTTTTAGGCGCTTTATTCAAATTTGTCACTCATTTTTTGTGCAAATGCATATTAATGGTGAAAATTATAATACTAATAAAAATATATATATATATATATATATATATATATATTAGTGATGTAGGTCACATCCGCATCCGCATCTGCATCCGCGGAACATCCGCACATTTTCTCGCACCCGCATCCGCACCCGCATCCGCACTTTGGACTGCGGATGTCGTGCGGATGTGGACCGTTGAGATAAAATGTCATTAATAAGCGGAAATTATCAAATTCTACCATATTAATAGAACTAGTTCATTGTGCGCAAAAGTGATGCAAGCGACAAGACGAGAGGCTGTTCTTGTATGAAGTTACTCTCTTGCAACCTACTTAGATCCACGTTACAAAGCTAAGTTATTTTCACCTAGTACATTAGAACGAGTTAAATCATCACTTGGCAAAGCAGTTGAAGAGCTTCAATCTCTTGAATCTGTCGCTTCGCCACCCACCAAAAAATAAAAGTTTCAGTGACAGAACCAACACCTTCAACAAGCAAATCTATCACAGAATCTGTCTCTCAGTTTCTTGAGTCAAGCAGCAATGACGAGACCTACGCGATGTCAAAAGATGTAGTAAAAATGATCGAGAGCTATCACCAAGAAAAACGCCTGGCTGCATGTGACAATCCTATTAGTTGGTGGAAAAATACGCAGAATATCTATCCATACTTGAGTAAACTTGCAAGGAAACATTTAGCCTGTCCTCCAACAAACGTACCAAGCGAGAGATTATTTAGCAGTGCTGGATTAATATATGATGAAAAGAGAAACAGACTGGCAGCAGAAAAGGCAGAAAAATTAATGTTCCTTAAGCATAACCTTCCTATAATTAAGTTTGAACATTAAACGATGAACATCTTAGTTTACTTTATTTTAATTACTCATTTATAAATATGCCTAATAAAACTTTAAACTTAATATAAATAGTTATCAAGCTAATTAAAGATCTCTTTCTATAAGGGTGGAGGTAGGGGAAAGAGGTCGGTGGGGTGCATTTGAGTTGGGTTCACGTCCCGCATCCTGGTAACACAATTATGGTTTCTAATGGTGGCTGAAACTCAACAAAATATAACGAATTTATTTGCAGACGAATTCACTAATTGATTTCTATATTAGTTAGATGCTTGATATTATTTTATAAGTTCAGAGAAAAGTACAGCAATTATTGTACAATTAATCAATTATACTACATTATAGCTACAGCTCTCTCTATATAATAACTTATTATATACGTTAAACACAACAAATCTCGAATATATCCTAAAAAATAACGAAAATGTAGACATCCGCATCCGCATCCGCGGATGTTGAAATCAAACATCCTCATCCGCATCCGCATCCGCGGATGTGAAAAAAATGACATCTGCTACATCACTAATATATATATATACACTCATTTTTGGTCCGACGAGTATAATTTTGGGCTACTTTTTCGCTAGTCTGTGGCTTAATTAGTTTGTTGGTTTCTGTTCTAGCCATTATTTTTTCTAATTGGATTCAGTTTGGTGGTGTTTGTGATAGAATTATGACGTGCCGTTCGTGTGGTTTCGACTTTGAGAACTTGATTCGTCATGTGCCCTAGAATGTCATCTTCGAGCAAAGCACACCAAAATACACTTGAAAATTGTATTTTTGACTACATTTTATTCAATAAAGCATAACTTAACATGTTCATGTTACGAGATCTCGTAAACGACGCATTACCACAGGAAACATGCAAAACACCTCAAAATTAACCAGAAAAGTTTGCTCTCGTCATTTTCGTTTAAACTAACGAAAATATCACGACTTAACCTAATCAATCATCAAGGGCGTACAGTTGACCTAACAGGGCATTCAATTAACGTAACCAGTCATACAGTTGACCTAACCAGCCATTCAGATGACCTAACCGGGCATTCAATTAACCTAAGAGTTTGGTTATTTCACCTAAATATCTTCTGATCTTTTCGGATTAGGCACTCACTGTCACATTTGGGGCAAGTTAAGGATGAGAGAATAATGCCGTAATTGATAAAAACATCCAACGTTTTTCTTCATCTAGGGCCTAGTCAGAGAGTTTTATTCCAAGTTAGAGTTTTATTCCAAGTCAGAGTTTTATTCCAAGTCAGAGTTTTATTTCAAGTCAGAGAGTTTTATTTCAAGTCAGAGAGTTTTATTTCAAGTCAGAGAGTTTTATTCCAAGTCAGAGAGTTTTATTCCAAGTCAGAGTTTTTAAGTCCCAAGTCATTTCAATGCAGTCAATTGAATTCAACTTTTTCTTTGTAATTTAAGAGAATGTAATTTAAGAAAATGTAATTTAAGAATTTAATTCAACCTTTTTTTGTTGTTTAAGAGAATTTAATTCAACCTTTTTTTTTTGTTGTAAAAGAGAATTTAATTCAACCTGAATTGACCGGGTTGCGTCTTTAGTTTAACCTTTTTTCTTGTTTGTAAGAAGGAAATTGACCGATTTGTCTTTTCTTTTCATGCATTGTTGCGTATATAAATATATAGTTATGTAATTTATTATTTGTAACAAAACCGTTTTACAAAGGTTGTAACGATTTTGGTAATTATTGTAATGTATATGAGGAACATGCCGTCCCTCCGTTTGTTGAACTCTTTTAATTTTTAAGTAGTGTGACAAGCAATCTTTTTTAAAGAGCAAAGTGCTCACGAAAGACGTATTGTCAATTTCAGACTTATACCCCCTGCTTAGTCACTCAATTCCCCCGAATGTAGTACTCCAAACTTTGTCTTTTTATTTTATTTTATTTTAATACCCCCAACCCCAGTTGAACTGTCAACCAGAGAAATGGTTCAACCGTAGTTAATTCCTCTTTGGTACGATGGAACATAACCTCAATTTATGTTAAGTTGTGTTTTTTTATTTTTTAGAATATTATAAAATTATGTTTAGCTCATTGAAATGCATAATTGATTTATATTTTTAATTTGTATTCTTAATTTTTTTTAATTCAATTATCGTACCGATACTTCTGGTCAATGTTAATGGTTATATAGTTCATATATAGCTAGGAATGTTACTAGTCGAATTTAATTCCATCTTCAAAATTTAATTTTTAATACCGCTAGATTTACTTTCATTAATTGTAAGGTCCTCTAAGTTCGTTTTTTTTAATTACCTTATACGTGTAACTGATTATTTATGTAAAATCTATAATCCTAATTGAGATTTATTACTTTTGACACATATTCGAATTCATTTACGTTCCGTCCCTCCAGTCACTTTTGCATTAAAACTCGTATGCAAACATCATCATCATAATACATCATAATTATTGCTTACTATATATAAATTCTCGCTCATGCATTTATTAAGTTAAACTATCTGTTCCTTAAAGTATATATATGTATATATATATATATATATATATATATATATATATATATATATATAATCCTAATCCAGCAATGACCCCTAATGATCTAGTTCTTCACGGGATGAACAAATTACTCTCATATTCTACATACTATTGTACCGACTCACTCATCTATAGATGCTTCTCACCAATATTTATAGATACATCTGCACACTGACGTATAACTTCAACTATTCAACTATAAATCCCCTTTCTCCTTTTAACCGTATCACCAACCACTACAATCTGTACCCAATAAACATAAATACACGTTTGGCCACAGGTCTATACATCATCCACTACGTAATTCGATTTGTACCTACAACAGTCAATAAAAATGCATGTATGCACACTATATATACTATATATACGAACCTTATGCTAAAATCATTGGATATCACAATAAACTATTTCATTGCGCGTAAGTGCTAACTATGTAATTTAATCTTAGTCATTTTTGCTTTCTAATATATCTTGCTCATGCATTTATTCAGTTAATTGAACAATCCTCTCAGCTAATCTGTCCCTCAAAATTGTAAGATACACGCTTTGTACCTAGTACACACAAATACACACTAGACCACAGGTCTATACATCATCCACTACGTAATTCTATTTTTACCTACAATAGTCAATAAAATTAGTTTATCAATTGTACTATCATGGTAACCTTGAAAAATCCATGAACTTTAAAATTTATATTTTTCTCTTTTACCTATTCATTATGAATGTAATTTTCCCCACAGAAAAATAAAATTTTGCTAAAAATTTATCAATATCATTCTTTGTCTAACTTAATTGTTTGTCTAAATTAAAGTATTAATCTTTTAATTTTTTATATTTTGTAAGCAAGTGTCATTTTAAAGATTTGATACTCTGCATTGTACTCAACTACCCGAACTCGTTCTGTATAAAACTTGTATTGTAAAAAAGAATGTCATCATCTAATTTGAATTCGTTAGATGTTAATTTCTCAATTCTATTGTATTGTATTAATTGTACTATATTATTGTATTAATACCATTTTAGAGGGGGAAACACTGTAAAAATGAACAATGAATAATCCATATTCATTTTTACATAAGAAACCAAAATCGCTTAAGCGAGTTTTGGATAAAAATTTTATTTGTAGCTTCCTATTTTTGTTATTTTTGTTTGTGTCACAACCCTATGATCTACCATTTCTGTGGTTTAGTCGTATCTATTTTCCATTTTTCATTGTTGTAGAATTTATTATAATTAATTATCATTGTCTTCCATTTCACCCTCGACCCTAGATTATGCATACACATTGCATGTAACAGGATTGGAACCCGCAGTTGTACTTCTTAGTCATTGATACCCACTCTTTGTCTCTAATTCGTTCTTGTAAATCTTCCTAATAATGATTTGTACTATACGTACAAATTCAATAACTATGACGTCACATTTTCTCGTCATTAATTTCCCTTCATTATATCTCTAGTATGCAATGTATGAAAATTCTTTATCATCATAATAAAAACTGTACACTCTATAGAAGTCATTATTTATATGTTATGTAGTATAAATATAACTGTTATTCGACCATATCCCCGCCCCCATACGTCCATATTTTATCTTGATCATTATCCTATATAAATTTTATTAAATATTCATTTTTACTCGTGTCAATCTATGCAATGCAAAACTTCATGCATTCGTTCGAAAACGCAAAAATACGTTCTCGTTTTATTTTTTTCATTATTATTTTTTATTATATCACCCGCATTGAACTCGAAAATGCTTAGTTGTTATCAAATTCCGCGAACTATAGCATAAGTGAGCGCTTCTAAGATGGAAACCTCCTGTCCCTCTGATTTCAAATTTATAACATATTATAACATATTATTTCGTATATAAATTATCTCGTATGTGCTCATGTACTTGTGTTGTACTAATAACCATATATAATAACCATATAGTATAACCATATAGTATAACCATATATAAATATATAAAACACTGTAAGAATGGTAAACGACGTAATGTACTTCAATGAAACTGTAATTAAATGTAATGATTTAATTTATAATGTAAGAATGTACTTTAATAGAACTGTAATGGACAATCATAAGCGAATGTGAAGTAATCCATAATTGTAATCGTAATTGTAATGAACCAAAATTAATACGTACTCAGTCGTGTACTTAATTTGTACTCATGTACTATTACGAAATGATATCGCCTTCAGAAATGAAGATTCGGCAAAAATATACGATTAGTTTTTATTTTTATTTTTTTAAATTTTTATTTGGAATCTTTCAAACATCTGATCATGTGTTTAAAAGGGGAAACTTAACCTTCAACTGTCTTCCCCCAAACATTTAGGTTTATATTATACATGTATTTGTAAAATTGGAGCACTTCATTATGTCACTTCATTATGTTACTTCATTATAGCACTTCATTACGGCACTTCATTACGAGACTCGTTTGTTAGCAGCCTCGCTGCGAGGAGGGGGCAGAGGCCCCTTGCCTCCTTAACTTAATTTTTAGATTCCGGCCTGAGCCATGGTCGAATGAGGTCGAACCTCTACCCCTGTAAATTCAGAGCACTACCTGTACATTTTTAGAAGTAAACTAGAGTAAAAGAAGTTTTTATCTTTTCCTTCGAGCCTTGTTCTCTTCAGGAACTTAGTCAGTTAAGTCGATAAGTTATAAAAGAAAAAATCGATAAGTTTAGTACCAAGAGAAAGTATCAGAGTATTATAGCAAGAGAAGAATTAATAATCGTCGACCCATAAAGCGAGAGAAAGAGACAACCCAAGCACCATAGAAGATATTGGCATAACAGTCTGGCGAGTCTGTAGCCAAGAGTTTAACAAGAGGCGACCGAAAAGAAATAGAATGTTATAGAAGAAATATCCGTTGATGCCTCCTAACTAGAACCCCGTCGATCCTAACCACCCAAGGGCCATAGACGGAGGGGTTAATATATATATATATATATATTTTTTTTTTTTATTTGTTCTTTCTCCCTCTTCATCTTGCGCGGAATGTTCTCCTATACAAGCGTCGCTTCTTTACGTTAATTATACTGCGTGTTCTTTGCAGTTGAAATGTATATATATATATATATATATATATATATATATATATATATATATATATATATATATATAAATAATATATATATATAATATTATATATATATATATATATTATATATATATATATGCATATATATATTATATATATATATATATATATATATATATATGCATATATATATATATATATAATATATTATATATATATATATATTAGGGTGTTTCATACCTATATGGTAAAATAAAAATGAGCTTGGAGTTTTAATCCACACGTTTCTCCATATTCTAAAGAACAAGAAAACACGTTTGTGCAAGTTTGAACCAGATCGCGCTGCATTTAGAGGTCCCCAACTTTGACGATTTTTTGTCAGTTCATTTCTCGCCTGCCTGCAGTGAAGACGGTTTTCTTCGTCACTTGAGCGGTTCGTGTTGTATAGCCTATTGGACAACTATGGAGTTAATTATATATGCTACTAATTATCTCATTTTACTGTGGTATTGAAATTTATTATTATTTAATTTCTGTCATTTTACTGTGGTAGTGATATTTATTATTAATATTACATGAAATTAATTAGTCTGTTGCATATTGGACAACTAAGCTGGTAATTATTTATGATACTAATTAATGTAATTTTACTGCGGTATTGAAATTTATTTAATTAATGAATTGTCAAAGAGAACGTAGTGTACACGTATCAGTTTTATAAATAAAGAAAAGCAGTAACTGGGACTCGAACCAGTGTCATAGCCGTTTGGCGGCATCGCTCAAGTCGGCGTACACAGCACGCTATCCACTCCCTAGATGGTGTAGTGGATAGCGTGCTGTGTACGCCGACTTGAGCGATGCCGCCAAACGGCTATGACACTGGTTCGAGTCCCAGTTACTGCTTTTCTTTATTTAATTAATGAAATTAATTACGATGTGAAATTATTTCTGTGGAATTATTTAGTTTGTTTTCTTTTCCAGGTGTCTACCAGAGCGAAAACAGAAGTGTTTCTTATTGGCCAGACGGATGCGAACATCACATCAAGTGGCCTTCCAACTCAGTTGCAAGTACTCAAAAAGTACTTTTACCACCAAAAGGAGCAAAAATTTGGACGTACTAAATGCCTGAACCTGTGCCTGGATGCCTGTCTCATATTTTGGGAGAGAGCGAGAATCCCCATGATGCGTCGAGATTCGGCCTTGAGGAAGATGGAATCCCTTCTCAAGGAATACGACCGGCTTGTGAAGCACAAGTCACATAAAGCAGAGTCCTTCCGAGTGAAGGAGGCGATGTTCAAGGAGGCAATAGCGAAGGAGATCATGGACATTGCTCATTCACAGGCTAAGGAAATGATGAAGAATCAGGAGGACATCCACTTTCTCGACATGCAGCGTGAAGATCCAAATTCCTGCAGCATGGGCCCTGTTGACATGAAGCTTCACTATAAGGAGATTAGGAAAAGGAAGAGGCTGGACAAGATTAAGGAACAACAGGAGAAGGCCAGGAAGGAACAAGGAGCTGCAGAAGATACGGGGGCTTTAGTGATTTCAACTTCGTCAGAGACTGACTCAGATGTCGTTGACCCAACCGTGGAAGTTTTTCCATCCTCCTCCAAGGGAAATACCAAGAAGCGACGCAGGAATCTGATCTCACAGGATGTGACGACTACCTACGATCGGCTGAATATTTCGTACCGCGATTCAGCTATGTCGTACGCTGCAGCGGCTAAATCACTAGGTTTTGACTTGGATGAACTGTCCATTTCTGCCAGTACCATGTACCGCACACGCAAGGCTCTCAGGAAGGTGGCTGCTGAAAGTTATCAATCCGACGAAGTTTGTCCTGGTCAGCCTCTTGTCTTGCATTGGGACGGTAAGCTCCTACCTGACAATGAGCAATGGAAGGAGAGCGTTGACCGGATCGCCGTCCTCGTCTCTGGCGACGGCAAGGAGAAGTTGCTCGGCGTTCCTAAGGTGACGTCCAGAACCGGCGAGAAGATAGCGCGAGTTTGCTTGGATTTGGTCAAGGAACACAGGATGGAAGAGCGCGTGCGGGGACTGTCTTTCGACACGACAGCGTCGAACACCGGGATTCATATCGGGGCCTGCGTCCTGATTGAGAAAGGTCTTGGCAGAGAATTCATGTACTTCCCCTGTCGGCATCACATCTATGAAGTCATCCTCAGCTCCGTCTTCAAGCGTGCATACGGCCCTTCAAGTGGCCCCGATATACCCGTTTTCAATAGGTTTCAGGCACAATGGAAGTTCATCGACCGGTTGGACGTGCGGCCGTACGATTTTGCTCAAGTCAATGACTCTATGAGGGAACTGAGGGAGAAGTCAGTCCTGCTGGTGAGAGGGATGGTGAGCACGTCGCATCAGCGCGATGACTACAAGGAACTGCTACAGTTGGTTCTCATCTTCCTGGGAGAAGCAAAAGTGGTGGATTTCCCTCTCAGAGCCCCTGGCGCTTACCATCACACTCGATGGATGGCGATAGCCATCTACTCCTTGAAAGTAATTCTACTGAAGAAGCAGTTCAAGATGTCGAGTCACGAGTTGGAAGCTCTGACAGCCGTAGGTCTCTTCGTGTCCCTCGTCTACATCCGAGGTTGGACTCGTGCTGCAACCTCAAGCAAGGCTGCCGCAGTTGATCTGGAATTTCTGCGTGACGCGGAAGCCTTTGCCATGTCGGGATATTTGTGTGTTAACGCTGCGCAAGAAGCCATGTCTCGACACCTATGGTACATCTCTGAGACTCTTATTGCCATGGCGTTCTTCGACGCAGATGTGGCAGATGAAGAAAAGGCTCAGATGGTCGTCAGTTTGGGTAAGCCCGCATCGAAAAAGGAACTCAAGCGACCCCAAGGGAAGAACGTCAGGAATCTTGCCTCGAAACACCTGGCGGAGTTCGTGACAGGAAAGACGATGGCTTTCTTCCATGCATTCGACTTGGACACAGAATTCTTGAAAAAGCCAGTTGCCGAGTGGACTGAAGTAGAGGGCTTCAAGCAAGCAGCGGCAACTGTTAACAAAATCTCTGTCGTCAACGATCGGGCCGAAAGAGCCATCGCGCTCACCAAAGAGTTCAACTGTTCTCTGACGAAGAACGAAGAGCAGAAGCAGTATTTGCTCAAAACTGTGATGCAGCATAGGGCGAAATACCCGAATAAAACCAAGAAGGATTTCATGGACAAATGATTCGCAAGAAGTGGTTATGTTTTTTGTATCTTTGTGAAAATGTGTAGTGAAATGGTACTCGTTTGTTGAATAAAAATTCATTGACAGATTTTTGTTTAATTTTTTCCGTTTATGATCTGCCAGAGCATCAAACTGGGGACCCGTAAACTTTAAACTATTGAATTAATACTTCGGTTTATCAGTCTCCTCAGCAAATGAAACAAGGGGATCCATGTGGATTAAAATTTTTCCAAACTTTTAATTTATGAAACACCCTAATATATATATATATATATATATAAATATATATATATATATATATATATAATATATATATATATATAATTATATATATATATATATATAATATATATATATATATATATATAAGCACACCGGACAAAAAATTAGTCACCCCTAATAGCACCGATAGTAGGAAGTTCAAGGTCACACAGAGGGCGCTGATGTAGCATTGGTAAGTGACAATTAGCGGTGACGTAGCACACAGGATCAGATCTGTTTCTTGAGGTGGTGAAGACCAAAGTGTGTGTTGGATATAGTCTGCAAAATGGGTCGTGAGGCAGACGTTACTCAGTGGCAAAAAGGAGCCATCGTGTTTGGCAGAGCCCCTCTGACACAAAATGTCTGAAGTAGCCCAATTTGTTGGTGTGTCAACGCGTACTGTCCAGCGAGTTTACAAAGAGTGGTGTAGTTCGCAATCAACTGAAAATCGACGGCGTAACTGTGGCCGGAAAATAATTCTCGACAATAGGGACCGCCGCCATGTTTCTCGTCTAGTAACTGCAAATCGTTTTCAAACCAGAGAACAATTGCTCCAAGAAACCAATGAGGTTCTCCAGCGACCAATTTCCGAACGGACATTGCGACGAGAACTGCATGCGATGGACATCTGGAGCAGGGTACCACGGAAGAGGCCGCTGTTAACAGCAAGTCACAAATTGGCACGTTATAAATGGGCTCAGAGGCACAAAAACTGGACTGCGGCAGATTGGAAACGTGTAATTTGATCCGATGAGTCCCGTTTTTGTTTGTTCTCCAATGATGGGAGGCGACGAGTACATCGCAGGTCGAATGAAGCCTTTAATCCTGAATGCGTCGAAGGTGTTGTTCAGGCTGGAGGTGGTTCCGTGATGTTCTGGGGATGTTTTTCGTACCACGAAATGGGCCCTCTCGTTCCAGTGACGACGAATTTGAACCAGCAGGCGTACCTCCGCATACTAAACTCGCCGGATTCGTGCGGTTATCAAGGCCAGAGGCGCCGTCACACGTTATTAGGTACATTCTGAGAGGGGTGACTAATTTTTTTTTCCGGTGTGCTTTTATATATATATATATAATATATATATGTATATATATATATATATAATATATATGCATATATATATATATATATATATATATATGCATATATGCATATATAACTGCAATGACCGCGCAGTATATAAATGAATAGAAACGACATAAGTGTTAAGGAACGTTTCTGCACACGAGGAGGAGAGATAACGAATAATGAAAAATGAGGCGAACCGCCCGGGAATCGAACCCAGGGCCTTCCAATTGCCGGTTGGACGCTCTACCATTATGCTACGGACCTCACTCAATCACAAATCGAAATTCTCCCACATAGGGCAGAAACCAATGCCCTGAGAGGGCACCCTCGCAAATCGTGAATATGCGCATATAACTGCAATGACCGCGCAGTATATAAATGAATAGAAACGACATAAGTGTTAAGGAACGTTTCTGCACACGAGGAGGAGAGATAACGAATAATGAAAAATGAGGCGAACCGCCCGGGAATATATATATATATATATATATATATATATGCATATATATATATATATATATGTATATATATATATATATATACATATATACATTTAACTGCAATGACCGCGCAGTATATTAACGTATAGAAACGACGTAAGTATAGAGGAGTGTTCTGCACACGTGGAAGAGAAATAACAAACAAATGAAAAATAAGGCACCCGCCCGGGAATCGAACCCAGGATCTTCCGATTGCCGATCAAACGTGCTAACCACTACACTACGGAGCCACGATAGTCAGAAGTTGTAATTCTCCTACATAGGGCAGAAACCAATGCCTTGAGAGGGCACCCTCGCAAATCGTGAATATGTACATTTAACTGCAATAACCGCGCAGTATATTAACGTATAGAAACGACGTAAGTATAGAGGAGTGTTCTGCACACGTGGAAGAGAAATAACAAACAAATGAAAAATAAGGCACCAGCCCGGGAATCGAACCCAGGATCTTCCGATTGCCGGTCAGACATGCTAACCACGGAAGATCCTGGGTTCGATTCCCGGGCGGGTGCCTTATTTTTCATTTGTTTGTTATTTCTCTTCCACGTGTGCAGAACACTCCTCTATACTTACGTCGTTTCTATACGTTAATATACTGCGCGGTCATTGCAGTTAAATGTACATATTCACGATTTGCGAGGGTGCACTCTCAAGGCATTGGTTTCTGCCCTATGTAGGAGAATTACAACTTCTGACTATCGTGGCTCCGTAGTGTAGTGGTTAGCACGTCTGACCGGCAATCGGAAGATCCTGGGTTCGATTCCCGGGCGGGTGCCTTATTTTTCATTTGTTTGTTATTTCTCTTCCACGTGTGCAGAACACTCCTCTATACTTACGTCGTTTCTATACGTTAATATACTGCGCGGTCATTGCAGTTAAATTTACATATTCACGATTTGCGAGGGTGCCCTCTCAAGGCATTGGTTTCTGCCCTATGTAGGAGAATTACAACTTCTGACTATCGTGGCTCCGTAGTGTAGTGGTTATCATATCTGACCGGCAATCGGAAGATCCCGGGTTCGATTCCCGGGTGGTTACCTCATTTTTTCATTTGTTCGTTCTCCCTCCTCATCTTGCGCGGGATGTTCTCCTATACAAGCGTCGGTTCTTTACGTTAATTATACTGCGTGTTCTTCGCAGTTGAAATGTGTATATATAGGTGCGGCATGCGGGAGGTGCCCCCCTCGGGGCATTGGTTTCTGCGCGTATGTAGGAGAATTACGACTTCTGATCGAGTGAGGACCATGGTGTAGTGGTTATCATATCTGACCGGCAATCGGAAGATCCTGGGTTCGATTCCCGGGTGGTTACCTCATTTTTTCATTTGTTCGTTCTCCCTCCTCATCTTGCGCGGAATGTTCTCCTATACAAACGTCGCTTCTCTACATAATATATATATATATATATATATATATATATTATATATATATATATATATATATATATGCATATATATATATATATATAATATATTATATATATATATATATATATTATATATATATGTATATATGTATATATATATATATATATGTATATATATATATATATATAATGTTATAATAATGTTATAATGTTTCAGACCAACAAAGACCCTAGGATCCACTCATGGCTGGTCTACCTAACTGTGTTCGTGTATTGTGTATGTCCTCCGTGGTGGCGGAGGGGACCTACAATTTTACGTGGGTTCCGAACCACAAGAACATAAGAAATTTATGTAAAAACTGCCGGTAAATTGGCAACGACCAATTTTTACGAAACTAAATAATTATCAATTTAAAACTAATTAATTATCGATTTAAAACTAAAGATAGAATCTCTGATCCAGAGGATCCAGTCATAATAGACTACTATCCACAAATATGTTACACTCTATATCTATTTATAAGGACATGCAAATATATCGGATCAAAAGAATCCAGTCAATTTCATTACGGTATCCATCAAGTCACGGTCCATATCGATAGCGGACCAAGTCAAATTTTACAATCATATACATTACAATATATACACTTACGAGAAAAAGAGTAGGTGTGGCTGTAAAGACTGTACAGTAATGTAGAAATGTGTGTGCACCCATTTTGGGTCTCCCATTTAAAGGTGTTTGTGGGGCAAGTGAAGATCATGAGTTTTCGATACCTCACAGTACTATGGGGGGCACCGCTCGGCAGAGGAATCTCTTTAAATGGGGTGTGTAAGGACAGAGAGTATCCCTAACCCAAGACGCTGCCTCCCTATATCCCACAACACTTGTGGGATATATATGCATTTATATATATGTATATGCATATAATATATATATATATATATAATATATATATATATATATATATATATATATATATTGTTTTCTGCGCGTATGTAGGAGAATTACGACTTCTGATCGAGTGAGGACCATGTTGTAGTGGTTATCATATCTGACCGGCAATCGGAAGATCCAGGGTTTGATTCCAGGGTGGTTACCTCATTTTTTCATTTGTTCGTTCTCCCTCCTCATCTTGCGCGGTATGTCTCCTATACAGGCGTCGTTCTTTAAGATATATATATATATATATATATATATATATATATATTTATATATATATATTATATATACAAGGTGGGCGAGAAGTCACCGTACACCCGCATGATACGCACCCGAAATCAATTTGAGTTTACACAGCACTGCACAGCACACACTACTCTGTACAATGGCAGTCTGGCAACAGTGTCGAATGGCAATCTGGTACAGTGTCGAAGATAGTGCGTACGTGACAGCCGTACCCAAGGAATTTAGTTGTGGTGTTGTCGGTATGGTTGATATAAGCAGTTACTCTGTTGAGGAGCGGTTGGTGGCAAGTGTGTGGGTGCATGAGAGACCGCACACGGGACAAACAATGACGTAGGTGATGGCTGTGTTTCGGGAACGGTTTAATAAGGCTCCACCACGAAGAGCGACACTGCTGGATTGGGAAAAACGTGCGTTCGCTCTTGGAAGCGTTAAAGACAAGCCGCGGAGTGGGAGAAAGACAACGCGCTTGGAAACATGTGCAGCGATTGCCGCTTCCATTGGACGTTCCCCAATTAAGTCGACGCGGAAACGATCATCAGAGTTTGGTGTGCCACGGTCATCGATGCGAGACCACATGAAGAAAGACCTGAAAGTGAGGCCGTATCGCCCAACTTTCGTGAATGAACTGTCAGATGCCGACATCGATCGGCGTTATGAATCATGCTGTGCTCTGTTGGACACATTCCCATGTGCCGTATCCCGCTCAAAGGTTCTTTTCAGTGATGAATGTGCCATCTATCGCAGTTCGCGCGACAGAAATGTGGTGTTCTGGTAAAAAGAGAATCCCCCTTTCACGCAGGAGCTGGAACATAATCCACCGCATGTGATGATATGGGCGGGTATGACATCAGGTCATTTGATTGGACCTTACTTTTTCGATGGATCCGTGAACGCGGCATCTTATTTGGCAATGTTGGAGACATGGCTCATACCTCAGCTCAGACATAGGGGACTCATGGATGACGTGTAGCTGCAGCACGATGGGGGCACCCGCACACTTTTCTCTTTCTGTGTGCGACGTTTTGAACGAATATTTTGCAGGCCGCTGGATTGGCCGTGGTTCACCGACATCTCCGGCACCATTACCATGGCCACCACGTAGTCCTGACCTTACCACCCCGGACAATTCGTTGTGGGGTATTATCAAGGGAGTAGTGGCTGCGCGTCGCTACAACACCAACGAAGAGTTGCGCAGAGCTGTGGAAGACGCCTTTCGCACCATTACTCCACAAATGCTCCGACGCATGTCACAGAAGACATGGAGGCGCATCCGCTTGTGTGTCCAGCATCAAGGTGCACATACAGATCCACTGGACATGTAACCACGAAGTACTTAAGTGATTCAGATTAATTATGATTGATTATGATTTCACATTGGTTGGTGTACGGTGACTTCTCGCCCACCCTGTACATATATATATATATATATATAAATATATATATATATATATATATATATATATATACCGGGTGTCCCAATAAAATGTTTGCACATCATATTAACATATATATGTATATATATATATATATATATATATATATATATCAACATGCACTCTTTAGATGACAGTAATATGCGCTGATGTACAGGGTGTCCATAAATGTTTACCCTGAAAACAGTATGCTCTCATGTTTTAATGACGAATCTTACATCCGTTTTCTTTTTACAGGTGATCTTGGACACGCATACAGTTTCTGTGTTGGTGTGTTTCGTCTACCGCATTCGCTGGTAGGAGCGCTGTAGTAGCTGTTCAGTTAAGATGGCGTTTGTGACAGAGAAGGCACAATGTGTTGTGTGGCTTGCAGAAACAAAATCTCTTGTTAGTTTTCAGCGAAGGTTCAGAACAAAGTATAGAAAGAATCCACCTGATGTGAAGTTAATTAAGACGTGGATGAAAAAATTCTTGGAAACTGGAAACGTGGAAAAGGGAAAGAGCAGTGGTAGACCATCAGTTTCCGATGGGACGGTGGAAAACATTCAACTGCCATCTTCCAACAAGATGGGGCACCTCCTCATTGGGCGCATGTTGTTCGTGAAACTCTCGACGCAACTTTTTCACAATCGAAGGATTTGCAGGGACGGGCCAATCCCATATCCCCCAAGATCACCAGACATTACCCCGCTGGATTTCTTTCTCTGGGGTCATGTTAAAGATTTGGTTTATGCCACAGTTGTTCCAGATATCAGGACATTGCGAGAACGCATTACGGATGCAATTGCAACAGTTTACCCACAAATGTTGGAAAATGTGTGGCGTGAGTGTGAATACCGTTTAGACATTTTACGTGCCACTAGGGGTGCACATGTGGAAGTTTATTAAGTTCATTAACTATATATCAAAACTTTGTATGTTTATCTACTTATGATTAAAACTGTGTTTAAATACGACTGTTTATTTAAAGGTTATAGCATGTTTTAATCAGGGTAATCATTTATGGACACCCTATATTAGTATATTTATAGTACTTAGTAATAGTAGTATAGTAATATAGTAATGGTGTATTTTACTTAAATAACAGCAGTATCCCTTGTTACAGGAAATGGTGGCATTGCAGTTATCGTTTGAGCAATGTAAGTGGATTCTGAAGCACTACTGTAAGACGGAGAATGTGGCTGAGGTGCAGAGACATTGGAGAAATGAGTTTGGAACATTACCACCATCACGGGTAACAATTACAAGATTACGTGATAAGTTTGAGACTGACGGAAGAGTGTAAAACGTCAACAAAGGCCGATCTGGAAGACCTCGCACTTCAACTGACAATGAAAGTGTTGAGACCGTGCTACAGGCCTTCACAAACTCTCCAAATAAGTCTACAAGGCAATGTTCTTGTGAGACTGGTGTTTCTAAATCCAGCGTTCATTGCATTTTGCTACGTGAAAAGTGGAAACCGTACATACCTAGACTGCTCCATGCAATGAATGAGAATAATCCAGATCGTCGAAAAGAATTTTGAGTGGTTTTTGCACATGTGTGATGAAAAACAATCTTTTCCTGATTTCATTGTTTGGTCCGATGAAGCCACTTTTATACTTAACGGTACTATCAATCGACACAACTGTGTGTACTGGGCCACCGAAAATCCAAACGTAACAGAAGAACGAGCACTTAATCAACCAGGAGTGTCAGTGTGATGTGGTCTGTCTTCCAGAGGACTGATAGGGCCATTTATCTTTGAGGACACTGTCACAGGTTCTGCTTACTTATCAATGCTGTAAGACAACATTGTACCTTCAGTCAGAGCTCTTTTTTTGGAAGAAGAGTGTTACTTTCAACAGGATGCGCGCCACCACATTACCACAATGACGTTAGAAATTTTCTCCTAGAAGATGGATAGGACGTAGGGGATGTACGAAGTATCTACCACGATCTCCTGACTTAATACCCTTAGACTTTTACTTTTGGAGCACTCTGAAGAACACTGTGTATGCTGAAAAACCAAGGACCCTACAGGCCTTGAGACACGAAATTGAAATCCTGTGCCAACATTCCATTCCGAACAATCCGAACAGTATGCCGATCTGTTGCGCGCCGTTGTCAAGAATGTATTGATGCTAGTGGCGGACATTTTGAACATTTAAAACATTAAAGTAAGCAGCACAACCATGAAGGT
Organism: Bathynomus jamesi; assembly: GCA_023014485.1. Classification (NCBI taxonomy): domain Eukaryota; kingdom Metazoa; phylum Arthropoda; class Malacostraca; order Isopoda; family Cirolanidae; genus Bathynomus; species Bathynomus jamesi. The sequence continues at coordinate 472,068 of JAJOZX010001827.1, read as the reverse complement.
ATTGACGCTGCTGGCTGATATTTCGAACATTTAAACATTAAAGAAGTCTATTTGCTATCTATTTACTACCCGCCTATTTTGCTTATTGATATATATGTTAATATGATGTGTAAGCATTTTTTTGGGACACTCGGTATATTAGGGACGAAACGGGTAGCTATTTTAACAGGTAAACGGATTATGGTACCCGAAGTGGTACCCGAAGTGCAACATTATCATTAAAATTAAATTTAAATTAAAACAACAGCGATTTTGGGAACATGATACTTTATTCTACTACGCACACACAAAAACCTAAGCATAATACTGAATGTTACACACTGCAAAATGCAAATACAGGTAATTTTTCACAATTTTTTGCCATTTTTTATAAATAAAAAAAATTTAAACAAGAAATGGATGTGTAGTATGTAGACTATTTTCAAGACTTTCGACGACTTTTTACGACTGTTTTGAGTCGCGAAAAAGGTCCTATGTACGTTACTACCCGATTTTTGAGCAGTTACCCGATCGAGTCGGGTATGCTCGGTTAATACAGTGCCCGCGAAAAGTATCCGATCACTCAAGAAAATACAATATTTTCCCTTGATATTCAGAGACACGTAATTCACTTTCTATTTGTTCTAGCGACATCTGGTAACTTTGAGGTTGCTCGCTGATATGAGAGCTATCCAACGCATTCTCAAATTAGTGTTCTGGTAGCCTTCGTTGCGGGTGGCTGTGTCTCAAATTTGTCAGATTTCACTGTTTGTGTAAATTTCTTGATATTTTTTTTTTTTTTTACAGAAAGTGGTGTAAATAAAATTTATATATAATGTGTGCTAAAAAACAACTTAAGAGTGATTGTCGAGGTGCTATTGTTGCTTTGCATGCATGTGGGAAATCACAGAGACAGATAGCTAAGGAATTAAACATATCCCAAAGTACCGTTAATTTATGGGTTTCACGGGCTAAGAACAATGGTGGCCTAACCACGCCAGTCCCTAAAAAACGATCTGGCAGACCGAGAAAAACAAATTCGCGAACAGACAAACTTATGAAACGTTTAGTATTGAAAAACCCAACAATAACTGCGAAAGAAATAAAATTTAATATGAATAATTTGTTATCTGGTGTTTCTGAACGAACTATCCAGGAGCGGCTCCAAAAAGAACTCGGATTACCATCTCGCCATGCTGCTAAGAAACCGTTCATTAATGAAAAAATGCGTAAAAAACGTGTCGCATTTTGTAAAAAATACATTCATTGGACTGTTGATGACTGGAAGAAGGTTTTATTTAGCGATGAGTCGACATTTTTGACATTCAGAAGTTGTCCAAAAAAGGTTCGCCGGCCTATTGGCTCAAATAGGATGGACCCTAAAGACAAAGAAACACCCTCCAAGTGTGATGGTTTGGGGTTGTTTCGGTTACTATGGGCGTGGAAACTTATATTTTCTTCCGAAGAACACAACTATGAATGGTGCACGGTATTTAGCAATGCTACAGGATAAACTTCCAATGGCAATGGCAATCCAAAGGACAAAAACATACATGCATGATGGTGCACCATGTCACAGGGCCAAAATAGTGACAAAATGGATTACTGACAATAAATTTGATATTTTGGATTGGCCTGGTAATAGTCCAGATCTCAATCCGATAGAAAATCTGTGGCTAATAATAAAAATAAGGTTGAATGCCACGACACTGGCTCAGTCGAAAAATTACAAGAGGCCATCAAAAAGGTATGGTGCAAGGAAATATCAGTGGAAGTTTGTCAAAACTTGATTAAATCCATGCCAAAACGTCTAGAACAAGTCATCCAAACCAAAGGACAGATGACAAAATACTAATATAAGGTTAGTATACATTTAAACATTGTTTTTTATGTAAAAAATACAAATTTCAAGGGTGATCGGATACTTTTCGCGGGCACTGTACATTACCCGATCGGGTCGAGTACCCTTTCGGGTACCCGTTTCATCACCAATATATATATATATATATATATATATATATATATACACAAAACAACTCAGAATGGTCCCATGAGACACTTACATGTTAAACACAGACCGTGCATGGAACAAGGAACTCTTAAACTCACACGTGATCGAGTCTACAGTCACATCATTATTGCTTTGCACTACGCGTTAAATACGCCTTAACAATATTTCACCGCTCAATGTGTGCGAGCGCCTATACTCGATATAAATGGCCTTCATATCGTTCAATACTCTTTTTGTGCTCACTTTACATTCGGTTGGCAAGTTATCTTTAAACACGGCTAGAATACATTCAAAAACACGCACAAAGAGGCCATCGTTCGCCACCACGTCATTATTAAATAGAAGTTTATAAACACTCCTTTCCAATTGAGGGTTTTTTGTTACCGTCCCGAGCTTTTCAATCGTGAACTCTTCTTCACTCTGCGTAGCGGCAATTGAAATAATCTTCCAAGTCGTAACGGCAACTACTCATTATATAGAGGTACAACTCTTCAGGGTGAACAATGTAGGTGAGCTCGGCCCTGTACCGCTCAAGTCATTTGCACCAAAGTTCGGGATATGGATATTTCGAGGAGTCTAAACCTTTTAAATAAGCATCCAGCTCTAGACCATTCTCGCCTTGTTCATTCCTACATTCGATAAATCCATCAAACAGAGCGGTGTATGCGTATTCAAGAACCGTGTCAAAATAAATCATATCCATAACACGAGGGTCTAATATAGGCTTCATCTTGCGGAATCCGACGATTTCAAACATTCTGTCGAGGATGAATCGATTTCGCGTGGGGACAATAACGTTATTATCAGATGCATTCTTCCACATCAGTCGTATATCAATGCATGGCTGGTCTTAATTTATACAGAACGTACAAACAACGGCATATGAGGGGGCATCACAATCTATTCTCTTCTTGTACCTACACCAGCAGGTATTTTATAAAGGTCCTCACCCCACTTTTCAACTATCACGAAGATTCTATTCATCTTCTCAACACTTAAATAAATAACATTACGTTTGCTTGCTTGCCTGCAAATCGTTTCAAGTATCATAGGTAGTTAATGGTGTCGGTTTCACGCCTGAACACACGCAATGAATTCGTCACTGACATATCGTACGCGGCATTGAGAAGGCTTCTCAAAAGAAGTTCCATCGTATTCGCACGTCCAGTCGGTTCAAGCTCTGAGATGACTATGACCATCCGCTGCGCTGTTTAGCTGGGGAACAGGTGCGGATGAGTGTCACATGGGTGAAACGTGTAGGGCTTGATCGAACTCGTGTGTTTCGGAGGGGTGAGGTACAGGGGTGGGCGGCTCAGCTCGACTGGGGGAGCGAGCCACACTATAAACTGCTAAATCGTGTACGGGTTTGTTCCAACATGAAAGAGCCATGTGAATACTTGTGCCCATTATAATGGGTAATCAGAATTTTTTCCGCTGCATGAAAGAATATCGGTTTTAATGTTTTATCGAAATGCGCACCAGACATTTTCGTTCATTTTCACGAATTAAACACAGCTTATTCACAATCCTGTGCACTATTTGAGAGAAACATATTCACATATTTTTCCATTTTGTTTAACAATCGATACTCGTCTCTAAAGTCTGTTAAAAACTCGCACAGGCTTTTAGCCACAACCTCACTACAAACCTCGTCATGATATATATTAATATAGTGGTAAAAATACTTAAGCTTCTTCATGATGACAAGATTTACATTCTCAACCGTAAGGTACGAGTACTCGGTATGATGTAACATGACATAATATCGCTTGTCACACGACTCATCAACAAGACTCATTATCCATAACAGTTGCTTATCTTCTGCACGTGTTGTTTCTTCTACTTCACGGTATATGTGAGCTTTTATAAAGGTTAAGTCTACAACATACTTCAATACATCGCTTGTACCACGAAATCCTACAATGCCCTCGCCAGAAGAGCCGTAGAGTACTTAAACATCTTGTTCCTTCGCACGGTTCAATGTAGCCTTAAAAGTGTCAAAGGAGGGTGAAATAGGGAGTCTTTCAGTATCCACCACATCTTCACACTTTGCCGAATACCACTTTATAAACGTTGAACACGCAGTATTAAAGGTAGCCATTACTATTTTTCGTCTACGCGTGAAAATACACGACTGAGCTCAAGGGTTTGCAGAGGTCAACTGAGCACGCCTGGGTAGAGATATGCTTAGGTAGTGGCAGGAGTCAAGTGACCGATCTTACAGTGGGCGGAGCTTAGGAATGTATACACGCACGCACGCAAAGGAGAAAATGAAACCTTAACTGAAGCAAATATACGTAGTAAATAAACATATCGTTAAGCGAAGGATACCTTTTTAATCGCTGAGTGCTATTATCAGACTAAAGATGAAAGTAGTATAAAGGATAAATTTAAAAATTCTAAAAAAATATATACGAATGTTTTGGTCGTCTTCATACAGACTTCACGTTCCAGGAGAAATTGCTCATGGACGGCGTCGACCTGAAACTAAAGCTCAAACGCACGAGTCCTGAGATCTGCATAAATCTGGGACCTGATCAAGAAAAGGGCGCAAAACTGTTGTGATTCACATCATGGAGACATATTTACGTGTACGGCGAGTGAAATTAAGCTCCCCGAAATATGTAAAAATTGAAAAATATTTAATACAGGCAACAGTAAAATATCCAATTAACAGCGTAGAGATCAAACTACACACGGTGCCCGTCGGGTTGTCCTCGAAGCAGCTAGAAAACTTGACCCTGGGAGTTCTACCTAAAAGGATATCAATTGGAATGCAAGATCACGCCTCGACGAAAAGAAAATATAAAAAAAGTGCCTTTACATTCGAGAATTTCGGCCTTAAAAATATAACTCTATACGTAAATGGCGTCACATTTGGGGGAGCCTTTGATTGTTGATTACTCATCAGACGCTGGTTCCCGCTCTGCGCGAGAGCTTATAGTAGTCTGGCTCATAATGCATGTGCCTGTGACGAGCTTGGGTTTGGCGTAACGCAGAAAGAATTTTTGGAAGAATTTAACTTTTAACAATTTGATATTACCCCTGACTTGTCTGCTAATATAAATACGCACTTAAGTCCACAACAAAGTGGAAACATCTCAGTCAGGTTGTAATTTGCCAACCCTATAGACGCGCCTATTAGCGTACTCATGTACCTCGAATCACAGGCTCCAATAAAAGTTGATCGTTTCAGGAACGTGGTCACAGACTTTTAAAATGGACACGAATACACTCCGATAGTAATGAAAAGTGACCGAATCACACGCTCCAAATTTATCGGCGTGTTTGCGAAGAATGGAATATTGAAATTGCCAACTACGAGAGATTGGTATGAGATTATTGTGAACACCGACATTGTAGGGGGTGAGGGGATTCATTGGTTTGCAATCTATTTTAAAAATAGGGAAAGAATGTAATATTTTGATTCACTGGGTACTCAACCCTGGAGTGATCCTGTTGTCGTACAATTTATCGAACAGCTACATGTCCCTGAAATTGTCTGAAATCCTTACCGCCTCCAAGGATATTTTAGTGATACTTGTGGCATGTATTGCCTTTCATTTCTCCTGCACATGTCACGTGGGAAGGGTTTTATAAATTTTTATAAATTATTCGATTTGTGCGACACTGAAATGAATAAGGAAACGGTATGCAGGCAAATAAAAAAAAGGTTCGCATATGTTCGCACTCATTTTGTTGTGTAAAGGTGTGTGTGTGTGTATATATTTGTATCTATATTGTGTAAAGGTGTATATACATTTGTAAAATGTCTCCATTAAGGCTTATTTAATGGACGTTAGTTCTGTAAGCCGCTTTGTGCATGTTTTCTACCATTCACTAAATTACTTCCTCGATGACCTGGCATTCGTTGGCCCGGATGTGAGCCAATACCTCGATCCCGGTATTCAGGCCCATGGGCTGGCTGCGGGATAAAGCCTTCAAATCTTTTATTTCCCTTTCATCAAAGCTGTCACGAAAAGTTGCTATAACATGTTCGATCTCCGTATCGGTCCTTTAAGGAGAAATTAACATGATTAATTCATACTGATTCTTTTTAATTAAAGTCCATTTTTTCATGAATCGAATTGTGTTCGGAAATCATAGCTCAGTGCTAATGCAAACTAGGCTATAATTGAGGTCACCTGCTAATGAAACATTTACTATAAAATGCGAGGAGTATGAAAAAAACTTACATTAGTTTCTCGATGACCTGGCGCTCGTTGGACCGGATGTGAGCCAATACCTCGACCTCGGTATTCAGGCCACTTCGTTGGCTGTGTGGAAAAGCTTCAAAATCATTTATTCCCCTTTCATCAAAATGAAAAAAAGCTATAACACGATCAAGTTCCGCATCGGACCTTTAAGGAGAAATTAACATGATTAGTTCATACTGAGTCATTTAAAATTAAGCTCAATTAAAGTTTAGTTAAAGAGTTACAATAAGAGAAAATGCCGATTAGGACGCCTGGCAAATTATAATCACAAAGCAGATATCCTGACACTTTTGAAAAGTAAGAGTGCTAAGACATCGTCTGCCGGAATCGGGTCTCGAGCCCGGGTCAGCAGGCAATTCTTAAAAGTTTTAATATTTCTAAAATCCTACTTTAGAACTTTCTAGAAATTTTTAAGTTATCAAGAAATGTGTTATTAAAACCACACCATATATATATATATATATATATATATATATATATATATATATATATATATTCCGAAATAACCGCGGAGGAATCAGAGAATGGGCAATAAATAAAAACCTATTGTTTTTCACCAAATATACACAGAGTAATATATATATATATATATATATATGTATATATATATATATATATATATGTTAAACACTCAGGGGACCATTCTGAGTTTGTGTATATATATATATATATATATATATATAAATAGAGACCGGGCCTCGACCTCTAGGCAAATATCCTTTCACATCGTTTTGTTACGACTTTTTATAAATAATTATTTAACACTGTCGCAGGTGATAATAGCCCGAGAATAAATAAGAAACTAGTGTTTTAAAACGCATTTATTATAGCTAACACTGAATGAAACGACGTATATAATCACAAATTAAATTAATTACTTACATTTTAATGTCGTCTTCAGTGGTCGGTTCTTGCACTCCGTCACAAATTTCTGCAACAGTCTGCGTTGAAAGAATTTCATTCTCGTCAGTCGCAGCGAAAAGATAAATTGCAGAGAGCGATAAGGCATCCTCGTCTTCAAACAAATCCAGAAAGAGGTAGAGCTGCAGCCGTTGGCTATGGCGAGGTATTTCACTGCTTGATAAAAACAACTGAATTGGAGCCCTGTGGAGAAAATGCCCCTTTTTATAAACGGGTCGTAATTGTGAACATCCCACAATACCCGATTCGCGAGTTTCCTATTGGCTATCGGTGAAATTTGGGCGGATTATAATGCGTGAGTGATGCCATCAACCAACCAGAGGTCCTGGGGCTCCACCCACAGGGTTGTCATTGGCAGCCCCGTGAAATCTGCGGCGTGTCAAATATATCTTCCCGTTCCAGAGCCGTGGAGAGAGAAGCATATTGTTTTAAAATTAAATCTTGCTTTCAGGGGCGCCGATGAGTTGGTGGGAGACGGGAAAATGGAGCAACCAATTATTTATGAGAGTCTTAACGATACTGGAAAATAAATTTGTAAATGGGTTTATGGTACACCCTTCTAAAATAGGTTCCGAAAAATTATTATTTCCTCTGAAATAACTATTAAAGTCACTTATCCGTCAAGGATTGTAGATGTAAAGTTTAAGACGCGTATAAATGAAAAATCATTTGTGCGTGAAGGATCGCCTACCGTACTATATACTGGGGTATTAGGACCTTACCTGTATATCTTCGATTGTCAGAAAAGGAAGGGTTTTAGTGACAATCTAAAATATATTCGGAATTCGGGTACAAATCGCATATGTTTGAGAGAAACGCTAAACTGAATTCTGAACTGCGCGTGAAGTTTGGACGCATCATAAAGGTGTGAGTTTAATCTTTATGATGTCTATGCCCCGAAACAATAAAACTCCTGCGAAAAGAAGTTTATTTATTGGAAATTTAAAATCGATACTATCTATCGCTTCCGCCAAACTGTCGCCACTGAACTACCCAATTTTCAGAATGATATTTAATATAATTGTGGGTGTGTGTGTATATATATATATGTAACGTAAAGAACGACGCTTGTATAGAAGAACATTCCGCGCAAGATGAGGAAGGAGAACGCACAAATGAAAAAATGAGGTATCACCCGGGAACCGAACCCGGGATCTTCCGATTGCCGGTCAAATATAATAACCACTACACCATGGGCCTCATTCGATCAGAAGTCGTAATTCTCCTACATACACGCAGAAACCAATGCCCTGAGGGGGCACCTTCCGCATGCCGCACATATATACATTTCAACTGCCAACAACGCACAGTCTAATTAACGTAAAGAACGACGCTTGTATAGAAGAACATTCCGCGCAAGATGAGGAGGGATGAAAAAATGAGGTAACCACCCTGGTGTTTACCTCATTTTTTCATTTGTTCGTTCTCCCTCCTCATCTTGCGCGGAATGTTCTTCTATACAAGCGTCGTTCTTTACGTTAATTATACTGTGCGTTGTTTGCAGTTGAAATGTATATATATATGTATATATAAATTTTTTTTTCATAAATATTTATATCCTTCTTTTGTTCAGCTATTTACATCTTTTAATTAGGAATTGTTTAGGAAGGTTTTTGTTTATATCGCTTTTGCTTTTCTTTTTCTCTTAATTTCCCTCCTTTATCATATTTCCTTTCTATTTATTCATTTGTGTTGCACACTTTCACCTTCATTTTAATGATATGTGTACCATTACAGTTTAACGGGAGCCCCACTAGGATACCCTGGTTTCCCATTTATCTACCAACCGTGGAAGGATGCGCCCACACAGGTTCTCGAACCCAGCGCATATAGTCGCGAATATAGTTGTTTGTATGTAATATTTTATGGGCGTATAGGCGGGAGGGTACGTGCATTTGTCCAAAGATGTATACACTGCGCCAACTGGCTGATAATACCTGGAGGCACTGGCTGATTAGGAGCATATAAGACAGCGGGAGCTTAGCTGAAGTCTTAATATGCGCTTGTCCGGTACACGTTCTTCATTTATAGTCCTAAATAGTGTTTCAAACAATTCCCACATTATTTTTGCGTTGGAGATCCCCATTACGTGTTTACAATTAACGTGTGACAAATCATTTCTAACTTTACAAAAGTCTGTGTGCTGGAAGTTAGGAATTTTAGTCGAGTTAGCTGGTTTTGAGTGACTTACTGAGAGGACAAACTCTACCATATTGTGATCGCTATTGCTTGAAGGTTCTATTACTTGAAGATCCGTGATTAGCCTACATATAACCGTAACAAGTTTGATGACGGGGCCTACATATAACCGCAACAAGTTTGAAATATATAAATATATATATATATATATATATATATATATATGAAATACATATATATTTATATATCATATATATATCTATTATATATATTGTATATATACATATTTTATATATATATTATATATATATTACAACTAAAATAATTAAAAGAAAGCATTGATGTGCCGCTAACAAAGATTTTTAATGCGTCTATTTCTGACGGGTGCGTACCATATAATTTCAAGATAGCAAATATAACACCTATATTTAAGAAAGGCGATAAAGGTGCGGCGGGAAATTATAGGCCAATCAGTTTAACGTCTGTTGTAGGTAAGCTACTGGAATCAATAATTAGGGATCGTATCGTCCGACACTTAGAATTGCATAACTTGGTTAGAAATACGCAGCACGGTTTTAGGCGAAACAAATCTTGCTTAACTAATCTTTTAGAATTTTTTCAAAGCGTGGTTGAAGTTTACGATAGTCATCGGGCGGTTGATGTAGTGTATTTAGATTTTCAAAAAGCGTTTGACACCGTACCGCACAAGACTCATTGAAAATCTAAGTCTCATGGAATCAGGGGTGTAGTAATAAATTGGATAGAAGAGTGGTTGCGAGGTAGGAAACAGAGGGTGGCCGTTGATGGAGCGGAGTAGTGTTGGGTTAATGTAGCGAGCGGCGTTCCACAGGGTTCTGTATTGAGCCCCTTCGTTTTTCTTATATACTGTATATATTAACGATTTAGATGTCGGCTTAATGAGGACAATTTCAAAGTTTGCGGATGGCATGAAGTTGGGTTGTAGGGCGATTAGTGGCGAAGATAGAGGTAAAATCCAGTAGGATCTGAATAAAATAGTTGATTTGTCAGTCACATGGCAAATAAGATTTAACGTCGATAAGTGCAAAATTTTACATATAGGTTCGCGTAACGGTAATTTTGTCAGGGAAGGAGTTAGCAAGCGTAGAGCAGGAAAAAGATTTAGGAGTTAGAGACACTGGTGATTTAAAAGTGGCGAAAAAAAGTACAGCAGCGTTCAATAAAGCGAACAAAATGTTAGGTTTTATAGCTTGGAATTTTGAGTACAAATCGCGCGATATTATTGTTCCTCTTTATAAATCATTAGTAAGATCCCATTTGGAGTACGCGATCCAATTGTGGAATCCGCATATGAGAAAAGATATAGACAAAAACGAAAAAGTTCATAGACGAGCAACTAAGATGATTCCGTCGCTTAGGTCAAAGTCGTACGAGGATAGGATTAAGGAGTTAAAATTGACTAAACTCGAGACTAGGAGTCTAAGGGGTGATCTAATCCAGGTTTTCAAAATTATGAGCGAGTTCGATAACGTAGATAGAGATAGCTTTTTCGAAATATCTCAATATAATAGGACTACAAATAACGGGTGTAAGTTGACAAGTAGAAGATTCGAGACAGCAGTTGCCAAAAAACGTATTTACGCATAGAATAGTAAATAGGTGGAATAGTTTGCCGGTAGAAGTAATTAGTAGCACGTCTATAAACATGTTTAAAAATCGATTAGACGCATATATTGATAGATTGGGTATAGTTTAAGGAAGTAAAATTAAGGCTTTGTGGTTCGGAACCCACGTAAAATTGTAGATCCCTTCCGCCACCACGGAGGACATGCATAATACACAATTACGAACACAGTTAGGTAGACCAACCATGAGTGGATCCTAGGGTTTTGTTGGTCTGACATATATATATGTATATATGTTATAATGTTATAATGTTTCAGACCAACAAAGACCCTAGGATCCACTCATGGCTGATCTACCTAACTGTGTTCGTAATTGTGTATTGTGCATGTCCTCCGTGGTGGCGGAGGGGACCTACAATTTTACGTGGGTTCCGAACCGCAAGGAACATAAGAACATAAGAACATATATGTATATATATTATAATGTTATAATGTTTCAGACCAACAAAGACCCTAGGATCCACTCATGGCTGATCTACCTAACTGTGTTCGTAATTGTGTATTGTGCATGTCCTCCGTGGTGGCGGAGGGGACCTACAATTTTACGTGGGTTCCGAACCGCAAGGAACATAAGAACATAAGAAATTTTTATAGTGGGCACACTAGGGGCCACGTCGGCCCATCGAGGGGGCTCCACTATGTAAAAACTGCCTGTACATTGGCAACAACCAATTTTTACAAAACCAAATAATTATAAATTCAAAACTAATTAATTATCAATTTAAAACTAAAGATAGAATCTCTGGATCCAGAGGATCAAGTCATAATAGAGTACTATCCACAGATATGTTACACTCTATATCTATTTATAACCGACATGGAAATATATCAGATCCAAAGAATCCAGTCAATTTCATTACGGTATCCATCAATACCAGTACCTTGCCAACCAAAAATAAGTCACGATCCATATCAATTGCGGACCAAGTCACAATTTATATATATATATATATTTTTTTTTTTTAACTGCAAACAACACACAGTACAATTAATGTAAAGAACGACGCTTGTGTAGAAGAACGTTCCGCAAAAGATGAGGAGGGAGAACGAACAAATGAAAAATGAGTTAACCACCCGGGAATCGAACCCGGGATCTTCCGATTGCCGGTCAGATATGCATATCTGACAGGCAATTGGAAGATCCCGGGTTCGATTCGCGGGTGGTTACCTCATTTTTCATTTGTTCGTTCTCCCTCCTCATCTTGTGCGGAACGTTCTTCTACACAAGCGTCGTTCTTTACATATATATATATATATATATATGTATATATATGTATATATATACCGTGTGACCACAAAAATTGTCCCTGTTTTTAATCGCTTAATACTCAGTCATTATTGCAGCTTCACAAATGAAATAAAAAGAATTCGAAAGAGAACATTTTAAAGTTTTAATTTATTCTACATGTGTTCAAAGTGACGTCCCTGGACATTCTTACATTTCACACAACGGGAAAGGAAGTTATTTATTACATTTTCCAAAACGCTGCATTCAATGGACTGTACACTCTCTACCACCGCTTGCTTTAATTCTTCGATAGAGGATGGCTCTTGCCTGAATACTTTGTCCTTGACAAATCCCCAGAGAAAAAAGTCCATAGGTGATAGATGGGGAGATCTTGCGGGCCAGGGAAACTGCGAGCGATGAGAAATGAATCTTTGTTCAAAAAATCTTGTTAAACATTCCAGTGATTGCCTAGTTGTGTGGGCTGTTGCTCCGTCTTGCTGAAACCACTTGTTACTGCAGTTTTCTTGTTCAAAAACAGTGTTCAGCATTTCTACATATCGTTCTGAAGTTACTGAAAGCGGTCTCCTTGTCTCTGGGTCCTCAAAAAAGTAAGGACCATAAACCTTGCTGCTACTCAAACCACACCAGACAGTAACTTTTGGTGAATGCAGAGGTTTCTCCAAGTGTATATTTGGCTTGTTTTGTGACCAACACCGGTAATTCTGTCTGTTGATGAACCCATTGAGATAGATGTGGCATTCATCACTGAATATTATGTCACTTAATCTTATCTGGTTTTGTTCAATTATTGTTTCAATGCGTTCACAAAACATCAAACGACGCTGGTAGTCTTGTTCGCTAAGCTGTTGCAAACACATAATTTTGAATGACTTCATTCTCAAATCCAACGTGATTATTTTCCGAATGCTCTCCCGTTTGATTCCTGTCACAGCTGATAGTCGTCTCACAGATTTCTTGTTGTCCGTTTCAAGCTGATTTGCGACTGAATCAATGTTTTCAGCGGTTCGCACACCTTTGCTGCGCCCAGAGTTGCCTTTATGCATGTTCTTGATTGAGCCGTGATGTTTCCATTTTGCGAAAATCCTGCGAATCGTTTTAGGATCTATGGTCCTTTGCTGACCGTATTGTCGTCTGAAAGACCGTTGGGTGGCAACTACCGAGCCATGTTTGATCATCTCTTCTGCGATGAAAACACGTTGCATGTCCGACAAATAACCCATGATTGTGGTGGATAAAACTGTCATTTTTTTATAAGTACTGATTTCGTATCCAGGATATCGAAAAAATTAAATAAAACTTTTAAATATTCTTTTTCGAAAGCTTTTTATTTCATTTGTGAAGCTGCAATAATGACTGAGTAATAAGCGATTAAAAACAGGGACAATTTTTGTGGTCACACGGTATAATACATATATATATATAGTATATATATATATTAAAAATATATATATATTATATATATATTATATTACATATATTATATATATATATTATATTATATATCTTGTCAAATCAGAAAAACGCGATTTCGCTAGAACAGTTCCGGTCAGAGTTAGATGCGTTGAAAGAGACGCTCCTCCCAAAGGCCAGTTACTCGGAAGTAGTTCAGCAAGCCAGATCTCCAAGAAGCGCGTCGGGCAGCGAGGGAAACGAAATCCCCGCCTCCAACTCCCCCACTGAAGGTGGGGTGGAAACGCAGCATGCAGGGGTAGCAGTCAACCCCCCTCCTGTTCAGGAAAGGACCCCTGCTCCCGATCTCACAATGAGGAACAGGGACGGTCCAATGCCGAGAGTCGAGGCATCATTGCCCTCTTCCCTGCCTCCCACTGCAGAGGAGAGGTGTTCGATTACGCCTCGCTCGGTGCGCAGTTTCCCCCTTCCCACCGAAGAAGGAGAGGCACGCGCTGCCGTCAGGCTATAAACACCGCTAACAGACCCTCACCAAGCCACAGAGTAAGGGAGGGGCCTCCTATCCCCCAAAGGTTGTGCCACCCATCCCCCAGGCAGGCGAACCCTGCCTCAGGGAGTTACGGGTGGGTAACTGTAACAGGTGCCCTTCCCGAAGGTTTCCTCAACCGGTTTCCGCGGCGAGGCCATCGATGGAGAATCTCGCCCAATTTGTGTCGCGAATTCAGCTCTCGAACGAGGTAAGCGATATTCGACACATGATGGAAGAAGTCAGTGGTGAACACATTATAGTGATAGTTAATAAACTAAACACACGAAATCTCCGTATTATAACTCTTTTAAAGTAATAATTAAAGGTGTAAATGCACATTTCAACCCGTTTAATATGAGTCAATGGCCAGACGGTATTATTGTTAAGGAGTTTATTCACTTTTCCAGAAGATTTGATAACAGGCAAAATAATAATAAAAATAATAATAATAATAATAATAGTAATAATAATAATAGGCGCCCTAACGGTAATGCCTGAAAGTTGTACTGTGTATAATAATAATCTTACTAATAATAATAATAATCTTACTAATAATAAATTCTCTATCAGTCATGGCGGATAACACCGGTCTGCATGAAAATCGATTTCTTTATTTTGAGTTGTGATTCTGAAGCAGTTCGCTGCGCTGAATTCAAAAATGCTACCAGTTTTTTTCTATCACCCACAGTTTTAAAGGTATTAGCAAAACAATTTTGGGGCGTTTTGTAATTTTTTACCTTTTTTATCTTTAATTAATTTCGTTTTTTCATATTTTTCAGAGAGATAATTCTAACATTACGTCTTTCAAATTTTAATAATGGCTTCTAGAGGATGTACCCATAGTCCAGACATATTTTGTTATATTTGTGGTAGGTATGTTGTAAAACAAAGGACAAATGTAACGACCTTCATTAAGAGAGCTTATCATGCATGCTTATTTTGGAATTAAATTAGGAGATCAAGACAAAAGTTGGGCTCCACACAAGGTTTGTCTTACGTGTGTTGCGGCACTAAGGAATTGGAGCAAATGTAAAAAGAAAAGTTTGCCATTTGGGATCCCTATGGTATGGCGCGAGCCTAGAAACCATACCGACGACTGCTACTTCTGTTCTTGCAATGTTAAAGGTTATAATGCAAAGAATAAAGAGAGCCTTCAATACCCAAGTCTTCCATCTGCAATAAGGCCGGTACCCCATGGTCCAGAAGTTCCTATTCCCCCCCCCCACCCGAGAGTCTGGATCAATACAATTCAGATTCTGATTCAGCTCCAAATCCAGACAATTATGATATTTATGAACAGCCAACAGCTGACCGAGATCCTCCTAAACCATTAACCCAAGCCGAACTAAATGACTTAGTCAGGGATTTGAATCTGCCCAAGGACTCTGCAGAACTTTTGGGGTCTAGATTGCAGGAGAACAATTTATTGGCATTCGACACATACTTCGCTTGGTACAGAAATCGTGAGAAAGACTTCGTGCCTTTTTTCGAAGAAGATGGTCCCTTGGTATTTTGCAAGGACATCACAGGATTAGTGTGCAAGCTAGGCATCGAATACCAAACCAGTGACTGGAGGTTGTTTATAGATTCCTCTAAGACCAGTCTAAAAGGAGTGTTACTGCACAACGGTAACAAATATGCATCAATCCCATTGGCCCATTCTACTCATTTAAAAGAAACCTATGATAACATGAAACTGCTTCTGGAAAAAATTCAGTATCAAAATCACAGATGGATATTGTGTGGGGATCTCAAAGTCCCTTGCATGTTACTTGGGCAGCAATCAGGATACACTAAGATGCCATGTTTCATCTGCGAATGGGATAGTCGAGCACGTGACCAGCACTGGAAGAGGAAAATTTGGCCTCCTAGAGAGAATCTTACCCCAGGATCAAAGAACATTTTACATAAACATCTAGTTGAACCAAATAAAATCCTCCTACCACCCTTGCACATTAAGTTAGGCTTGATGAAACAGTATGTCAAAGTATTGAATAGAGAAGGTGAGTGTTTCAAGTACATTTGTTCAAAATATCCAAAGATTAGCTACGAGAAAATAAAGGAAGGTGTTTTTATATGTCCTCAGATTAGAAAGTTATTGACAGACGATCATTTCCTGAACACAATGACCAATAAAGAAAAAGAAGCATGGCTTGGTTTCAAAGATGTTGTTGAAAACTTCTTGGGAAACTACAAAAGCCAAAATTATGAAAGACTGGTGGAAAATACGCTTAAAAAGTTTTGCGCCTTAGGCTGCAACATGAGCCTGAAAGTTCACTTCTTATTTTCGCATCTTGACCGTTTTCCCGAAAATCTCGGAGATGTCAGTGAGGAGCAAGGGGAACGATTTCACCAGGACATCAAAACCATGGAAAGAAGATATCAAGGAAGATGGCATACAAATATGATGGCGGATTACTGCTGATGTCTGCAACGAGATCAGCCTAACGCACAGCATAAGAAAACATCAAAGAAGCACCGGTTTAGTCGTCATTAGTCAGATCTACCTTCGTAGTCTTAAGTCTTTGGAAAAAGTCCTGAAATGTTTGCAAGTAAAGAAGGTAAATATATTTTGTTTCTTTCAGTTATTTTTGTATTCTTTCATAAACAAGCAATATGCTTGTCCAAGAGCTAGGAGCTATTTAATTCTGCTTTAATTAGGTTTTACTCTATCACCTAAAGATTTCATGCTACAAGGGGTGTTGTAATACCTCATCTGTCCCCAAATATTAACCACCCATTGATGGGAGAGGAGAGAGTATTTTGCTGGGAACGGGACTGGTTGTTATATATATTTACCCTACATTATTATGTAAGCGTTACTGTAGTCTATAACAACAAAATTTATGGTTTAGCATGTGCAATCCAATGTTGGTCTCGATAAGATGGTTCACATTTGGGGATAAATGGGGGATTTATGACACACCCTATAGTAAGAAAACCATACGTGATAGGGAAAAACTAACTATATTTTTGAGATCAGCGCACTCAACTTATATAGAATCACCAACTAGTTTGTAAAAATCGATCGACACGTTTTCAAATGTGTACTGGTGTAATTTGTTGAAAATAGTCTCATATAATGTAAGGTCAGTGAGGAATTTAACTGTAGATGTTCATAAAATCTGCGACAGTGCAGATTTGTACTCCTGCAGGAGCACTGGCTATCTAAGCAAGAGCTAAAATTCCTCTCTACCATCCATGATGACTTTATGTACAATGCGTCATCAGCAGTAGACTTGTCAGATGAATTAATGTACGGTAGGCCTTTTGGTGGTGTTGCTTTCTTATAAAGGAAAAAATTTGTCAAAACATATAAAAATTTTAACAAGCGATAATGTAAGGTTGTTTGGCATTGAATCACAAGTGAACAATGATTGCATATTAATTGTAATCTGCTATTTACCATACAACAACGGCAGTCTTCTAGATAAATACATTGATTTGCTGTAAAAAATTAAGTCATTATAAGATAACCCCAAATATTCTCACTGTATAATAATGGGAGACTTTAACGCACATGTGAACTCGGAATTCTTTGTAGAATTGGGTAACATGTGCGAGTCAGCCAATTTAAGTATAAGTGATGGAGATGTATTAGGGGTAGCCAGTGGTAATTTTACATACGTTAGTGATATGAGTGGTACCACCAGGTGGATTGATCATTGTCTCACTAGTAATACTCTAAAGGATCGAATTGTTAGAGTTCATATTCTGCATGATTTCCTTCTTTCTGATCATAGACCTTTAGAAATATTAATTAACGTTACCAATTTATGCGCAACACGACTTAACAAAAACTCAATAGGTAAGAATAATCGCGTCGATTGGTCCATTGTTAATATGCAGCAGAGAGAATAGAATACAAAGACAGAACAAGTGGAAAAACCACTACTCTAACATTCTTAACAGTGTGAGTAGGGATAATCTTAAGATAGATTGCAACGAAACGATTGTGGGAGGGACAAGGGAAAATACTTTGATATCATTTTCTGAAGTAAAGAGGTTAATTAAAGAGTTAAAGACTGGTTCTGCGTCAGGGGTAGATGACTTATCGAATGAACACTTAAAATATGCAAATGACGTAGTATGTCTGCATATATCATTGCTCCTAACAGCCATGCTTGTTCATAGCTATATCCTTGCAGAGTTCATGAGGGTATATATCTTGCCCCTGGTCAAAAATAAGTACGGAGACATTCTGTCCAGCAATAATTACAGGCCTATTGCTGTCATTTCCTGCTTCTCGAAACTACTAGAAAAACTCTTGTTACTTCGATTAAATGATTTCCTATGGACATCTCCTAATCAGTTTGGCTTTAAAAGGTCCCACTCAACTGACATGTGTATCTATGTACTTAAAGAAACAATATCTGAACACATTGACAGTAATTCAACTATTTATAGCTGTTTCCTTGATATAAGTAAGGCATATGATAGGGTGAACCACAATATTTTATTTGCAAAACTAGAAGACAGGAAGGTTCCCATGTACATATTAAATTTATTAAAATTTTGGTATTCCCACCAATCTTTCACTATTAGGTGGGGCAATGTACTATCCGAGTGTTTTGGCTCCTCTTGCAGGGTGAGACAAGGCTCCTTGCTCTCCCCTATGCTGTTTAATGTGTATATTGACGGATTAATTGCTTCACTTAACGAGGCAACAGTGGGATGTTGTATAGATAGCACAAGGATAAATAACTTAGTTTATGCTGATGATATGGTGTTAATAAGTCCCTCTGTTAAAGGTCTGGATCGGCTACTAAACGTCTGCGAAGTGTATTCGCAGAAACATGATATTCTTTTTAATGTTACAAAAACTAAGGTTATGCAATTTCATCCTAAAAGCTGTAATCAGCCAGCTGATATAAGGTTTAAAATGAATGGTGAAGTAATTGAGGAAGTACAAGAGTTTAAGTATTTGGGTCAAACTATTACCAGCTCCTTGAGTGATGACTCGGATATAAGAAAACAATCTCGAAGCCTGTGTGCTAAAGCGAATATGACCATAAGGAACTTTCGATTCTGTACAAGTGAAGCTAAAGACACTCTTTCGTACTTTCTGCAGTAATATATACGGACAGCAACTTTGGATAAATTATAAAAAAGGTTCTGGCAGAACCCTAAATTTGCTGTACGACAGGTCCTTTAGACTCTTACATAAATTACCCCCGAGATGCTCAGCTTCGCAAATGTTTGCTACCCGCAATGTCCCGAGCTTCCCGGAGGTAACAAGACGTGCTCAACACAGTCTAAAGCAAAGAATTAAAAAATCAACCAACCCGATCATCCAAGCTATCCATGAGTCCTGCCATTTATCCTCTAATCTATGGACTTCTTAAAACGAAAACGTGTCTGTAGCTCCACTTAACTTCGACAGTGCAGTATTATTTCTAATCAATTGTATATATTTCTATCCTTAGTATATGAACTGTCATTGTATTAATAATATTTGTCATATGGACTATAGTCTGCCAAGAAACCTTTTCATTTTCATTTTCATATCTTATACTGTGCGTTCGAAAAGAGTCTCCGCAGTCAACGTGCTTGTTGCCAAAAGTGTTTGACAACAAGTGTAGACGAGTTGATCTGTGCTTGCAAAATGGTGGAAAACACTTTGAACACATGCTGTAAAATCAAAAGAGAGAGAGAGAATATATACATATAGAGAGAGAAAGAGAGAGAATGAATATACAGGGTGTCCGAGAATTATCTGTACAATTTTTGGCTGTTATTAAAAGTCAACCATGAAGTGTAGAAATTCCAGTGTTGTCCCATTTCACAGAGAAACTCATTAAGTTTTTTCTGATAAGTTTTGACAAGATTTTTCTTTTTCAGATATTCATACACACCCCTCATCCTTAATGAATCCACAGGAGAAACCACAGTGTGTTGAATGGTTTATCGAAACAAAATCAGATACTCAAGTTCAACGAAGGTTTAGAACTAATTACAACAGAAACCCTCCATCAAGAGTAACCATACGAGCTTGGTATAAAAGGTTTAAGGAAACTGGAAGTGTAGAGCATAAGAAAGGAGCAGGGCGGCCTCGAACGTCTTTTGAAAATGTCGAGCGCATTCGAGAGGCTTTTGTTCGCAGTCCACGCAAGTCGACAAGAATTGCATCACGAGAGTTACAGATACCTCGTTCGACAGTGCATGATGTCTTGCGTAAACTTTTGAAGTTGCATCCTTACAAGTTGCAAATCTTGCAACAGATTACGCAAGAAGATAAGGTCTCCCGTAAGGAATTTGCAATGACTCTGCTTGACAGAGTCGACCAGGACAATGCGTTCTTGGCAAGAATCATGTTTTCGGACGAGGCAACTTTTCATGTTTCAGGCAAGGTAAACAAACAAAATGTGCGCATATGGGGGTCACAAAATCCACATTGCATAGAAGAGCACATCAGAGACAGTCCTAAAGTTAATGTGTGGTGTGGCCTGTTACATGATCGCGTGATTGGACCATTTTTCTTCGGTGAATCAACAGTGACCTCCAATACCTACCTGGACATGTTGCAACACTTTGTCTGTCCGCAATTGGAAGCACTGCATCCACGCATCATTTTTCAGCAAGATGGCGCACCGCCACATTGGGCCTTGATCGTCCGTAATTCCCTGAATGAGAAATTCCCAAACAGGTGGATTGGCCGTGGAGGTGCAATTCATTGGCCGGCTAGATCTCCCGACATCACACCCTGTGATTTCTTTCTTTGGGGATTCGTCAAATATCTTGTGTACAATACGCGGGTGACAGACATTGATGATTTAAAAGAAAGAATCACAGCTGCTATTGAGCGAATTGATGTGGATATGCTGCAGCGTACATGGCAACATTTGGATTATCGATTGGATGTTTTGCGAATCACTGATGGTGCACATATCGAATGTTTGTAACAACGTTACTTTAATAAAAGAAACTTTTGAAAATACAGATTCTAAATAATCTTCTTTAAGAATTTTACGTGTGTTATCAAGAATTTTATTAAAAGATGAAATTGTACAGATAATTTTCGGACACACTGGAATTTCTAAAAAACTTGTCAAAACTTGGTATCAGAAAAAACGTAATGAGATTCTCTGTGAAATGGGACAACACTGGAATTTCTACACTTCATGGTTGACTTTTAATAACAGCCAAAATTGTACAGATAATTCTCGGACACCCTGTATATACACACATACATATTCTCTCTCTCTATATATATATATACATATATACACACAACTAGCACAAATAGCACAAATAGGACAAGACAAGAGGGCAGTCAAGAAAACGAAGTAAAACTGTCCCCCAGTAAGGAACAAAAAACAAAAGCCAAGAGTAAATATGGGGAAGGAATTATATGCAGGTATTATATAAAAGATAATTGCAGATTTAAAAGAGGACAACGTATATATGAACATCCCCCAATATGCAATTTCTTCTATAATAATGGTCATTGTAAATTTGGAGACGGATGTAAATTCTACCACCCGGACATTTGCAGGACTTACGCAAAATATGGAACCTGCAAATTCGGGAAAAAATGCGACTATCAACATCTCCCGTCGGACTCAACGAACAAAGGAAAAAGTTTAAATGACAATAGAAATAAAAATAACAATAGGAACAACAATAGGAACACAATAAGCGAACAAGAAAATTTTTTCAACATCGCTGACACCTTACGGATGCTAAATGTCATCCACATGCAATTGACACAGCTGGAAACCCCCGAGCCAAATCGCTACCGGGCAAGAAGCTACCAATACAAGTAGGCGGAAACGGATCTCTTTCGGAGGATCATAGGGCAACGAATCAAGCGATATCGAAGGAAAACGAACTTGAAATGCACAAGGGGCAACGAAAAACAGAGAACATAAAAATTGTCCTGGCTAATATTCAAGGAATAAGACCAAACCAATCACTCAATAAGGTTTCGTACCTGAAAGGATTTATGGACGAAACAAGGGCGGACATCTTAAAGATTGCCAAGGAAATTGTGAAAACTGCGAACATTGTATTGATAAGAAAGAGATAAATATAGAGGGCTTCAACTTACTAAGAGTGGATAGAACGACGAGACGGAAAGGTGGCTGTGCTATATATGTACAGGAAGGTCACATGACAGAGACGATAATAAGTAAATCAAACAGCTCTGTGGAACTCCTTGCAGTGAAAATAGAAAAACTAAACTTGATAGTAATAGTCATCTATAGACCTCCAAGCATCCCAACCGAAAAATTCTCGGAGGCCATTGATGACATCAGAAAGCTAATAAAGGCCATAAACCCTCCATCCCCCAATATAATGATCTGCGGAGACTTTAACTTCCCATTTATAAAATACAAAAAGGTGGATAGGAATATATATATTCACCAGGACAAGGGGGGCACAAGAGAAGACCAGGAGCAAGCAAAAATGTTGATGGCTCTCACAAATGAGTTTATGCTGACACAGGAGATAACAGAAAATACCAGAAAAAATAACTGCCTGGATCTGGTATTCACGAATAACACGAACTTGATTGCTGATATAAAAATAACCCCAACCATTATCTCAGACCACAACTTAATCGAGATATCAACAAATATGACGACATCATTAAAAAACAATACACATATTGTGGAAAGAAGTAAATTCGGGGCCTTTAACTTAAACTCGAAGACTATAAATTGGGAAGGAATCAGATCGCACATGGCCCAAATAGAATGCAGAACAATTTTCGAGAATAAAACAACTGAAGAAATGCTAACAACCTTGGAAGAAAAAACGCTGAGAATGTTAGAAAAATATGCTCCGAAATCACAGCCAAAAGGAAAGAGGAGCTGGCTAGAGAGGCAAAAGAGAAGACTATTCCGCAAAAGAAAGAGAGTGGAGGCGAAGTTAGGTAACTGCGGAGATGAGATAATGACAGGAAAGCAATAAAAGAAAAAATGGAGGGTATCGATAGGGAGATACAAGCCCTGATTAAGGACCATACAAAGAGGGAAGAGGAAAAGGCGGTAGAAGCAATAAAGGAAAATCCAAAATACTTCTATAGCTATGCAAAAAGGAAAACAAAAACGCGCGCCGCTATTGGGCCCTTACGGACGGGAAATAATGAACTAACCGACGATCCAAAAGAAATATCTGATACATTGAGAGCTCAATATGAATCAGTTTTCAGTAACCCAAAAAGTGACAAAGCGATACCTGACATAAATGCATTCTTTGAAGAGGAATTGCAAGGAGAGTATATAACAGACTTTGATTTTACACCAGAAGATGTAGCGAGAGCTATAGGACAAATGAAACCACATTCAGCTGCAGGTCCGGACAATTGGAACGCATTATTGATTAAAAACTGTAAAAATGAAATAGCTACACCTTTATACTGGAATGGAGAAGATCCCTAGACACTGGGGAAATACAGAGCATCTTGAAAACAGAAAACATTGTCCCTATTTATAAAGGAGGGGACAGATCTCAAGCAAAGAACTATAGACCAGTGTCATTGACGTCCCACCTCACCAAAGTATTTGAAAGAATAGTTAGAGAGAAAATTTATGATTTCCTGGAGACACGGGAAAGATTCAACGAAAATCAGCATGGATTCCGATCAGGTAGATCATGCCTATCACAACTAATAGAACACTACAACAATATCCTAGATGCATTGGAAAGCAATGACAACTACGATGTTATATACACAGATTTTGCTAAAGCTTTCGATAAATGTGGCCATGTATAATAGTACATAAAATTAAATAAGTGGGAATAACAGGCAAAGTGGGAAAATGGATCTACAACTTCCTTAGAGATCGTTTGCAGGTCGTCAAAATTCAAGGTATATCATCATCAGAATCGGAAGTACGCAGCTCAGTACCACAACGGACAGTACTGGCCCCACTCCTGTTCATTATCATGCTAACAGACATAGACAGCGGAGTAAACAGCAACAGTATAGTGACATCCTTTGCAGACGATACAAAGATCAGCAGAAAAATTAGCGATGTACATGACGTGGAGGCCTTGCAGAGGGACACGAACAAAATATACAAATGGTCAGAAGACAACAACATGTCATTCAACGCCGAGAAATTTCAGCTCTTGAGATATGGTAGAAAAGAAGAACTTACACAGACTGCATATAATGCTCCAGATAGACAGGAAATTCAGAGAAGCACGAAAGCGATTGATCTCGGTATAATAATGACAGATGATGCGAAATTCGAAACACAAAATCAGATAGCGATAAATAAAGCAAAAAGAGTCGCCGGACAGGTACTAAGAACGTTCAAGAGAAGGAACAGGACAGTTATGATTCCCCTGCTAAAAACACTGATTATACCAAAACTTGAATACTGCTCAGTTTTGACGTCCCCATATAAAAAGGAAGAAACTAATAAACTATAAGAAACGCAAAGGCATTTCACAGCCAAAATTGATGGCTGCAAAGAACTCAACTACTGGGAAAGACTACGTAAACTAAATCTGTACTCACTGGAAAGAAGAAGAGAGGGGTACATCATAATTTACATATGGAAAATGATCGAAAAACTGGTACCAAACCTAAAACTAAACCCAATTACCATTCAAACAACACTGAAAATAGGAAAGGCAGAATGTGTAGTGTTCCCAAATTAAAGGCCCGAGAAGGGACTTCCTCAACCTTGAAGGAAAATAGCTTGGTTGTCAGGGGGCCAAGACTTTTCAACCAGCTTCCTAAGGACCTCAGAAACGTAACAGGGGTCAAAGTTGAAGTCTTCAAGAAAAGACTGGATGCCTGGCTCAGGACAGTACCAGATGAGCCGGGCGTGCCTGGCTATGTACGGTGGAGAGCGCAAGAAAGAAACTCGCTCCTTCACCAGGCCAGACCTAGAGGCGGGGCCACCAGCTTGACCTCCGTGTGAAGAGAGACCAACGCACGAAACAACATAAGGTAAGGTAAGTAAGGTATATATTCATTCTCTCTCTCTCTCTCTCTCTCTCTCTCTCTCTCTCTTCTATATATATATATATATATATATATATATATATATATAGAGAGAGAGAGAGAGAGAGAGAGAGAGAGAGAGAGAGAGAGAGAGAATATATATATATATATATTTATATATAGATTGAGAGAGTGAGAATGAATGATAATGATAACCTTGAACATTAGCTAGAGCGTGGAACTACAGTAACAAGTGCATCGTATTCTGACGTGCTTCAGAATGAGTTCAAGCAAGCAATTCGCACAAAACGGAGAGGGAGATTGTCGGAAGGTGTTATTCTGTTACACGACAATGCGCTCCCTCATACCGCTGCACAGACTAGAAAATGCCTTCAAGAATTTAAATTTAAAGTTCTCGACCATCCAGCCTACAGTCCAGACCTGGCACCTTCGGATTTTTACCTGTTTGGACCACTAAAAGACGCTTTGAGAGGTCAGCGATTCCAAGGCGATGATGACCTGAAGGAGGCGGTGCATGACTGGCTATGCATACAGCCAAAATCATTCTTTTGTGATGGCATTAGGAAGCTTGTAGATCGCTGGACTAAGTGTATTGAGAAACAGGGAGACTCTGTTGAGAAGCGATGTGTTTATAATAATCTATCAGATGTGAAAATAAAATTGTGGAAAAAAAAAGTGCGGATACTTATTGAATTACCCTCGTGTGTGTGTGTATATATATATATATATATATATATATATATATATATATATATATAGATAGAAAGAGAGAGAATATATATATATATATATATATATATATATATATATAGATAGAAAGAGAGAGAATATATATATATATATATATATATATATATATATGTTAACCCCCCTACTTCTATGGCCTTGGTTGGTTCGAAGTCGACGGGGGTTCTGGTTAGGAGGTAGCAACAGATTTGTTACTTGCAGTAGTTTCTTCTATACTACTCTCCGAGTTCTTCTTTAGTGGATCGGAGGATTCAATGAAAACTTACTAAATTATCTGACGGTTCACCGATTCCTCTTATAACGTATCGGGAAATTATTTTTCTCTACTTTATTGACTGAGTTCTCGAACGAGAGCACGGCTTGAAGGAAAAGATAAAAAACTTTCTTTTACTGTAATTTACTGCTAAAATGTACAGGCAATGCTCAGCCCCTAAGTTTAATTTACAGGGGGAGAGGTTCGACCTGTTTCGACCATGGCTCAGGCCGGAATTTAAAAGTGAGGAGGCGAGGGCCTCCTCAAGGAGGGCTCCTCCTCGCTAAAGGCTGCTAACAAGGGAGTGTCTCTTATTTTATAAATACAAGCATCATATAAGTCTAAATGTTGGGGGAGTGCAGTTGAAGGTTAAGTTCCCCCCCCCGTTTAATGGAGATCTACGTTAAGCCTAATTTTAAACATATGATCAGAATTTTGAAAGATTCCAAAATAAAACGAAAAAAAATAAATAACATAAAAAATAATAATCGTAATATCGCCAAGTATACATTCCTAAGTGGCGACAATTTCGGAGTTGTACATTGAGTACAATCTAAGTACATTATTAAATACATTGTAATTTTGGTTTATTACAACTATGATTACACTGGGGAACAAATTTCAACTTTTTGTCTATTGAATTAGATTTGACAGTTAGTTCTAGGTAATTTGGGTGCGCTGAGCACGAATTTTTACTCGGTTTTGCTCTATCAGGTCCTGATTTTGCTCAACACCCCTCCTCTTTCGTCGTATTCATAAAAAGGTTTTTTTCTCAATACTCGCTAAGTCTTTTTGCAGTTACACATTATGCAACTAGGTTTTTATCTAGGTATTTGTACCTATTGTTATGGTATTGTTGTATTATGTATATTTTTATATGTAACACCCTAAAAATTTTTAATTTTGTCATTTTTAACCCATTTTAATATTAGTAAATTAAGCTAAAAATATCATAGAATTCTAAAATTTTCTCGAGCGTTCCTGTTCTCTGTAGAGTATTCTAGAGGGACAACTAAAATATATAAAAGCGACTCGTTTCCAGAGTTAATCAGTCAATTCAATCAGTCAGTCAGTCAGTCAGTTGAGTTAGTTAATTAAGTTTGGGCATTAACATAATTTTGAATTGGCATATGATTTAGTGAGTAATTTTGTCATCGTGATTTAATATAGTTGATTTAATTAGACGTAATTTATATTGTACCTACTCATCCGTGTTTCTAGTTTAATTTCATAGATTGTAAGTACCTATTTCATAATAAGTACCTATTTAAACTAATTTTTGTGTTTATATTTCAGATTTTCTTAAATTTATATGAATTAAGGGCTTTAAATACCTTTACAAATTG
Organism: Bathynomus jamesi; assembly: GCA_023014485.1. Lineage (NCBI taxonomy): Eukaryota > Metazoa > Arthropoda > Malacostraca > Isopoda > Cirolanidae > Bathynomus > Bathynomus jamesi. The sequence continues at coordinate 444,676 of JAJOZX010001827.1, read as the reverse complement.
GCAGAACAATCAAGCAATATGTCATCAAGCACTAGAAAGTTCAAATGCAAAAACAACCCTGATTCCTTCTGTTATATATGTGGAAATTTTACACTTCCACATCAACGAGCAAATATAACTGACTTCGTAAAAAGAGCTTACTTAGCTTATTTTGGCATAAAACTGGGGGACCAAGATAAATCGTGGGCTCCACATAAAGCCTGCACTATATGCATTGAAAGACTGCGACATTGGACGAAGGGTTCGGATTCAAAAATACCTTTTGTAGTTCCGATGGTAAGTTTATGATTTCATAAAACTACGTAATTTAATCACTAGTATACTGTAACTTACCTAAATGTAATTGTAACTTAGGTACATAAACAAAAATTTACAGAAAATGTTTATAAGAATCTCAAATATTGCATAAGGTTGAAACACATAGAAATGTTAAATGTTTGGGTGATAACTTTTGATAAAATTCATAAAAACAAGTCTCTCGTCGCTTTTGTTAACGCTTTACAATTTTTTTTCCATATCAGGTGTGGCGAGAGCCTACTAACCACGAGACCGATTGCTACCTTTGCTTTGTCAAGACTTCTGGCTTCACTAAGAAAAATAAACATTGTATCGAGTACCCAAATTTCGACACCGCGATACGACCTGTGCTACATTCAAATGAGATCCCCATTCCAAAATTTAAGGGTCTGCCAACTCAAGAATTAGTTGAAGATGTTCCTGAAAATATTGTTATGCACTTTGAGGAGTCAGACACCGATTTTGACCCCAGCGTATTTGAAAGTCAAAACGATCCGCAAAAGTTTAACCAGGCCCAGTTGAATGATCTTGTAAGGGATCTAAATTTGCCAAAAAAGGCTGCGGAAATTTTAGCTTCAAGACTTAAAGAGAAAAACTTGCTTACTTCAAACACATACATTTCATTTTACAGAAAAAGAGAAGAAGAACTTGTTAAATATTTTAGAACAGAGGATAGTTTAGTATATTGCTGCGACATAGTTGGTTTGTTAAAGAAGATGGGGGTTGAGTCTTACGATGCAAATGATTGGCGCTTGTTTTTAGACAGTTCGAAAAGAAGTCTTAAGTGTGTGTTGTTGCATAATGGCAATCTATACGGCTCGATACCGATTGGGCACTCAACAAAATTAAAAGAAAAGTATGAACATATAGAAAAGGTTTTAAATCTTATCAAATATAGGGAGCACGAGTGGATCATATGTGTTGACTTAAAAATGGTTAATTTTCTGCTAGGACAACAAGGAGGGTATACTAAATATCCCTGCTTCCTTTGCTTATGGGACAGCAGAGCCAAGGAAGAACATTATTTCAAACAAATCTGGCCAGCACGAACATCACTTACTGTCGGAGAAAAAAACGTAATTAATCCACCTTTAGTGAGCAGAGATAAAATCATATTTCCTCCTCTGCATATAAAACTAGGCCTCATTAAACAATATGTAAAAGCTTTAGATACGAACGGCGAGTGTTTCAAATACATAACTTCAAATTTCCAAGTTTAAGTTATGAAAAAATCAAGGCGGGAATTTTCGACGGTCCACAAATAAAACAATGATTAAAAACAGCAATTTTCCTAATGTCATGAATGAACGCGAAAAAAATGGCTGGTTCTCATTCGTGGACTTGATAGAAAACTTTTTAGGCAATTATAGGGCAGATAACTACGAAGAAATCGTAAAAAAACTTTTAAGGGACTACAAAGAGTTAGGTTGCAATATGAGCATAAAAATGCATTTTTGAATAGCCATCTTGACCAATTTCCAAGTAATTTAGGTGATGTAAGTGACGAACAAGGGGAGAGATTCCACCAAGATATCAAAATTATGGAGGAACGGTACCAAGGCCGCTGGGATTCCCACATGATGGCTGATTACTGCTGGTGCTTGAAAAGAGACCTGCCATCAACAAGCAAATACGCTAGAAAGTCTTACAAAAGAAAATTTTTGCCACAGTGAAAGCTTCATATCTGTTTGTTTTTTATTTTAAGTCATTTCTATCGTTATAATGTAATTTTACTGTAGTTTGAACTGCTTGTATTCATGAAACTTGAAAAAAAAATTTAACACATGACTTAATTTTTTAGTCCTAATTTGAAAAATCTGGAAAATGGCACATAGGCTGTCGACAAAAATCAGGACCTGATAGAGCCAAACCGAGTTGAAATTCGTATTCAGCGCACCCAAATTACCTAGAATCAAGTGTCAGATATCATTCAATAAAATACGTGTTGCCCAGTGTTATAATTACCAATTAATTCACATTCGCTTATTATCTTTAATTACAATTTCATTAAAGTACATTAATTACATTATATTAAATTATTATAGTTAATTATGATTAAACAGTTAACTATAGTTTTTTCAGTGTTACATATTTATAGACAATTAGGATGTTAGGAGTATAACATAAAGTACTATGGGCACATACGGTATACATATATACACACACACACACACACACACACATATATATATATATATATATATAATATTTATATAACATAACAAACATAATAATGTTTTTTTAAATTAGAAGCAAGCGAGAGGAGATTTCCATCTCAGAAGCGCACGCTTTTGCTGCTGTCAGCGGAATTCGAACACTCGTATAAGCATTTATGAGATTGCGAGAAATTAATTAATTTAAAGAAAAGAAATAAGCATACATGTGAACGTATGTACATGTACGTAACTATGTACGTAATAATGATCATCAGGGGACATGTACGAATGCACAAAGTATTGTACACATATTGGTAGTCACAACAGGTTGACATGGTAGACAATAGGTAGCTGAATGAATAATTAATAAAATTAACAAAAGATAAAGGTCAGTAAAGGAAATGGATGTATGAATGAACAACATACAGTATAACTAATGACGTATAGAGTGTAAAGTTTTTATTATTATGTTAAAGAATTTACCATACATTGTATACTAGAGATATGATGAAGGGAAATTAATGACGGGAAAATGTGAAGGGAATTAAGCTACTTTATGACGTCATAGTTATTCAAATTATGCCATACGTCAATTCATAATTAATACGCCATAGTTATTTAATTTCTACGTAGAGTACAAGTCATTATTGTGAGAATTTAGAAGAGCTGAGTTAGAGAAATACAGTAATGAATAAAGAAGTACAAACAAGGGTTCAAATCATGCCACATGCAATATGTATGCATAATCTATTAAAATTTAGGGATGAGGGTTAGATGCAAGACAACAACAATTAATTATCATAAATTCTATAATAAGTGAAAAATGGAGATATGGGAAATATTGTGATGGAAATGTTAAACGATCTAAACCGTCAATTGTCTTGTTTGTACTTTAAGGGAATGAAATTAAGGGACATTCGTTTCTCACAACGAACCTTCAATAACACAAACATGCATTCGACTTAACCATAGAAATGGTAGGTCGCATGGTTGTGAAACTGCAAAAAATAGAAAGCAAAAATCGAAATTCTATCCAAACTCGCATCAGGCGACTTTGGTTCCTCATGTAAAAATGAACAATCGAACATAAAAACCATACAAACATAAGTAGTGTATGAAGACAATGAATTTAAGAATCCATATAAGGATTATATAATGATTATATAGGAATTATTCATTGTTCATTTTTACACACACACACACACACATATATATATATATATATATAATTATATATAGAGAGAGAGAGAGAGATAGAGAGAGAGAGAGAGAGAGAGGAGAGAGAATATGTGTGTAATATATATATATATATATATATATATATATATATATATATATATATATATATATATATATATATATACACACATATATATATATATATATATATATATATATATATATATATATATATATATATATATATACATAGTAGAGAGAGAGAGAGAGAGAGAGAGAGAGAGAGAGAGAGAATGAATATGTCCCTTGAGACTCCAGTTACGACCCCTCCTGCCTCAGTTTCTACTAATAATATAAATAGTACTAATAGCCCTCTCTCGTTCCCTAGTTCCCAACCCTTCGTTCGAGTGCGTAATGGAGCCCAACTGAGAAAACCTAAGACTTGTCTACCAGTAATAACAAACAATAAGTTTTCTGTTTTAGGTTTCGAAGATGCTGATGAACCGGAAATACGACTCGTTGGCGATTCCATTGTTCGAGGGCAGCTCGAGGAATTCTGTGGGAGAAACCCTCGTCGTAGGCGCCGTTACTGCTACCCTGGTACAAGGGTGGAGGATATAGCTAATAGTGTTGACCATTTTACAAAGGGTACCGCCAAGGACACGACGTATGTTATTCATGTCGGTACTAATAACCTTTTAAATTCTAGATCGGAAAAACTGCTGGCTAGGTACAGGGACTTACTAGAGCGACTAAAGGAAAAAACTAATAAGATTGTTTTAACAGGTATATTTCCTCGAGTTATCCAACGTAGCGATTTCTACAGCAAGGCGACCTATATCAACAATAACCTAAAGTCTCTTTCCCAACACGAAGGAGTGCTTTTTGCGAATTTTTGGAACAGTTTCTACGGCAGGAGGGACTTGTTCCTCGAAGATGGACTTCATCTTAATGATGTTGGAGCTGCGCGTTTAGGAAGACTATTTCATAATACTGTCTCTTCTTTTCAGGTTGCCGTAACTCGAACGGTCCCAGCGTAAATTCCACAAATTTCCCCTCCGCTCGCGAAGGTGTCGCAATTACAAACAATTTGAAGGTTCTATCCTTAAATGCTCGTAGCCTACGAAATAAAATAAACGAATTTTTTTCTTTAATTGCTTGTAAAGACTATGATTTAATTACGATTAATGAATCGTGGCTTAGCACTGAAACACGTGACTTTGTAGGGGATTATCAAATTAGAGGTTATAGACATTTGGTTAAAAATAGAATAGGTAGGCGAGGAGGCGGTGTTATGTTGTATATCAAGATAATATTGTGAACGTTATAGAACTAAAGCACACAATTCCAGAACCGATAGATTCGACTATAGCATAACTTAAATTGAACGATTTCAAACTTCTTGTTGCGGTTATATATAGGCCCCCTAATGAAACAGCTGATACGGAGGAAGCGTTATATCGTCGTGAACTAAAGAAAATAATAGGTAGTGAGCAGGCCTTAGTTATGGGTGACTTTAATTGCGCCAACGTGAATTACGATACAATGCAGGGAGACGCGGAAGGTAATCGTTCAGTTAATTTTCTCGAGGATAGCTTTCTTATTCAAAAGGTTGGGGAACCTACGAGGTTGGACAGTATTTTAGATTTAGTAATAACTACTGATGACAGGCTAATTACTGATCTTCAAGTAATAGAACCGTTAAGCAATAGCTATCACAATATGGTAGAGTTCGTCCTCTCAGTAAGTCACTCGAAACCAGCTAACTCGACTAAAATTCTTAACTTCCAGCACGCAGACTTTTGTAAATTTCGAAATAAATTGTCACACGTCAATTGGGAAAACGTAATGGGGAACTCCAACGCAAACCTAATGTGGGAATCGTTTGAAACAGTATTTAGGACTATAAATGAGGAATGTGTACCGTACAAAATTAAGCGTGCGAAAGTAAACAACAAGCCCTTGTGGCTTACTTCTAGAGTAGGAGATATTAGAAAGAGTAGAGATAGGGCTTATAGGCTACATAAGTGTGATAAAGACAATTTGTGGTTACAAAACAACTACATATCTCTGAGGTGTGAAGCGAAAAGTGTAATAAAAAAGTCCAAGCGCGAATTTGAAATCTCCATAGTTCGTGACGGTAAAGAAAACCCCAAGCGATTCTTTCAATACGTCAACAATAGAAATCCAGTAAATGTATCTTGGGGCCGTTGAAAAATGTTAACGGAGAGCTGGTTTCTGAAAACAAGGAAATGGCTACCTTGCTAAACGAATTTTTTACGTCAGTTTTTACTATAGAAGATGTAACGAATATCCCTACGGTCATAGCCACAATACCTTTTGATAATGGTAATATTTTGGATAATATTGTGGATAGTGAAGAGGAGATAATGCGCTATATTGATAAAATGAAAACGCGTAAATCACCGGGCCGGATTCCATATATCCCATACAACTAAAAGAATTAAAAGATAGCATTGTTGTGCCGCTAACAAAGATTTTTAATGCGTCTATTTCTGAGGGGTGCGTACCAGATAATTTCAAGTTAGCAAACGTAACACCTATCTTTAAGAAAGGCGATACAGGTGCGGCGGGAAATTATAGGCCAATCAGTTTAACGTCTGTTGTATGTAAGCTACTGGAATCAATAATTAGGAATCGTATAGTCGAACACTTAGAATTGCATAACTTAGTTAGAAATACGCAGCACGGTTTTAGGCGAAACAAATCTTGCTTAACTATCTAATCTTTTAGAATTTTTTCAAAGCGTGGTTGACGTTTACGATGGTCATCGGGCGGTTGATGTAGTGTATTTAGATTTTCAAAAAGCTTTTGACACCGTACCACACAAAAGACTCATTGAAAAAACTAAGGCTCATGGAATCGGGGGTGTAGTAATAAATTGGATAGAAGAGTGGTTGCGAGGTAGGAAACTGAAGGTGGTCGTTGATGGAGCGGAGTCGTGTTGGGCTAATGTAGCAAGTGGCGTTCTTCAGGGTTCTGTATTGGGCCCCTTGCTTTTTCTTATATATATTAACGATTTAGATGTCGGCCTAGTCAGTACAGTTTTAAAGTTTCCGGATTACACGAAGCTGGGTGGTAGGGCGATTAATGACGAAGACAGAGGTAAAATCCAGGAAGATCAGAATAAAATCGTTGATTGGTCAGTCACATGGCAAATAAGATTTAACGTCGATAAGTGCAAAATTTTACATATAGGTTCGCGTAACGGTAATTTTGAGTATAGTATGTCAGGGAAAGAGTTAACAAGCGTAGAGCAGGAAAAAGATTTAGGAGTTATAGTCACTGGTGACTTAAAAGTAGCGAAACAAAGTACAGCAGCGGTCAATAAAGCGAACAAAGTGTTAGGTTTTATAGGTCGGAATTTTGAGTACAAATCGCGCGATATTATAGTTCCTCTTTTTAAATCATTAGTTAGACCCCATTTGGAGTACGCGATCTAATTTTGGAATCCGCATATGCGCAAAGATATAGACAAAGTGAAAAGAGTTCAAAGACGTGCAACTAAGATGATTCCGTCGCTTAGGTCAAAGTCGTACGAGGATAGGCTTAAGGAGTTAAAATTGACTACAGTCGAGACTAGGAGGCTAAGGGGTGATCTAATCCCGGTTTTCCAAATATGAATGGGTTCGATAACGTTGATAGAGATAGCTTTTTCGAAGTATCTCAATATAATAGGACTAGAAATAACGGGTGTAAGTTGACAAGTAGAAGGTTCGAGACAGCAGTTGCCAAAAACTTTTTTACGCATAGAATAGTAAATAGCTGGAATAGTTTGCCGGTAGAAGTAATTAGTAGCACGTCTATAAACATGTTTAAAAATAGATTACGCGCATATGTTGATAGATTGGGTATAGTTTAAGGAAGTAAAATTAAGGCTTTGTGTTTCGGAACCCACGTAAAATTGTAGGTCCCCTCCGCCACCACGGAGGACATGCACAATACACAATTACGAACACAGGTAGGCTAGCCATGAGTGGATCCTAGGGTGTTTGTTGGTCTGAAGTATTATAGCATTATATATATATATATATATATATATATATATATATATATATACAGAGAGAGAGAGAGAGAGAGAGAGGAGAGAGAGAGAGAGAGAGAGAGAGAGAGAGAGAGAGAATGAATATATAGAGAAGCTGCTACATGTGTCTCAGGAAATGCAACGGGGACCTATATCTGAGCACCTCTGTCGCAAGTAACCTCCGCAGTCGATTCTGCTCGGACATGGCGGTTCGTGTTAGGACGGCGGTTTTGAGGGCCTCATAGTTGTCCTCTCGGCGACTATTGCCGAGGATGTCTCGCACCTCGTAAGCGACCCTAGGTGTGAGTTGTGACGCTACAAGGTTGAACTTGTCTCCGCTAATCGTTACCTTCTGATAATCCCAATGGCATTCCACCTGCATGAACCAAGTGCGGGGATCAGCGGTCCAATAAGTGGGGATCCTGGGTGGGACGACGGCGGCGGCGTCGTTAGTAGTGGTGGATGCAGTAGAGGTGTTGGTTTCCTGGGGCATGTTCTTTGCTTGGAAACGCGTTATCATGTACCGAAAAAAATAACCGTAAATCTGGGCACGAGAAAGAATCACAAGACATAGATGCTGGTAGGCCTGTTGAGATGCGCTTTGAATATTGTACTGTATTGAAATAAAATTATTTGATATCACCGCAAAAAAATATTTTTAAATTGTCCGTAAGAGCTAAACAACGTTCAATGTGAAAAAATAACGTTCTGTCACTTCGGGCGTCACCAATTTATAGTAGCGTAATCTTAACCACTTTCATGTTACCGGTTTGTAACGTAAAGTTAGCACTGTAATAATGATGATGGTTAATTGATTGATAATGATTGATTGTTAATGATAAGGCTGGAGTCACCAATTTATAGTCACTCCAGGACTCGCAGATCTAAATTTATAGTTACAAATTTATTGTTATCGTATGATAATTAAAACCCACTCTAATAGACCGAGTATATTTCTACAACAGTTTCGATGCCCACTGGCATCCTCTTCGGGTGGATACAGAAAAACGAATGAACCAAAAACAAGAGGGAAAACAGTACAGGGACTATTAAGAAATTCGCACCTAGGTTAGATCCCGTTCTCCCGACACTGGAAGGGCATTTTTATTAAAGGGACCCGCTTTATAAGTACATTCGCACAAATTTTAAACTATCCTCTTGTTCTATACGTACAGATTCTATTATTTTTTTACATAATTATTACATTTATTATTAAATTTAATGCATTTAATATTGCATTATTATTTATTACAGAAATTATAAATTTATTATTACATTGATTATCACACTGTTGTTTATTATACAGAAATTGTAAACCGAAAAACGAATGAAAATGGCGAGAAGGAAAAAATCCAGAGACGATTAAGGAATTCGCACCTAGGCTAGATCCCGCTCCCACGACCCCAGAAGGGCAATTTTTTTTTTTATTTATTAAAGGGTCCCGCTTATAAGTACATTCGCACAAATTAAAACTATCTTCTTGTTCTATACATGCAGATTCTATTATTTTGACATAATTATTGCATTTATTTTTGTATTTACGTTTTTTAACATTTATTATTATTACCTTTACACTAATTATTACATTTATTTTATTACCTTTATTATTACATTTATTGCATTTATATTTATTTCCACATTTATTACTTCCATTATTACATTTACATTTACGTTTATTATTCCATTTACATTTTACCGAAAAAAAACAAAAAACCGAATGAACCAAAAGCGAGTAAGGAAACAATCCAGAGACCTTTAAGAAATTCACACTTAGGTTAGAACCTGTTCACCCGACGCCGTAAGGGATTTTTTTTACCAAGAATCTCATTAAAGGGTCCAACTTATAAGTACCTTCGCACAAATTAAAATTATCTTCTTGCTCTATACATACAGATTCTAATAGTTTTCTTTTGACATAATTATTACATTTATAAAGTACCTTACTTGGTTCCCAATCTATAGCATGATTATTTTGGCTGGCGTGATAAAAAATGGCATTATTAGTATTACAACTTCTGAAGGCATATTCGTGTTCTTTAATACGGATTTCAATATTTCTTCCAGTTTCTCCTACGTATAGTAAATCACAACTTTTACGGGGAATGCAGTAGACACAGGCTTGTTCCTGTTTTGCAACGTTATTCCTAACCAATTTACTTTTCATGGTAGACGAATATTTGAACGCCAAAGCAAACTTAAAATCTTTCGTCAACGGTTTTACTCTTTCTAAGCCGGCAATGTAAGGCAAACTCACATATTGTTTTTGGTTAACTGAAGGTTCCCGGGGGGCATAAAAAGATTTTCTAGCTTTAAAATACGCCTTTCTGATAAGCCACTCAGGATATTTTAAATCCTTAAAAATGTTCCAAATCTTTGAATATTCCGGGTCCAGCAAATGTGGGCTACAAATCCTGAGTGCTCTAAACATGGAAGAAATAATTGAGTTTTTAACCCCTTCATCATGATATGAAAAATAATGAATGTACGATAATAAACGTAAATGTAAATGTAATAATGGAAGTAATAAATGTGGAAATAAATATAAATGCAGTAAATGTAATAATAAAGGTAATAAAATAAATGTAATAGTTAGTGTAAAATAGGGATGGGACGAATATTCGCATTCGCATTCGTATTCGCATTAATTTTTTTATTCGCATTCGCAATGAAAATACGCGAATATGCGAATATTATTCATTTAATTCACCCCACTTAATAGGTTTCTAAATACAAATCGGTGCAATCTCTCTCTCTCTCTCTCTCTCTCTCTCTCTCTCTCTCGCAAATGTTATCTAAAATAGAGCTATCTGGAAACGTGCTTCACTTTTCGTCTGCTGCCTGAGGCATGCCTGAGGGTTGGTAGTGCTGTCCTAATTAGTCGAAAACTTTTCATCGCGAGCCAGTTCATACAGCGTTGTAATATTTCATAATAGTATCGTCTCATCACCTAGTTAGTCTTCTCTGTGTTTTGTTTCACTTATATAAAGTAAGTGCGTTAGCGTTTAGACTCGCATTTATAGGCTAATTAGTGCGTTGTTTTAGCCTAATAGGCTTGGTTGGCCTATTGCAGTTTTGCAGCTGCACAGTAAAATCATGGCGTCTTCGTACTCGAGTACTGTGTGGAAATATTTTACTCAAAAAGAAGATGAAAAAGCTCAGTGCAACGCATGCAAAAATATTTTGTCTCGTAAAGGAAGAACAACTAGTGGTCTCATAAATCACTTTAAATCCAAGCATACAGATCTGTATAAAGATTTCGAAATCAGAAACGCCAAAAAAAAAATCAAGTTCCAGTTTCGCTACAACCTCCAAAACTACATTGCGATCAATGAAAGAAGAAGCAAAACAGAGAACAATTGAAAGCTGTTTTATGAAGTTATGGGACATAAATAATCCAAAGTCAAAATCAATGGATTACAGAATTTCAGAAATGTTAATATTAGATGACCTGCCTTTCAGCCATGTTGAAGACCTCGGATTTAAACGCGTGATGGCTGAGTCCTCACCACAGTATGTAATGAAAACTCGAAAATATTATGAGAACCTGATATGTTCAGACATTTACAAATCAGTTTCGGAAAAGGTATCTGATATTCTCAATTCAATTAATGATTGCAACTTATCATTCACAACAGATGTCTGGTCTGAGACATCAGCTGGTATATCCTTGCTAAGCTTAACTTGCCATGGCATTAATCAAGATTTTGAGCGGATAAACCTTGTTTTGTGCGCGGAAACTTTGGAAGAACGTCATACAGCCGAGTATATTTCTGAAAAGTTTGATACAATTAAATAGTGTAGATTGTACGGCACATAAACTGCAATTGGTGATAAAAAATGCTCTTTCGTCGCAAAAATGCGTTTGCGAGGTTATGTCCAAGTGTAGGAGAATAGCATCTCATTTCAATCACTCAACAATGGCAAAAGATGAATTAAAAAAGATTCAAAATAAATTAAATCAACCAGAATTAAACGTTATTTACGACGTTCAAACTCGTTGGAATAGCATTTATTACATGTTAAAAAGAACACAAGAACTGAAAGAACCTTTATGCTTATATGCAGCAAATGGTAAGATACCACAATTAACTCCCACTGACTTTGATATTATGAAAAAATGCACTGAACTCCTCGAACCATTTGAAGTAATAACGAAAAAGTTGAGCAGAGCGAATTCGTCAATATCAGAGGTAATTCCTTTGATAGCTTCATTAACTGATACAATAAAGAAAAAGAATGCTGAAGGAATAAAGGAAATGAACTTCGGAACGATTCAGTTCCTTAGAAAAAGAAAACACATACAAAATTGCAACATTTCTTGATCCAAGATTCAAGTTGAAATTTTTTTTACTACAAAGCACTATTGATATTATAAAGACAGAAGTATATAATCTGGCAACAAATTTAAATGCCAAAACTTCAGACTCAGAACACCCACCCGCAAAGCGTGCCCGACGTTGTGAACCTACACCTTCAACGAGTGATATCGCTGCTGCGGACTCCATTTCTGCCTTCTTTGCCTCAAGCAGTAGTGAAGAAGAATTGGATTCGAAACATAATGGTTCTGAACTTGAAATTCGAAAAACTATGAGGCAAATAGAGGAATATAGCATAAAAAAAAATTCAGCCACGACGAAGATCATTTGGAATGGTGGAAACTGCACAAAGAGAAATACCCGGAACTGACCAAGCACTCTTTAGTGCTGCAGGACTTATTTACGACCCCTTAAGAAACCGACTGAAATCTGAAAAAGCGGAAATTCTTTTGTTTTTAAAATCCAATTTGCCAATAATTAACTTCAAATACAGAGACCAGTAAGTGATTCTTGACCATCACCGGGCGGAGGTTGGGGAAGTAGTGGTGGGATGCTTAGCGAGTTGTGTCCTAGTCCCGCATCCTGGTAACGTGTAAAATTGCATGGCTAAAACTAGTACGGTATATAACTTGCTCCACGCATCTTTCCAATCGGTGAGTACACACAGTAATTTTCCTGTAGTTAATTCATAATACAAAAAAGATTATCTATGTATTGTAATCTATCAAGTGATCTATCCAGTATTTCTATCTATTATCATTATCTCTATAATATATATATATATATATATATATATATATATTATATATATATAAAATATACTTTGAATACTTTAAAGCTATAAACTATTCGCATTCGCATTCGCTTTTGTTGAAATGTACTATTTGCATTCGCATTCGCATTCGCGAATATCAAAAATATACTATTCGTCCCATCACTAGTGTAAAGGTAATAATAATAAATGTTAAAAAATGTAAATGCAATAATAAATGCAGTAATTATGTCAAAATAATAGAATCTGTATGTATAGAACAAGAAGATAGTTTTAATTTGTGCGAATGTACTTATAAGCGGGACCCTTTAATAAATTAAAAAAAAAAAAAATTGCCCTTCTGGAGTCGTGGGAACGGGATTGTTTCCTTCTCGCCATTTTCATTCATTTTTCGGTTTACAATTTCTGTATAATAAACACCAGTGTGATAATCAATGTAATAATAAATTTATAATTTCTGTAATAAATAATAATGCAATATTAATTGTAATAAATTTAATAATAAATGTAATAATTATGTAAAAAAATAATAGAATCTGTATGTATAGAACAACAAGATAGTTTTAAATTTGTGCGAATATACTTTAAAGCGGGTCCCTTTAATAAAAATGCCCTTCCAGTGTCGGGAGAACGGGATCTAACCTAGGTGCGAACTTCTTAATGGTCTCTGTACTGTTTTCCCTCTTGTTTTTGGTTCATTCGTTTTTCTATATCCGCCCGAAGAGGATGCCAGTGGGCATCAAAACTGTTGTGGAAATAAACTCGGTTTATTAGAGTGGGTTTTAATTATCATATTTTGACCTTCACGTAGAAAAAAGTGAAGTTTTTTGCATTTATTATTGTTACCAGTTTATTGCGGTACTGTCGGTACTATAATAAGAATGATGATAATTACGGTTAATTGATTGTTAATGATAAATGCTTAGGCCGAGGTCACCAGATCTTTGCAGATCAAATAATGTTATTAATTAGGTTGATTGGTAGAATGAGTTCTCTTCCTTTATTAAACAAAATAAATGATTTATGAATGAGACAGAATATGTTGATAGTTTACAGTTGAAATAATGTATACACTTGAAATAATGCTTTCAATATAATTATGGCTTGATATTAATAACGCGCCAGGTAATCATTAGTCTTTATATAAAGTTAGGTGAATGACATGAGGCCCAAATTGGCCTGCACAAAAGATGTTTACATGGTGGTAGCTCTGGGGTCATTGGTTGGTTTTCGAAGGGAGAGCTCTGAAGGCACGTCCAGAAGTCCTTGTAACGCAGTTGAGTTGTGACGTCTTGAAAATATTCCCGCGCTGTGACGTCATTTTAGTCGTGCTTATGTGACATCATGGTGTTTGTGTTGATGGAATATCGCTAATTGTGTTGATGGAACATTGCTAGGGTATTTGAAAACTTCTCTGCCACTTCCGTAGTCATTACGTATCAGTGATGTACTGTAGGTCTCGAGATCGGTCTCGGTCTCGAGACCGATCTGGAGACCCAATTTGCAGATCTCGATCTCGATCTCGGTCTCCGCTATTTAGATCTCTGTCTCGATTTCGGTCTCGACAGACGCGGTCTCGGTTTTTCCCCCCGAGACCTTTCGAGACCTCTCGAGACCGTAATGAAAAATACATGTTATTCGCATACTCATGATGGTTGAACAGACACAATTCAGAATGTTTATGAAAGTTTGTAAAAGTAAGGGACTCTAGGTATTCACTAATCAGTCACCCTGTTTTGAGTTGCCACATTTGTCTTGCAGGGGGGGGGGGGGGGTCTGGATTTTTTTAGGTTAGCGCTACAAAAAAAATTTCCCACCCCCGCCCCCGTCAGATTAATTTTATTGAAAATGGAAACACTAAATAGAGAATTATACATATTATATATGTAAGTATATATTATAAGGCCACTTAGTGTTGCCAAACGGCGTGTCAACCTCTGTGGCGTGATAAAAACGATTACAGACTTTGTGTCAGATTCGACACAACTCATGATGGTGGCTTGAAGTTATTTCATTCCGAGCATCCAAGAAAGAAGGCCATTAACGATGCAATAGTAGAGCACCTCATTGTTGGATGTCATTAATGTCATATATATATATATATATATATATATATATATGATGAATAAAACCACGAAGGAAAGGAAACACAAAATGGTGCTCAAGCGCTTTCGTCTAATGACATCCTCAGGAACACTGAGGATGTCATTAGACGAAAGCGCTTGAGCACCATTTTGTGTTTCCTTTCCTTCGTGGTTTTATTCATCATAAATATTTTTCACGTGTTACTTTCGTGAAATAATTTTCATATATATATATATATATGAATAGAAACGACATAAGTATTAAGGAACGTTTCTGCACACGAGGAGGAGAGATAACGAAATAATGAAAAATGAGGCGAACCGCCTGGGAATCGAACCCAGGGCCTTCCAATTGCCGGTCGGACGCTCTACCATTATGCTACGGACCTCACTCAATCACAAATCGAAATTCTCCCAAATAGGGCAGAAACCAATGCCCTCAGAGAGCACCCTCGCAAATCGTGAATATGCGCAAATAACTGCAATGACCGCGCAGTATATAAATGAATAGAAACGACATAAGTATTAAGGAACGTTTCTGCACACGAGGAGGAGAGATAACGAAATAATGAAAAATGAGGCGAACCGCAGTTATTTGCGCATATTCACGATTTGCGAGGGTGCTCTCTGAGGGCATTGGTTTCTGCCCTATTTGGAGAATTTCGATTTGTGATTGAGTGAGGTCCGTAGCATAATGGTAGAGCGTCCGACCGGGCAATTGGAAGGCCCTGGGTTCGATTCCCAGGCGGTTCGCCTCATTTTTCATTATTTCGTTATCTCTCCTCCTCGTGTGCAGAAACGTTCCTTAATACTTATGTCGTTTCTATTCATTTATATACTGCGCGGTCATTGCAGTTATTTGCATATATATATATATTTTTAGACCTTATGCTAATTGCCATGCCTCTGTTTATAGTACCGATATGTCAATTTATTTTTCATAGAAATGGTGTTGGAAAAATGCTATACGGGAAACTCAAACACGGAGAATGAGCAGATACAGAGAGACAGCGCTCATTCTCACAGCAGCGATGACGAAATAAAACAGAGTCAAACCAAAGTGCCGAGACTAATGGCAAAATATCAAAGCTATCGGTCCAAGCAGAAGAACGTTGAAACTGGGAAGATTTTGAACCGCAGGGAACAGTTGCGGCGGTACCTCTTAGAGATCGATGAATCTCATATTTTAGACAACTGCTCTCCAATAAAGTTTTGGCACCAGAAAAGGGATAAATTCCCATCACTAGCCAATATTGCCATGACTGTTTTAACAGTGCCTGCCTCTAGTGCTCCAGTTGAGCGTGTATTTAGCCATGGAGGCATAATAATGAGGCCCCACAGAAGTCGAACTTCAGCAGATCTTCTGAGCATGCTGTAACAGATATAAAAGAAGTAAATAAATAAAAAGTACGTGTATATATATATTCATTTGTTAATTTATAGGCTACACTTTTTGCATTCAACACACTACATCTGAGAAAGTAGTTATTAGTTTATTAATATACTTAACATAGTCTAATTTCATAGCAGTGTAAAACAAATTGAAAGGACATGAGCTTGGTCTCGATCTCGATCTCGGTCTCGAATTTTAAGGGTCTCGATCTCGGAAGGTAGATCTCGATCTCGAACCTTTGATCTCGGTCTCGATCTTGGTCTCACAGGATCAGGTCTCGGTCTCGGTCTCAGTCTCGGACTTGGTGGTCTCGATTACATCACTTTCCGTATATATAACTCCTTTCAGCAACATATAGAATCGTAGAAAACCGAGAAGCCTTACGTATTCTCGTTCACCTCGTTGCTGTTCCGTGCGTTGGTCTGTCTTCACACGAAGGTCAAGCTGTTCTTGAGCTGTCCACCGTACGTACCCAGGTATACCGGGCTCATCTGGGACCGTCCTCAGCCAGGCATCTAGTCTTCTCTTGAAAATTTCAACTTTGACCGCTGTAACGTTTCTGAGGTCCTTTGGAAGCTGGTTAAAAAGTCTTGGCCCACTGACAACCAAGTTCCTTTGCTTCAGTGTTGAGGAGGTCCCTTGTCGGGCCTTTAATTTGGGAACACTACACATTCTGCCCTTCCTATTTTCCAGTGTTGTTTGAATGGTAATTGGGTTCAGTTTTATTTTGGTACCAGTTTTTCGATCATTTTCCATATATAGATTATGGTGTACCTCTCTTCTTCTTTCCAGGGAGTACAGAGTTAGTTTATGTAGTCTTTCCCAGTAGTTGAGTTCTTTGCAGCCATCAATTTTGGCTGTGAATTGTCTCTGCGTTTCTTCTAGTTTATTTGCTTCTTCCTTTTCATATGGGGACGTCAAAACTGAGCAATATTCAAGTTTTGGTATAATCAGTGTTTTTAGCAGGGGAATTATTACTGTCCTGTCCCTTCTTCTGAACGTTCTTAGTACCTGTCCCGCGACTCTTTTTGCCTTTTGTGTTTCAAATTTGGCATCATCGGTCATTATTACCCCAAGATCGATCGCTTTCGTGCTTCTCTGAATTTCCTGTTTATCTGGAGCATAATATACAGGCTGTTTAAGTTCCTCTTTTCTACCATATCTCAAGAGCTGAAATTTGTTGGTGTTAAATGTCATGTTGTCTTCTGACCGTTTGTATATTTTGTTCGTGTACCTCTGCAAGGCCTGCACTTCATTTACACAGCTGATTTTTCTGCTGATCTTCGTATCGTCTGCAAAGGATGTTATTATACTGCTGCTGTTTACTCCGCTCTCTATGTCTGTTGGCGTGATAATGAACAGGAGTGGGGCCATTACTGTCCCTTGTGTTACTGTGTTGCGTACTTCCGATTCTGATGATGATATACCTTGAATTTTGATGACCAGTAGTCGTTCTCTGAGGAAGTTGTAGATCTATTTTCCCACTTTTCCTCTTATTCTCATATATTTCATTTTATGTGCTATTATATCGTGTATACCGTTTACATGACATCGTAGTTGTCATTGCCTTCCAGTGCATCTAGGGATTGTTGTAGTGTTCTATTAAATGTGATAGGCATGATCTACCTGATCGGAATCCATGCTGATTTTCGCTGAATCTTTCCAGTGTCTCCAAGAAATCATAAATTTTCTCTCTAACTATTCTTTCAAATACTTTGGTGAGGTGGGACATCAATGAAACTGGTCTATAGTTCTTTGCTCGAGATCTGTCCCCTCCTTTATATATAGGGACAATGTTTGCTATTTCCAAGATGCTTGGTATTTCCTCAGTGTCTAGGGATCTTCTCCATATCCAGTATAAAAGTGTAGCTATTTCATTTTTACAGTTTTTTATCAATAATGCGTTCCATTTGTCCGGACCTGCAGCTGAATGTGGTTTCATTTGTCCTATAGCTCTCGCTACATCTTCTGGGGTAGAATCAAAGTCTGTTATACATTCTCCTTGCAATTTCTCTTTGAAGAATACATCTATGCCAGGTATCGCTTTGTCGCTTTTTGGGGTAGAGAAGACCAATTCATATCGGGTTCTCAATGTTTCAGATATTTCTTTAAAATCATCGGCTAGTTCATTATTTCCTTTCCTTAAGGGCCCGATAGAGTCCCGTTTTTGTTTTCCTTTTCGTATAGCTGTGGAAATTTTGGATTTTCCTTTATTGCTCCTACCGCCTTTTCCTCTTCCCTCACTGTATAGCCCTTTATCAGAATTTGTATTTCCCAATCAATTCTCTCCAGTTTTCTTGTATTACTTTCCTGGCATTTTTGTCTCCGCAATTAGCTAACTTCGTCGCAACTCTTTCTTTTGCGGAATATTCTTCTCCTTTGCATCTCTAACCAGTTCCTCTTTCCTTTCGGCTCTGCTTTCGGGCATATTTTTCCCAAATTCTCAGCGTCTTTTCTTCAAAGGTTGTTAGCATTTCCTCAGTTGTTTTATTCTCGAAAACTGTTCTCTAGTCTATTTGGACCATGTGTGATCTGATTTCTTCCCAATTTATGGTCTTGGAATTTAAGATAACAGCCCCAAATTTGCTTCTTCCTTCCGTATGTGTATTATATTTTAAAGTTATCGCCATAGTTGTTGATAACGCGATTATATTGTGGTCTGAGATAATAGTTGGAGTTATTTTTATATCCGCAATTAAGTTCGTGTTATTTGTGAATTCCAGATATAGGCAGTTAGTTTTCCTGGTATTTCCTGTTATCTCCTGTGTCAGCATAAATTCGTTTGTGAGAGCCATCAGCAATTTTGCTTGCTACTGGTCTTCTCTTGTTCTCCCTTTATCTTGCTGTATAAATATATTCCTACCCACCTTTTTGTATTTTATAAATGGGAAATTAAAATCGCCACATTACGGAATCCCATATTAGGGGATGGAGAGTTTACAGACTTTATTAGGGTTCTGATATCATCAATGGCATCGGAAATTTTTTCATTTGGAGAGTTTGGAGGTCTATAGATGACTATCAGTACCACGTTTAGTTTCTCTCTTTTCATAGCACAACCACCGTTACGTCTCGCTGTTCTATCAGCTCTTAGTAAGTTGAATCCATGAATATGCAATTCTTTCTTATCGATAGAGTGTTCGCAGTTATCGTAGTTTCCTTGGCAGTTTTTAAGATGTGTTTCTCTGAGGCATGCGATGTCCGCCCTTGTTTCGTTCATAAAACCTTTCAGGTACGAAACTTTGTTCAGTTAATTGTTCGGTTTTATTCCTTGAATATTTGCCAGGACAATGTTTCTCTTCTTTGTTTTGCATTGCCCCTTGTACATTTTAAGTTCGATAAGAAAAACCCAAATGCTTCGAAATCCTAAGTTTTAACTGTAGGGCAATCTGCCCCACATAACGACTTTGGCAGGTCGCACATGTATATAAATAAATAACAAAGGATCTCAAAACTCGAACTTCTCGCCCTCTTTCCACTCCTGAATCCTATGCTATTCGGCATCATTCAGAGACCCATGACCACCCGTGCCCCCAGGACTCCTTTGCGATTTTGTCGTCTGCTTCTAATTCACTTGATCTTAAAATTTTGAATCCCTTTTTATCAAAAAATTAAATCCAGAACTAAACGATAGCCTTTCCTCGATAAAATTACATACTTCATAACCAACCAACACCTTTTTAACGCAACTAACGCACTAACTTAAGTTGTTTTTTCCTTTCTCTCCACTTGTCATTTGTAACTTTTACAATCCAGGTTAGTCCTTTTTAGAATTTTTTTTAAATTTTTTAAATTTTAAACTTAACATTTTTAAACTTTTTAATTTTTGAAATTTTAGTTTGTTTTATTTTTACTTTTTTGTTTTATAATCCAGATAGTTTTTTTTTTAACAACTTTGTAACTTTTTTTTTTGTATTAGATTTTATTATTGTACAGTTTGACTTTTGTATTTACTTTAGTTTTATGATTATTTTTTAGATGCTTCTATTTAGTCACTGAAGATGGCCCCTGAGTGGACCGAAACGTTTGGCCAATAAATGTTGAGAGTCGTATCTCTTGTTTTCATATTCCTATTATATATTATATATATATATATATATTATATATATATATATATATATATATATATATATATATTAATTATATATATACATATATATAACTAATATATATACAGACAGACATATATATATATATATATATATATATATATATATATGTGTGTGTGTGTGTGTGTGCATACATATATGTAATAATATATATATATATCAACGTAAAGAACGACGCTTTGTATAGGAGAATTATCCGCGCAAGATGAGAGCGAAAGAACGAAACAAATGAAAAAAATGAGGTAACCACCCGGGAATCGAACCCGGGATCTTCCGATTGCCGGTCAGATATGATAACCATTACACCACGGGCCTCACTCAAACAAATGTCGTAATTCCTCTACATACGCGCAGAAACCAATGCCCCTTTGGGGCACCTCCCGCATGCCGTAACATTATATACATTATAACTGCAAACACGCAGTATAATTAACGTAAAGAACGACACTTTGTATAGGAGAATTATCCGCGCAAGATGAGAGCGAAAGAACGAAACAAATGAGGTAACCACCCGGGAATCGAACCCGGGATCTTCCAATTGCCGGTCAGATATAATAACCATTACACCACGGGCCTCACTCAAACAAATGTCGTAATTCCTCTACATACGCGCAGAAACCAATGCCCCAAGGGGGCACCTCCCGCATGCCGTAACATTATATACATTCAACTGCAAAGAACACGCAGTATAAATAACGTAAAGAACGACGCTTGTATAGGAGATATTCCGCGCAAGACGAGAGAGAGAGAACGAAACAAATGAAAAAATGAGGTTTCGTTCTCTCTCTCTCTCGTCTTGCGCGGAATATCTCCTATACAAGCGTCGTTATATATATATATTAATATATATATATATATTGTGTGTGTGTATATATATATATATATAAGGCTGGTTCGAAATTTTATATTGAAAAGGTACATATTGTGAGGGGTTTGAATGGAACACAGGAACCCCCTCATAAATTATTTTCGCTGTTTGAAGCCTCCTACACCTGGCACAATTTTCACCTTTTGACCTATATTGAAGAATATTCCATTTTTACGAGACTTACTCTACATTCAGGTTTTTCGATAACATAAATCTTTATTAACGTATAATATTTTATTTAATAATGTACAGTATTAGGAAAATTAATTAAGTGCAACAATATATTCAGAATAAAAAATTATAGATATAATAAATGTACTAAATTTCAATTCACTTTTTCATTGTTCCTTATCACATCAAAAGGGAAGAAATTTTCAATATCATTTGGAAGTTTTATTTCATATGTTTCTTACTCATTCCATTGGGCCTTCCATTCAAACTTGGGCAGTTTTCGCCTTAATTCTAATGGGTTTAAGATAAACTTTTGACGGTTGTCATAACCTATTCTTTCCTGACATGCCTTTGTTACTAGGTTCACTGCCTTTTCCACACCTTGACTGTGGCATGAAAAAGAAAGCTATCTCCAGTGGCTTACATCAAGCCTGTAGAAGATCATCGTCGCTAAAATTGTTTAGCAGGGGTGGAGAAGTACCGATCTCTTTTTGCCAATCGATCGTCTTGGTGTAGTCAGTAGATTGGAACTTAAGGGTTCCTCGGCAACTCAAAGTTTCTGGTACCTTAAAATCCTGTTCTTGAAAGGATGATTTTCTGAATAGTTTGCTCCCTAATTTCTAGTCACTTGTCAGTTACCATTGATATTAGTATATTTTCTGGGTGGGCAAAGTAGGCGTTATTCTTTAGTACTGGTTCTATGATTGCTCTATGTTGTTCATCTAAATTTCGAAGCAAGCACATTAAATGCCAAAAGTTATGTGCACCATCAGTTGCATTAGCATGAGATTTTATCCACAACCACACTGGATCATAGAACTGCATAATAATCTTGACCATATCTTCAAGGTTTTTATCGGGATTTGGAGATGAGATATATAATCGAAGGACCCTGTTGGCTAGAGTTAGCCAGCGAGCATGGTGAAGGGTACCTGGGGATCGAGTGGACAGATCTTGAGAAATGTCTCCAGACACATATCATAGAGATATCTTTGATCACTGCTTAGCTCCTTCACAACATTTGCTGGAATTTCTTTAATGTTTCCCTTTACGCGAGAATATTTGACTGCCTCCAATTTTGTTAAATCTGTTTTCAGTTTATTCCGAATTGAACTCACAAAAGTATTTGGACCTGTTGTTTTACAATCAATGGCTTTGTAGACGTGCATAAAAGGCAGCTCATTCAAATGCAAGAGACACACCAACCACTGCACTGGTATGTTAAGATAAATTTCAACCAGTTTTATGGCTCCACCAATGTTTCCTGTATTTACAGGAGTATCATCACAGAGTAAAGCTTTCATAGTATCTGTGCTGTTTGAATCTGTAATAATAGTTATCAACTCTTTTGCTATGCAGCGAGCAGTTTCATTATCTGGTGTGACATGGTCTACATAGATGCTTCCAGGTTCTTTCACAATAACATAGTGTTCTTTTTTTTATCTTTCCACTTTTAGTTAATGTGTTATCTTTCCTTCCGTCAAATCCAAGGCACTCCATCCTCAGATTTTCGTGTAAAAGTATTTGTTTCACCCATGCGATTTCTTTCTCTTTCTAATTTCTTTCTGTCAAGAATGTTGGTGTGCTTAACGATCCCCATATCTTTTAATTAAAGCTGCATTAACTATTGCAGCTGCAGCTCTACAACTTACACGATAACGATCTGCTGTTAATGCTAGGTTTTTATAGGAGTGCCTGTTCTGAATATTCTCAGTCAATTCTAAATCGGCCTCATAATCTACATCCTGACTCTCTGAATCTACATCCATGTCTTCTTCGGTATTTTCTATAAATTCCGATGGTAAAACATTGGTGGCTTCAGTCATTTCTTCTTGTGCTTTTAGTTGACAGTTTTGTGCTTCTTAGACTCTTACTAAAGATCTCTTCTTTGTTGAATTAACTTTGCGATCAAATGGTCCTAACTGATTTTTTCTTTGTTTTCGATCCACAAAACACTCCCATTCTGCCATTCCCTTATCATAGCATTCACAAGAAGATATATCAAACATTTCATCATACTAAGCTACTTTTAAGGCAAAACTTTCATTTCTTCCATGTAACGGCACCTTGTTCAATTTTGAGGCTTCTTCTATTATTTGACTGACTTTAAGATAGATACCTTTGGTGTTAATCGTAGGAAAAGAAAATTTCATCCAAATGTCAATATCCTTTACAATAACCAACCCTGTAACAATCCTTAGCAGTTGCTGATTCTTTAGATTTAGCTTCTTCACGACGACGGACAAAAAGGAAGTGTCTCACAACATCTGCTTTTGAATGAGTCATGGCTGCTGGGAATTCCGTAGGATATCCAAAGGCTGCATTTGAGGAGTTGCTTCTAGTAGTCATAGTTTATATTCAGAAGTAAAATCAAATTATATGTAATTTATAATTTATGATAATTCAAATTATAATTAAAGGAAATGCAAATTATTTCTATTTATCTGAAAAATTATTTCTATTTATCTCAAACTTAAAAATATCAAGCATTAAACAAACAACTTATCATGTAACATATAACATCATTAAACATATACAAATATGAAGGAAAAAAAGGGAGGAGGGGCATTTAATACGTGTAGTATGGTAGCATATGCTTGATTTTTTTAATATTTTGTTAAAGTGATAAAAAAAACCTCACATAGTGTACTTTTTAAGAAATAAATTTTTTCCATTTAAATACATGCAAATATGAGGGGAAAAAATGGGGTGGGTTGCTAGGTGTAGCAGGAGTAGAACATGCTTGATATTTTAATATTTTATTAAGATGATAAAATGAAACTTCTCACATAGTTTACTTTTTAAGAAATAAAAAATTTCCCATTTTCGTCTCGGCCTAATATATATATAATATACATACACACACACACACACACATACATATATATATTATATATATACAGGCCCGGATTTAGCTATAGGCGAACTAGGCGATCGTCTACGGCCTCGCGCCAAAGGGGGCCTCGCTCAAGCCGT
Source organism: Bathynomus jamesi (assembly GCA_023014485.1). Taxonomy (NCBI): domain Eukaryota; kingdom Metazoa; phylum Arthropoda; class Malacostraca; order Isopoda; family Cirolanidae; genus Bathynomus; species Bathynomus jamesi. The sequence goes on along the minus strand of JAJOZX010001827.1, from coordinate 420,310 downwards.
TTTGCGCGTTCTGTTCAAATGATATTAATGATGTAGAACTCTTTGAAGAACTTAAAGTACTTTGCAGGTTTATACCTGAGAAAACAGATCTTCGAAATGCCCTTGTTTATATAGTGCAAAAACAACTAATTGAGATTTATCCTAATGTTTATGTTGCACTTCGAATAGTATTAACCATCCCAGTTACTGTTGCTTCGGCTGAAAGAAGTTTCTCGCGTCTCAAACTTAATAAAACATATTTGCGTTCCACCATGTCTCAAGCGAGATTGCAATCATTAGCTAGGTTATCAATAGAAAACGATATGACAAA
>JAJOZX010001827.1:410000-415000 GCA_023014485.1 Bathynomus jamesi | reverse complement strand
AATTCTCTTATGTAAGGTATGTTTAGTTTTACTGTACCTCTAATGGTTTAGGCCATGGGCGGGGGAGCTAAGGTTTATTGGAGCCCCGTACATATACGTACATTAGGGGGGTCGAAATTTTGTATTCTTATTCTACACACTGCTCGGAGTTTCCTTTGGGCCCCTAAACAACATACTGTAATTACACGCTATGCGCCTCCCCTACCCGTTGCATATGCCCCTTTTTTTAAATTGAAATGAAATTGAAACCAATTCTTTGAATAAAAAACCTGATAAATGACAAAGATGAAAGTAAATAATGATATAAGTAAAGTTAAAGTCAGTTTTTTATATATATATATATAATATATATATAACGTAAAGAACGACGCTTGTATAGGAGATATTCCGCGCAAGATGAGAGATTGAGAACGAAACAAATTATACTGCGTGTTTGCAGTTAAATGTATATAATGTTACGGCATGCGGAAGGTGCCCCCTTGGGGCATTGGTTTCTGCGCGTATGTAGAAGAATTACGGCATTTGAATGAGTGGGGCCCATGGTGTAATGGTTATCATATCTGACCGGCAATCGGAAGATCCCGGGTTCGATTCCCGGGTGGTTACCTCATTTTTTCATTTGTTTCGTTCTCTCTCTCTCATCTTGCGCGGAATATCTCGTATACAAGCGTCGTTCTTTACGTTAATTATACTGCGTGTTTGCAGTTTTATATATATATATATTATATATATATATATATATATTATATATAATAAGAAATCTTTCTCCGTATATTACTTAAAGAATCAATTGAAGCATACTGAAATCAAAATATTCACCTTAAGAAATTTAATTGAAGCGTATTAAAACCAAAATATTCACCTTAATAAATTTAAAATCGTAAATTACTGACACCACTGGCCTTTCCATTGGAACACAGGTAGCTTTTTCTCGACTCTAGTACATTCAAAATAAATTTATGTCTGTTTTCTTAACCAATTCTATGTTGTGATGCTTCTGTTACCACATTTACAGCATGTTCTACTCCCTGGCTGTGACAGAGAAAAGGAAAAAGCTGAAGTGGTTCATTTCGAACTTTAAGATCATCATTTGTCAAATTCTGTTAAATAGGTGGAGGGGTGATGGTTTCGTTGTCCCAGTCGATCATGTTAGGATAATCGTCTGCTTCAAAGTTCAATGTTTTTGGCAGCTCAAAATTTCTCGCATTGGTGCTCCTAGTTCTTGCTCGAATGATGTGCTGAAGAGCCAGCTCTCTGACCTCTCTTCTTGTGTCTGTTATCATTGAGAGTAAGGTATTCTCTGGGTGGGTAAAATAGGCGTTATTTCTGAGGACACGCTCCATAATCATCCGATGCTTTTTATCTAAGCCTTTAAGCAAGTTCATGATATACCAAAAATTAGATGCTCCCTCATTTGCCTTTGGATGATACTATCCAAAACCAGCCTGGAGCGTAAACCAGCATTATAATTTTAACTAGGTCTTGGATGTTTTTGTCTGGATTCCGTGTAGAGACATACAGTATAAGCGCAGGATCCTGTTTGCTCGTGTTAGCCATCTTGCATGATGGAGGGCACCTGGGGATCTGGTGGCTAACGCTTGTGAGATGCGTCCAGATTTTATGCTGATGCACATTTCATACATATATTTTTGGTCACTGCTGAAACTTTTAACAATATCGGCCGAAACTTCTTTAATATTGCCCTCTACAGGGGTATAATCAACTACATCCAGTTTGGTCAAATCCTCTCGGAGTTTATTTCCAAGAGAACCTTTGAGGGTGTTTGGTCCCAAAGTTTTTCCATCAATTGCTTCAAAAACGTGCCTGAAGGGCAGTTCGTTTGCATGTAAAAGGCAAATCAGCCATTGTACCGACCTGTCCAGATATAATATAATCAATTTTAGCACTCCGCCAATCCTGCCAGTGTTCACTAGGGTGCCATCGCATAGCAAAGCTTTGAGGGATTCTTTGCTATTAGAATCAACTATAAAAGTTATTATTTCATCTGCAATACAACAAGCAGTTCCGTTATCTGGAGCTATATGATTCATGTAAACATCACCAGGTTCTTTGACTATTACATAATGTTCTTCGTACTCCATTCCCTTCTTTGTCTTAGTTTGATCTTTTCTATCATCAAATCCGATGCCTTCAATCTGTGTGTTCTCTGATTTCACTTTGATTATGTTCTTTTTACCCACACGTATTCTTTCTCTTTCCACTTTTTTCCTATCCAACATATTGGTTTCGTCTAATATTCCAATATCCTTCAAAACTGCATTTACTATAGCTGCAGTAGCCCTGTAACTTACACGGTATCTATCTGCTGTTATTGTTAAGTTATCTTAAATAATTCTGTTCTGATGGTTTTTTATCAGCTCAAAATCGGGAACAAAGTCAATATCGTCGCTGTCATCATCAATTTCCATGCTCTCATCTTCCATAATATGTAAAGGGTCCACTTTGCTGGTTGAGGCGACATTCATATCTAGGCTTATCTTGGCTCTTTTTTCTAATCCTTTAACTCTATCGTGAATCCTTTTTCTTGCATAAGTCGTTACTCTGTCGATTGGTCCTAGTTGGTTTTTTCTTTGTTTCTGCCCCACAAAAGACTCCCACTCAATCATTGGAACTCTAATATCACATCTGCAATCCGTTTGACTGATTTTTTTATCGTAACAAGTACAAGTGCAAATATCAAATATTTCACCGAATGTCTCCACCTTCTGCTGAAAACTGTTGTTTCTTTGTTTTAATGGTACTTTATTTAGCTTTGCTGCAGATTCTATCAATTGTTCAACTTTTATAGCTATTCCTTCAAATCCTATATGTGGAAAGGAAAACTTCTCCCAAATGGCTTCCACATCTTTAGAGACAATTCAGTAACATTCTTTTGCTGTTCTACAACCTTTCGAAATCAGTTCTTCTCGTTTTCTTACCAATAAATAATGCCTAAATACGTCAGCCATTGAAGGAGTCATTGAAGGTGGAAATTCTTCAGGGTTACCAAATGTTGAATTGTGCGTTTTGCTTCTTTTCGCCATGATTTCACTTATTTATGCCTAGTAGCATTAATAACAAGAAACCAATTGTTAAATTCTAGCAATTGATTCATTCAATCTGAATTTAATATAACTCATTCGGAATTAAATCATAACTCATTCAATCATAAACAATCTGTAAATAACAATCTGAAACTAAACAAAAAAACGTGACAATAATTTATATAATTCATCTAATCTATCTAAATTAATCTATGTAATCTATTCAATCTCTCTAAATAATCTATCCAAATTAATCTAATCTACTTAATAAGACAATATAATGCATGATTGTCACATTTGGGGTTTATATCTATGGAGAGAGTAAAATGGGGGGGATGCTATGGAAGGGGTAAGGGGGGTCGCATATACTCATTTTTTTTACAAGATGTTGAGATCATCATTTCCAACTATGTGCATTAGGGCGGAGTGAAAAACTCATTTTTCGAATTTTCAAATTGGCTAGTGTGGAAAATGTGTGGAGTAGTGAGGAAATAAGCTGGTATAAATTTAAAATCATAACATTAATATCTTCAGGTGCCACAATGACCTTCAATATTGAAAAAAATTGAAAAAAGCAGATTTTAACCAATAATTACAGAAGAGTCCACGATGCACAATAGACAAGAATTTATTCACACTTGTATAAAAATAGCTCAGTCAACCTTTAAAAAAAGTTTCTATTCTCTAAAAACAGTTTTCTATAGTCAGCTCACTCAGCTGTCACGTGAGTACCTCGGTTCAGTGTAGCTGTCGCTCTCGTAGCAGGTGGGTGTTCTGTTGTTGGCGTTACTCAGATAGTCTAAACTATATTTCTTATATATTTTGCATTTCTGTATTGTGTTGCCCTAAGTTTGCCATGTACTATTAACTGAAATTAACGTATAATTGATATTAGCTCTTTCTTTTTCAGATTTGTATACTTTCAAAATGTCTCGAGTTTGTGCAAAATCAACCAGGGCCTCAACTGAGTGCCCCATGTTTGGTATGGGGGAAGATTTGTGGCACAGGAATCTTCCTACATACGAAGGAGTTTTTAAATATTACTTGTTTGTAAGAAACGATTTGAAACAGAATACTAATAAAGATCCTTCAATATCTCAAATATTAGAACAAGTTGTTGATAAATTGAAAACAATTTGGGAAAGTGCTTCCGTCCCAATTCTGTCAGACAGGCGAATTGAAACAATGTTCAGAAGCTACCACGAAAAGTATCGTGTCATTATGAAGCCATACCAAAGCAGAAAAATTCTGAAGCTTACAAAGCAAAGATTGATATGTTCAAAAAAGAAGCACACACGAAACTTTTTGACATTGCAGCGTGCAAGTGCAAAGTACTAACACAATGTTCTTGTCCCAAAGAAAAAACGGTTCCAAAGGAAGAAGTGACGTTCCTCTTAGATCAAAGGAGTGAAAGAAAACTGTTCATTGATAGAGTAGATATTACACTCTCAAAGAAAAAAGCATCTACGTTGCTAAGAAAGCAAAAAGAAGCTGTGAGGCTCACCAAAGAATCTTCACAGGAGAAATTGCAGGATACAAATGTTGAATTATCATCATCGACATCAAATAGTGAAAGTGAATCTGGCGAAATATCAGACGATACATTTCCAGAGCCAGTTAGCTCGAAGAGAAAGCTCGAACAACCTGAAGAACAATTATTCAAGAAAAGGAAAACTACAAATCTACCTTCAGTGGCTACTGCTTGTGACAGGACTGCAGTTTCAGATCGAGCTGCAGCATTCATTGTTAGTGCAGTATTGCAAGATATTGGAGAAGTTTCTATTGACAATACATCTGAAGTAATGGATAGGAGTAAAATCAGAAGAGAAAGACAAAAGAAGAGATCAGAAATTATGAAAGATCAAAATCAGGTCCCAATCAGAGGAATCTATTTTGATGGTCGAAAAGATTCTACACTCTTCCAAGAAAAAAAAGAGTCCAAAGTATATCAGAAGA
>JAJOZX010001827.1:337500-405000 GCA_023014485.1 Bathynomus jamesi | reverse complement strand
CAACCAACCTCCCTCTAGAAAGGGTTCTTGCTGAAGACTATTTAGTAATTTGCTTTTGTGTCAAATTTTGGCTGTTTTTTCCTTGATTCTAATGTAGCACGAATCCAACCGTCTCTGTTTGTAGGTCCGCAGACTGATCCAGCAGCGTCTGTAACGAGCTTGACGCATCTCTCTACGGCTTGTGTATGACATGGAAACTGAAATAATTCTGAATGAAGAGTAGTACCATGTTTGATGCATGATTCAATATCATCAAGAGAAACTCCTTTGGTTATCGGTGGTTCTGCTATCTGAAAATCTTGCTACATAATGAGATCTGTATAGTCTTTGGCATAAAAATTTATTTCTGGCACCTTAAAATACCTGATGACATCTGTTTCTTGAATGCATGCCCTTGCTTTTATGATACGCCTAAATCCCAACTGACGCACATGCTCCCTTTCATCAGCTATCATTGCAATGAGAATGTTTTCTTGATTTGCGTAATATGCATTTCGCTGAATGACTGAGTCATGTACTCTCCTAAGCTCTTCACGGAGATACCGGCTTCTTGCAATCATATGCCACATATGTTTAGCACCATATTGGCATAATGGTTTACGCTTTATCTGAAACCACATTGGTGCGTATACCCTAACAATGAAAGTAGCTAATTCTTGTAAATTGCCTGAAGGATTCTCTGTGCTTGCATATAACCGCAGAGTCCTGTTTGCTGTGGTGAGCCACCTTGAATGTGATATATTGTCTGGACTCTTATGACTAAGACTCTGAGAATGTTCCACTTGATATAGCCTTGTGAATTTCAAGAAGGTATTTCTGGTCAGTACTTATGTCATCTATATCAACTTCACACATGTCCTCTTGAATTTCAATGGGTTTGAAGTTAACTATGGGAAGCTTTTCACAGTCTGAAAGTGCTCGGCCAATTTCTCCTGAAAATGCTCTTGGTCCAGTAGTGGTACCATCCAAGTGATGAAACAGATGGCGCAATGGAAGTTCATTAAGGTGTAAAAGGCATATCAGCCACTGCAATGGCTTATTAAAGGCTTCTCCCAGTAATCTTATTGTGCCTCCAATACTACCAGTGTTAACCACTGTCGAATCACAGCCAACTGCAACGATGTTCCCTATATCAACATTCCTTTCTTTCAAGCAATTCACTAGCGCTGTGCAAATGTATTTAGCTTTGCCACTGGAAGGTGTCACATGTGCAAAGTACAGAGAGTGTGGTTCAGATATTATGCTGATATGCTCTTCGCGTTTGGTTCTTTGGTGGTTAGAGCCATCACTCTCCTGGACTTGAATCATTGTTTATCCTTTCTGCCATCAAAGTATAATCCCCGCATGGTTTTTGGCTCCCCTATCTGTTGTAGTTCCTTTCTCTGTTTTTGTCTTTCACGTCTTAGCTTACTTCTGTCTATAATATTCCCTTTGTCTTCGGGAGTAACAATTTTAAGATCTGCCAATACTGCAGAAGCAATAGCAGCCCCAGCTCTGTCCGACATTTTAAATCTATCACAAGTAATTGCTAATGAAGGCAGTGGCTCACGCATCTGTTGTTCTGATATTACATATTGAGTCGAGGTTGTATCTTCCTCATTATCTTCAGATATCTCTTCTAGTTGTTGAAGTTCACTTGTCTCTGTTTCGATTTGTAAGTTGGACGTATTGGTTATAGCAGCACTAGTTGTTTGTGAGGATTCCAGACGTGCTTTTTCCATTTCCTTTCGATGTTCTCTTGCTTGTAATCGTCTTGTGTGTGCTATGTCAATGCTTCCTATCACCATTATTCTGCGTGTTCGTTGGTCATTTAAAAAATCCTGCTCTTTTGGAGGGACTTTCTTACTCTTTTCACATGAGCATATCCTAAACTCCTTACATTTGCAGGTGCAGATGTCAAACAAAGTGCATTTTGAAAAGTTTTCAAATTCTTCAAGCTGATTTTTGTACTTAGGCTGATCCTTGCGTGACTTGTATGGCTTTAATAAGGACCTGTATTTATCATGGTACACTCGCATCATCTGTAAAACGCGTGTATGTGAAACTATTGGCAAAGAGGCCTTCTTCCAAATATTTTCTACCTTTTTGGAAACTGCCTCTGCTATTTCAGAAAATGACGGCTCCTTGTTATTCATCTGCTCCTTCACTAAATGTTTTGTGAACAGGTAATCTTTCATAATGCAGTTATACGTTGGTAGTTGCATATCACTCATCTCACAAGGTACTTCAAATATGGCACACTTCATATGTTCTCTAGTGAAATGTTTATATTTAGTATTTGATGCCATAATATTTTTAAGAAAAATTCACAATCACAAAATATCCTGTAACATCAAAACATCATATAATTAATATATATAATATATTTTATAAGTATATATAATATATTATATAAATATATAATATATTATATAAATATATAATATATTATATAAATATATAATATATTATATAATACATTATAACAAGCATTTTATAATAAAATCAATATTATCTCTATATAAATCACTTTAAAATAAAGTTTTATAATATTCCGATCATATTAAAAAACTCTCCGATCAACTGAGCGACTAGGCCTACTACCTAAGAAGACAAGTGTTAACACACTGTTCTAATGACTCACAGAAAGAAATTCCTTCACACCAAAACCCTCCCCCACAACCCTCCCCAAACCCTCCCCCACAACATTCAGTGTAGTCTCAACATGACTCAGTTACTCTAAATTGTGTTAACTTCAGCTCTCTTGTGGCAGCTGAAGATATTAAGCATATGAAAAGGCATTTTTACAAAACGAATTCCTATCATTTAAGAATCTTAATCAAACTATTAGATAATTCTAAGATAAAATTTTATAATAGTTTGACAAACCTAAAATAGAAGCATTTTTTTCCTTTTTACACAAAATTGTGTTAACTTTAGCCCCCTGGTGGCAGCTGCACATTTTAAACAAATGAACTCATATTTTGACAGGCATATTTCGTCCACGAAATGCAACGTTTAATCACTATTAGAACTTCATACTAGAAAAAAAGTATTTTTCGCTCCACCCTATTACACATATATATATATATATATATATATATAGGTGACTGGAAAGCTCGTCCCCGAAAACTCGGTCCCGGCAAACTCGGTCCCGAAAATTCGGTCCCAAAAAACTCGGGCCCAGGAATAATCGGTCCCAAGAAAATTCGGTCTCAGAAAACTAGGTCCTAGAAAATTCGGTCCCAAGATAATTCGGTCTCAGAAAAATCGGTCCTAGAAAATTCGGTCCTCGTAACGCTTGGTCCCAGGAATCTTGGTCTCGATGATGTGGTTAGGGTAGGTTAGATTAGGTTAGGTTAGGTTAGGTTAGGAAATATCAATAACCTTCATTAATTATTTTGAAGCAACGTATATACGCACTCGTAGAGCTAGACGTAACCACAGAGAAAAGCCATTTTTTGAACTTTCTTTGTGAATATACAGAACAGAGTGAATATGAACTTACCTAGGACGAATAATGCACCTGAAGGATTCCATAGCGGTGTACGATCTTCGATTCAAAGTAACAACCCAAATATGTGGACACTAAAAAAAGAAAATATGTAACTAATAACCGACGCATTAAAAATGTTGTTGAAAACTACAATGCTAATGAGAAAATCGCTTTTTTAAGAAACATTTCCTATAATCTTAGTACTTTTTAGTAATAGAAAAGTGAAATTAAAAATGCCTTTTATGCAATAGATTTTTATGTATGCACTCTTTTAATGTCTTTCATGCAATTTTCTAATAAAACATAATCCCTTTAATTCTTCTTTTTCTCCCACGTACCAAGATTTCTGGGACCAAGTGTTACAGGACCGAATTTTCTAGGACCGAGTTTTCTGAGACCGAATTTTCTTGGAACCGAGTATTCCTGGGCCCGAGTTTTCTGGGACCGAATTTTCGGGACCGAGTTCGCCGGGACCGAGTTTTCGGGAACTAGCTTTCTCAGAACCATATACTGTATATATTATATATATATATATATATATATATATATATATATATATATATATATAATATATATATATATACACACACATATATAAAATATATATACACATATATGTAATATATATATACACACACATAAAATGTTATAATGTTATAATGTTTCAGACCAACAAAGACCCTAGGATTCACTCCTGGCTGTTCTACCAAACTGTGTTCGTAATTGTGAATTGTGCATTTCATTCGTGGTGGCGGAGGGGGCCTACAATTTTACGTGGATTCCGAAACACAAAGCCTTAATTTTACTACCTTAAACTATACCCAATCTATCAACATATGCGTCTAATCGATTTTTAAACATGTTTATAGACGTGCTACTAATTACTTCTACCGGCAAACTATTCCACCTATTTACTATTCTATATGTAAAAAAGTTTTTGGCAACTGCTGTCTCGAACCTTCTACTTATTAACGTACACCCGTTATTTCTAGTCCTATTATATTGAGATATTTCGAAAAAGCTATCTCTATCTACGTTATCGAACCCATTCATAATTTTGAAAACCTGGATTAGATCACCCCTTAGCCTCCTAATCTCGAGTTTAGTCAATTTTAACTCCTTAAGCCTATCCTCGTACGACTTCGACCTAAGCGACGGAATCATCTTAGTTGCTCGTCTTTGAACTCTTTCGATTTTCTATATCTTTTCGCATATGCGGATTCCAAAATTGGATCGCGTACTCCAAATGAGGTCTAACTAATGATTTATAAAGAGGAACAATAATATCGCGAGATTTGTACTCAAAATTCCGACCTATAAAACCTAACACTTTGTTCGCTTTATTGACCGCTGCTGTACTTTCTTTAGCTACTTTTAAATCACCAGTGACTATAACTCCTAAATCTTTTTCCTGCTCTACGCTTGCTAACGCCTTCCCTAACATACTATACGCAAAATTACCGTTACGCGAACCTATATGTAGAATTTTGCACTTATCGACGTTAAATCTCATTTGCCATGTGAGTGACCAATCAACGATTTTATTCAGATCTTCCTGGATTTTAACTCTTCTCTTTCCTGAACCTTTGCTTCCTGAATTTTTTTCAATTTTAAAAACATTTTTTCCTAAATTAAATGTTACCTTCTGCAACTCTTAGCGGTAAAAGCCTCCTGAGATTTCTCCCCCATTCAAACCTTCAACCTAATACAACATTACCTCGCTTTTAGATCTCATAGTCTTAACTTTAAAAATCTCACTTGTCCAGTCTTGCTCAAGTCCCTTCGCAAATTTATTTCCCGAACGCGACAGCCTTACATAATCATTGATTTTGAAACGCGCAGAGTGTGGTGGTGGTGTTCCATCTCTTTTCACTTCAGACTCTGGGCGCGTACATCTTTCTAAAATCTCGTTAAGTGTTGTCCCAATCGAACCGTGCGATGGTGTGAGCGGTTATAGGATGAGGCCAAAGATTCCAGAATGTCTATAAATCTGTATGTGTTTTTATGTGTAAAATAGCAGTGCATGCGTTCCTTTATGGTAAGTTGAACTCTTTCATCTAAAGAGGCCTTATGTATAGAATTGCTAGTGTAGTAGCTGATATTAAACTCTGTCAACATGTTCTGAAAAGCTCGGCCTATAAATCTTTTCCCCATATCCGTACAAAAATAGCCAGGGACCCTGTTTTCTTTGAACATCAACGTTTTGGTGGCTTTAGCAACTGTTCCAGGCGATTTGTTTTTCAGAGGAATTAGTCATAGATATCTAGAGAATACATCTATTATGAATAGGATGTACCGGTAACCATCTTTATATAATGAATATCTTTGCATGTCTGTTAAATCTGCTTGCCAAATAGAGTCAACCGATGCCGCTGTTGTCTTGGCTGTTTTAAACCTTTTTCTCACAGGCCTATGTAGTGTATAAGCATCCTACTTCCGCAAAAACCTCTCAACATCCTTTTTCCCTATCCATCCTTGTAAACATTTCCGTACAGTCTATCTACGCCTCTGTTGGATGCTGGGCTAGAAATGTCATAATAACGTCTTCATAATATGTTAGCCATTTGCATATTTTAGAGGCACGTGGGTAGGGATGACCGTTGTTTACCCTCTTCTTTCTCCTCTTCAGAGTTGCTACCGCCAGGGATGATGGCGTTTTCAATTGTGGAACATGCGATGTATATTCCAAGTCTTTTAACCTGTTCAGATTTCTTATCATTGTTTGGGGACATTTATTTGTTGTAATGTTGCTTTAATATGCTTCCATCCTGATGCTGAGGGCCTATCCCACTTTCTCACCAGATCATGGACGATGTCTACGATATTCGATACCTGTACCTTTGCTCCTTCCACAATGATCTCACCTGTATCAGTCCACTCTATGTTCGGATCCTCATTCTATAGATTATAAAGACTTAAACCTTTATTCCTCAATGTATATGGAAGGGTGCTTTTTAATACATGCTCGATATGCTGTGTGGCCGACCCGTTAATCTTTGGTTGGCCAGTTCTATCGTCGGACACAGGTCCTATGTCACCATGCCCATCGTTGTCCGTGCTGTGCCTAATAATCACAGAGATCTCTGTCGGATTCTTATAATTTTCGTACTCGGCAAGAAATTTTTGCAGAGCTTCTTGGAATAAGATTCTTTTCTCATCAGGTTTTTTCACTGTTTAATGGGACTAACAATTCGCTTTCCATTCTTTTAAACCTGCTTTTATGAGGTTGTAGAACCGTGCCTGGACTCTGAAAGTTGCAGTGAAGCATACACCTCGGGTGGAATCACTACCACTTTCTTCATTATATTAATCTAGTCAGTAAAGGCCCCAAAACTGAAAATAAGGTGGGGAGGAATGACGGAATGACCCTCCTTTTTGTACAATAATTCGTTTTTTCTTTCCCACAGTTTGACTTTTACAAGCGAGTGTACATATTATGTTCTTGTAACGGCGTATGCGAGCCTTCTGAGGGGGTTTCATTGATACGTTGCAATTTGTAACGTTAAGACAGATTTCACAGATGCATTTTAAAAAGTCTGAGTCGATATTTTTAGCAAACGTCTGTTGCATTGCCAGGGGCACTCGATGATAGATTTTTATTAATTATTGGTATGTCTTTTGCCTCTTTGTCATTATGGAATATACACCGTTTCAGGCTCGTTTGGAAATATATTCGTTCTTAGAAGCACCCTAAACGTGTTTCGCTGAAGAAGGTCGCAAAGCAAATATCCGTAACGCTGGCTTGTAGCTTCTTTATAAACTCCCAAAAACTCCTTACGCTGATTCGGGAACATTTGATTGGGTAATACCCCAATTTGTCATACATATCTACGATGCGCGAATAAGACTAGATATTGTGTATTTAACGACACATAGCGCATGTATCTATCAAATTTTTGAAAAATAGATTCTGATTGATGAAGAACACGCTTATATTAAGATGGTGGGAGAATACTGTAAATGTCTCGGCAAACGTTTTATCCATCTCCATCATGAGATCGTCAATTACAATGACTGTATGTTCATTTCCCTTTAACGAATTAACGTCATATACACCTTTGTGGAACAAAATGTCATCTTGGTACGCGGTGAACACTGATTGATACGTCGAATAGCACCATTTAACTTTATGCACAAGTTTTGAGAACATCTTTCCCTTTTCTTTAATGATTTTAAGCATAAACATCGTTTTACCACATCCTGTAGGGCCAGATATAATACATGTGGATGGGCTCATGAACCTGAATTTTTCTAGACTCCATCTCTAACACGTCACACTCCTAAGTGGGTCATTTCCAAATATAATAAAAATTTAAATGTGATCGTTATATTCTACAGTCTTGTCTTTCCTCTTCTTCCAAAGAACCGTGAATGACGATGAGGTACAGCATCATGTCCCTATCATCGATATTACTGATGACCCCGATGACAGTGTAGTTGTTGTCACAGACTACAACCCCACTAAGAGCCCACACCAGCGATACCTGTAGCACACGACAATTCAAAGCGGAGGCATGATGTGAGCCATCCACGTCAGGTATAAAGCGTGCCAGGATTGCGCCGATTGTTAGACCATCAGTAATAGAGCCCCAGCCCTCTACGTCCTACGACACAACCCCCCCCCCCCAATAGTACCTTCCTCAAATATACCCGCTTATTCCTTTTCAATTCCAGGCATATCCTCCACAGCATTAGCAGCTTCTCGTGCTGTAGAGGATGGTATAACATTCGAGTTGGTGCGCACCGCCACCCCCACCCCAGCCCTTACTAGAAATCGGTATATAGTCAGGGTTGATCCTTCAACCATGTATAGCAATGGTGTTGAACACGGACTACGGCGTGTAGTTGAATGTATTGTGGAGTTTACCCTTCAGAACCGCGACGAATGTGAAGTCAGGACGAGGCTGGCCTTCGGGTTTGGGTCAGATGACGGTGATGTAGATGATTTATGGGTAATAATACCATTCAGACGCTTGGCAGCTGTAGATATAGAGTATATATTTAGCCGTATAATGCAGGCTTCTCAAAGTAGTACAGCCTTCAATATGGACAACTTCACGTTAAATATTTACTGTGTATTCCGTGTTGCGGGTCATAGTGCCACACCTTATACTCTTAACTTCAATTCTCAGGCTATTTACAGATGGCATATAAACGCTGGTCGTGGTTGCGGCTTTAAAGCAGTAGTCTTGGCTCGTATGTTTACTGCGCTAAATACACGGACCCAAAAAATTTGGTTGTCTACGGTTGTGCAGCGTGCACGTAAACTAGTTTCAGATTACAAGCTTGAGTTTGAATATAATATGGGTCCTGAAGAGCTGAAAAGTGTAGAAGAGGAAATGAATGCTCGTATAGTTGTATTTGGAATGGATGAACGTCGTGTATGTTTTTAAAGCTGTGAGAGAGATCGTACAGGGCCCCTACTTATTTTAGGGCTGTCAGGAACAAGTATCTCCCCATCCGTAATATAAAGGACCTTTATGCGAGTTATGATAAAAGTCGAAAATATGGACGGCATCATGATTTGTGTAAGGGGTGTCTCGAGTTTGCGGATGATATAGTGAAACATTGTAAGAATTGCCACATGGTATGTGCGCAATGTAAAAGCTCCAAATGTGAAAGCCGTGTAGTTGAAGCTGAGAAGAGGGACTGCGATGTATGCAGACGCACATTTTTCAATAATAACTGTTTTGAGCTCCATAAGTTAATTGGCACGTACAGGAAAATGAGAATCTGTGAATGTGGTATGTTTCATATGATGGATAATTGGGGGAATTTCAAGCATAAATGTGATGAAATTCACTGTTCTACATGCCATGAGAAATATAAGGGGATTGGAGTAAAGCATGTCTGTTATATGAAAGACGCTAAGCATAAAAATAGGCGTTGTATAACTGTGTACTACGATATAGAAACATACGAATGTTGAAACCAAAGAGGTTATCCCACATCTACTTGTAAGCCAGACTATATATGATGAGTGCATGGAGATCAAGTGTGATGAGTGTCACAAATGTGGTAAATGGACAACGTTTTTAAGACGATTGCACACGACAGCCCCGTGAAACTCTTTGTGTCTTATTTTGTCAAGTTAGCGGAAAAGTAAAAAAAAATGACTGTGTATATTCTTGCCCATAACGGTGCAAAGTTTGACACACATTTCCTTTATAAGGAGTAACTTGAGCACGAGTCATCTGAGATATTTACAGGCGATCCATTGAAAAGAGGAAACAAGCTTATACAGATGCAAATAAAAGGTACTGTGGGTACTGTGCAGTTTAAAGACACTTTATTATTCACACCTTGTAAATTAGCAAAGCTACCCAAGGTAATTGACGTAGCCGCCGAAGTTTCAAAAGGATATTTCCCTTACCCATTCCTCACTAGCGAACCTTTAAATGACGTACGAATACCGCCACCAAAACATTACTTTAACTATGAATGTATGAGTACAGGTAAACGTGAAGATTTTGACCGCTACTAGAATAGTTTTAATGAATTTAATCCTTACAATTTAGTTGATATATGTGAGCGTTATTGCATGAATTATGTGCGCGGGCTTAAAATATGTGTCCAGTCCTTTAGAAGGATGTACATAGACCGTTTCAATTGCGATCCGTTGCAAGTCGCAACCACGATTGCCTCATTGTGCTTTACTATGTTCAAGAACAATTTCATGCCTAAAGACACCTTAGCCCTCATTCACAGAAAGAATCCCTGCAGTTATGGGCACAAGGCTATTTACTGGCTCATATATATACAGTAGCAGACAGGTGTATACATAAAGCATGCCCGCAAGACGGGGGAAGTACCCATTAAGACTAATGATCGTGCTTTCTGGGTTGATGGTCTAACCGAAAACCGTGATACTGGTGAAAAGTCTGTGTACTCCTTTAACGGCTGGTGGTGGCACGGATGCCCACGTCCTGAGTGTGGAATCATAGGAGATATGCACGGTAGATCTCCTGCCGACAGTCTTTCGTGGACCCGCACCCGCGATCAGATTACAGTAAAATTCCTTCATTGCGGTCACTCTTGGGACCTGGTGGCTCTGGCCGTAATTAAAGACTGACCTTAATAGAGGCAGTACTACACAGGAATGTAACTCAGAAAATCTATTTATACATAAAAATAATTTATTTATGGAAATCTATTTCTATATAAAACTAATTTATTTAGGAAAATCTATTAAAATACATAGTCACATAGTCACGTTACTGTGTTGCTTTAAAGAAATTAGTGATATAAGATTGCTGTATAGCTTGGTATCCACAATTTCACTTTCATAAGCTGCCTCCACCTGTACAGCCGATGTGTAGCTTTTTGCCAATCCTTTTTTCAATGAGAACAGTTTTAGCTGATTAGCCCATTTCAGTGCTTCAGAGATGTCTTTGATTAGGCACTCGGATTCTGGATCAGGTTCTGGTTCTTGTGCTTGGTCAGGATTAATTTCATTTGAACTTATGGCGTCCATGAAATCGTTGGCGAGTTTATTCTCCCAGTCGTCCTCAAGTTCTTCAGTCGCTGGAATATCTTTATCGAAATTGATAAATTCTCAGCTGTCATCGCTTCATTAATATTAAGTTGTTTGGATGCCGTAACGATGAGCTGGTTGAGGGGGATGTCCTCTGGGTCTTCTTCTGGTGCGTCAGTCGGAAAACCAGCTTTTTTAAAACATGACTGGACAGTGGTGGGCTTGATGTCTTTGATAGAAGATGATATCCACTGGATTGCGTCGAGCACACTAACACACTTTCCAGAAGCTTTTTCGGTCTCGATGTCGGCTTTTGCGATGACCGATCGGAGAAGTCGCTTACGATAGTGTTGTTTGAAACAATGGATGATTCCCTAGTCCAGAGGTTGGAGTTCCGGTGTTGTGTTGCTGGGCAAGTAGACCACTTTCACGTTTTTTGTTGTTGTATCCTTAGGGTGACCAGGGGCATTATCCACGAAAAGTAGCACGTTACGCTTTTGTCGTTGCATTTTATTATCGAAAGCTTTCAACCACTCGCGATAGAGTTGTGCGTTCATTCATGCTTTCTTGTTGGCCTTCCATGTGACAGTGAGTGTGTTCACATTGATGTTTTTAAAGCACCGAGGTTTTTCGGATTTGCCGATGACAAGGACTGGTTCAAACTCTCCGAGCATGTTGCAGCACAGGGCAGCAGTCAATCGGTCCTTGGATTTCTTACCGCCCTTGCAATCTTCACCACGAATACGCACTGTACGGTCTGGAAGCAGACGGAAAAAAACTCCCGTTTCGTCCATATTGAAGACATCACGAGGGGAATATCCTTCCACGATGGATGGGAGTTTTTCCTTCCAGTCTATAGCAACACCTTTATCCACACTTTCACCTTCACCACAAATGCGTCCACCAGAAATATTATGCCGTTGTTTGAAGCTACGTAGCCAGCCAGTGGAAGCTTTGAACTCCGTTAGATTGACTTCTTTGGCTATCGCCAGGGCTTTCTCTTGCAGCATCCGTCCACTGGCAGGGACAAGCCGAGAACGTTGTTTGGTGAACCACTGCCACATTAAGTCATTTAGATCATCGTTTGCTGTCGATACACATTTCATTTTGCGGCTCGAGTTAGCATTTTCTTGAAATGAATCCAAAATTTCACGTTTCCGTTTTATAATATTTTGCACCTGTGTTCTGCTGATGCCATAAATGTCAGCTAGCTGTCGGCTACTTTTGCCATCACTATTTTTCAGCAGATCAACCTTTTGCTTCAAAGACAGTTCATTACGGCAATTGCGAGTTGACATTTTTGTTACACGTGTATGAATTAGCACTTCTGTTTCACGCTGTATCACTCTAAACACTGAGACCTTTAGCTTAGAAGAGGCTCCGTCATCGACACTGCACACGTGGCTTTCTGTGATTGGCCGTATTTGATGTACTGTCACGTCGTTGCGGGACCAACCAACCGACCGCAATACGGACTAGAGGCGTGGCCGTATTACTCGCCTTTTCATAGCATAGAAACAATTGAAGGTAAATTGGGACTAAACATTTTGGCCGTAATGAAAACTCTGGCCGCTTTTTAGGCGTGACCGCTAACAGGCGTTTTACTGTATAGGCGCCCAGTTCACTCACAAGGTCTTGTGGGAGCATGAGTATGATTCACGGATGGAAACAGATGAACAGTACCGTGAAGAAATAAACACGATCAAGCGTTCAATGGTGCTGGATCCTCTCGAATGCGGTGATAGCTTGTTCGGAGGGCGAACAAACTCATTCAAGCTTTACTTTCCGCCTACGGAGGGCGTGAAACTCCATTACTACGACTTCTGTTCTTTATATCCCTACGTGATGAAGAAAAATCTGTACCCCGTAGGTGCAGCTGAAAAACTGGTGGTGCTTGACCTGCCCACCATCGAGGTGTTCTCAACAAATTTGAACAGGTACTATTTCGGGCTTTCTTTCGTAGATGTGCTCCCCCATCGCCAGAGGCGGATTTAGGTTTCCTTGCGTCAAGGGCCATAGTGATTTAGCAGCCCTTCGGACACTTACGAAGTTACCATTTAGCAATAAATAGTTATTTGATATAAGGGTTTTCAGTAAAATGCAGTCAAATTGTTTAGGCATTTATTCTAGCAAAATATGTCTTAACATATAAGATATTTATAATATATATAATATATTTTATATATAATATAAATATTTAAATATATATAATATAATACAATAATATATATATATATATATATATATATATATATATATATATATATATATATATATATACACACACACACACACACACAGGGTGTTTCAGGAGGAAAGGTCAACACTTCGGGAGGTGATAGTATAGGTCATTGTGAGGAATAATGTTCATATGAATATGTGCCTAATTCTGAATGGTTACGGAGATAGAGCTGTTTGAATCTACAAATACAAAAGCATTGTTAATGGTAATCAAGAAAGAGAAACCAATTACTGTTTCTAACATTTACTGTTTAAACACTGGCATTTTGAATGGTATCAGATACAGAACTGACAAATTTGTTACAGTTTACAATACGTTTTCGAAAATCCCACCGTCAACCTCAATGCACTTTGCAACTCGTGTGCGAAGATCGCATGTTGTTCGTCTGAGTTGATCTTGACGTTCCTTTATGCGGGCAGCAGCGTCCAAAATGCGCGCGAGCAATTCGTCTCGTGTATCCACCTTTCTTTTGTAAACTTGACTTTTCATCCACCCCCCAAAAACAATAATCTAACCGAGAGAGGTCTGGAGACCTTGGTGGCCATTGAATGGGACCACCGCGGCGGGAGAAAGAGCTGCGCGCGCATCAGATTCAAACAGTTCTATCTCCGTAACCATTTAGAATTAGACACATGTTCATATAAACTTTTTCCTCAAATGACCGATACTATCACCTCCCGAAGTATTGAACTTTCCTCCTGAAACACCCTGTGTGTATATATATATATAAAAATCCATTAAATGTGTGAACAGAAATGCATTGTAGGTTATCTTTACGATCTTTATGTTTAGTTACGAAATCGACCGTTGTAGAATACTCACAGCAGTTTCCCCCGAGATTGCTGAGCAGCGAAGGAGCCAATAAGATCTGTACAGCTAAGAGCTCTCGTGAGTTCCGATTAAATACTAAGGATAGCTAAAGTGTTGAGACGATTTTCTGACATCACTGACCGTAGGTAGTTCTTTAGCCGTCGCAGTACAGAAAAAGATCTTTCGGCAGAACAGTTGGAAGCCGGCGTACATAGGAAGATCCTGAGCGCAATATGAACATATGGGTAAATTTCTTTTAATCCTTTTGCTTGGATCATCTCACTCATCTCAAGAATGCTCGTAGGAGTTTTCTCCAAATTCAGAAGAAACCCACGGAAATGAAGACACTCATTAACAAATGCTTCCGCCAAATCATCCTTGTAAAATTCCCAAAGCTTAATAGCATTGGCAGTTATATCTGTCGGATTCAAGGTGGTGACTTTTGTAAGAAATGCAAACCATGCATGGAGATTTTCATACACATCTTTGCGACGGTTTAATTCAGACAATAATCTGTCAAGTACCACAAGATAAGTATTAATGAAGAAGTTCCTCCGTCCATTTAATTCTACCTCGCCTTCGCGAGTTTCGTCGACTCTAAGTTTTCTTTTCTTTCTTCTTTTCATTGTAACTTCATATTTGCGGATAGATGATTTCTTAATTGCTGCTTCTTCATAAAAGTCGAAGTTGTCTCTTGCATCTTTTACGTAGAATGCCAATGATGCATACAGTTCTGCTACGAACCAAGATCAATGTTAACTGCTTGGAGCTGTTTTCTGGTAGCATTGAACCTTTCCAGAATGTCACCCCACATTAAAGAGAGAATTGTAGTTTCGAGGCGTCGCATTTGATTGAGGTAGCCTGATGCTTCACTGCGTGTGCAAAGCTTTTCTGATTCATCTTCTTCAATGGCGGTAATTGCCTCTATAACCTCTTCCCCAGTCTTTATTGAGACTCCTACACGCTTCTTCACGGGCTGACCATCAAGTGTCAGATAAGCTCTTTAGCGTTACATTTCCATATTTGGTAAAATGATTTTGTAGTATTTCCCATCGGTGAGTGGAGGCAGTGAAGAACAGGTAAAGATTTTGGGGAAGTGCGAAAAAATCAATGGCTTCCTTACAGCAACTTGCTGCACACTGTCTAATCAAATTTAATGAGTGTACAGAGCAGGGTACATAAACTGGTACTGGGAACGCTTCTTTTATTCTGGCTTGCAAACCAGAGTAAGTCCCTGACATGTTGGGAGCGTTATCATACTACTGTCCTCTGCAGTTTGCAATGTCGAGATCATGCATTTTTAATATGATGGAAACTGAGTTGAAAAGCTGCTCTGATTTGTGGCCTACGCTGGGAAGGAATGCCAAAAATCGCTCTACGGGATACCCATCTTCTTTTACGTATCTCAGAATGACTGCAAGTTCATCGACATGTGATATGTCTGGGGTGGAGTCCAATAATGGAATAGTACTTCGCACATTTCACTTCCTCAGTTATTTGTTTGGTAACTTTGTCAGCCATTAGTTTGATGAACTGCTCACATGTAAACGAAAACAAGTATGAGGTATGACCTTTTCCTGGATTTTTGTATTTTGCAATATGTTCCGCCAGAAAAGGGTCAAATTCAGTAATAAGTTCCAAAGCCATTATAAAGTTTCCACTGTGGACAGAACCAAATTTCTCAATGTGGCCCCTAAAAGGTAAACCATGAGATGCCAGTGACCGGACCACTGTAACAACTCGTTGTAAAACATTACTTCTTCTCCTCATCAATTTGATAGAAAAGTTGTCTATCAATTCTTCCGAGAGTTTAACTTTTCATTTTCATAGCTAACACACATGACTTATGTTCAGAGGAATTTTCATGGCTTGTTGATGCTTCACTGCCATGCTTCCAGTCATCAAATCCTTCCTTACCAATTTTAGTAGTTCCACCAAATAACTGACATGGAACGCAGAAAATTGAGCCTGTGCTCCCCGAATACATTAAATATGTTCTCTTCACCTTCTCTCCGTTGACAGCTGTGTTTCAAATAAGGTTTTACAAAAATATCTGAATCGTTCACCAAAACGCCTCTGTGATTGAGAAAAGTTCATGTTTTCTAGGTTCTGATTTATGCCATGCTCTGACACATAATGACGTGTAGCATCATTAACTTCCCATAATGCTGGGTCTTGTCCAATGGAAGTATTGCTGGAGGTAGTTGTGATGCTACCGACATCACAAGACTTAGTATAGGGTAGGCAGGATTCTTGAACTTCTCTACCAGATAATCTAAAATTACTAGGACCTTCATTAACATTTTGATCTTCTTGGAAACTTCTAATCTCGGTACATTCTAATTCTTTTAAAAGAACATTCGGATTTGCTCTTAATATCAGATTTCTTGAAGAAAGTATCAATTTTCGCAGTTCTGTCAATGACATCTCGTCGTTTTTTAGCCTTCACCAGAGCTCTCTTCTTATACTCCGAGCCGCTTAGACTTTTTCTCCAATCACTCATCTGAAAAAACAAATACATCTGAAATTAATTAAAAATATGAATAATATATTTTAAAATACAAATATATTATTAAAATTAATAAAATATATTATAATTATATATTTAAAAAAATAGCTCAGCCAGGCTGATTAGGCCTCTAACAACTATAGTCCGGTAGCACAGACCCTGATTTTACTGGAACCCTGCATTGTTTGTTATAAGGCAAATGTTTACATATTTTGAAAGCTTATACCACCCCATTCAAGAATCCATCGGGTGTACACCTGACCCCCGCTTGGCTTTTTCAATATGGCTGGCGAAACTGAAAAATCCCATATCCTGGTCAATACTTGATGGATTTTGATGATCTTGGTGTCATTTCTAGGGGTTTTTAGGATGATGAGTCGATCTGGAGGGGTTGCAGATACTTCGGGAGTCGTTTTGGTGCACACTCGGCGATACT
Organism: Bathynomus jamesi; assembly: GCA_023014485.1. Taxonomy (NCBI): domain Eukaryota; kingdom Metazoa; phylum Arthropoda; class Malacostraca; order Isopoda; family Cirolanidae; genus Bathynomus; species Bathynomus jamesi. The sequence goes on along the minus strand of JAJOZX010001827.1, from coordinate 388,054 downwards.
CAAGGTCATTGGAGGTCAAACGTCCCCCGAAATAAGGAATATCCCTTATCCCGAGTAGTCGTGGAGATATTTTGGTGATCTTACTGTCGTTTTTATGGTTTTGGGCGAGACTGAGTAGTTCTATAGGGTTTAAAATGAAATCAGGGAATATTTTCCCCATCGTAAGGTGAATTCCAATATGTCTAGTTATTCCTCTTATTTTTTTCAGGTTGTTCAGATTATTGCTGATGGTGCTGCCCACCTGGTGGTTTGATGACGTCTTGGTTGTGCTGATTCGAAAATTGTTTTTTGACTGCGGAATATGGAGAATATACCAGGTGAGCATTGTTTAGTTTTCATTTGCTGAGGATAAATTATTTCAATGCGATTTGTACTCTGAAGAATGGGTAAACAAAATTCTTATTTTTCAGGTTCTACAAAAGCTGCAGACGAATGTTTCTTCAAGGATTTCCTGGGTAGCTGTCCTGGATGTCAGAAAGATCTTTTAAATTGTGAGAGGATTCAGAAAATCATAGAGAGCAGCGACATCAGAGTAGGCCAAATGTTCGAACGAGACTAGAGCCTCTCTTGGAAGATGGAGCAAAAATCCTTTGTTGTCACAAGAACTGTTTTTCCACTTATGTGTCCAAGCAGAATTTATCAGCATTCATGAAAAAGAGAGAATGTGATACCCCTACAGGATGGCAGACCATACCGACTTCCATTGTGCGAGGCAGGAGTCGAGCAGCATTGGAGCTCTCATCATCTCATGAAGAGAGTGACGTGATAATAACACAACACGCTATCGCACAAGCTGAGAAAGATTCTGATGCCCGTATCCCCATCATTTGTGATGACACAGACGTGTTTGCCATGCTAACGCACTTCTATGAATTTAAGAAACTAGGTTGTCCCGTGATTATGGAGTCTCCAGTGCGTGGCAGAAAATCAGTGGACATCCAAGCAACTGCAACCCAGCACAAAGACATCATCCCACAAATCCTCAAACTAAACGCTTTGAGTGGTTGTGACACAGTTGCAGCAATACATGGCATCGGCAAAGCCACTGCCATTGCCACAGCCAAGAAGGGTCGGAAGCTAGACAAGCTGGGGCCCCTTGATGCATGCTTTGACCATATCGAGAAAGAGGCAACAGCGTTCATTGTTGCATGCTATGGGGATAAGAAATCCTCATCTCTTACTGGGTGTCGTCAGCGAGTATGGGCTCAGAAGACAGGGAAGTCGGGAACTGCTGCACCCAAACTATGTTCTCTACCACCAACAACTGAAGCTTTCCATCAAAATGTGCTCAGAGCCCACTACACTGTGGCGAACTCGAGCACTAAAGTGTGACACACCACCACTTGATCCTGTCCATTATGGGTGGGAGAGAGACGAAACAAACAGAGTTCTCATCCCAAAAACAGTTGGTGAAGGATTGTGCTTAGCATCAGATGACGTTCTGAAGATAATCAGATGTGGGTGTGAATCACAATCAGCATGCAGGGGGAGTCGCTGCGGCTGCATGGGACTCGGAATCCCTTGCACAATGTTCTTGGATTGCAACAATCCATTGAATCAAAACGCAAACGAAGAGCAGACTGATGATCCTGACGATCCTAACACAACCATGTCTTTTGATATTTGCCCTCAATAAATGGTTACCTAATGTGAATAACTGCATCAAAGTTGTCAATGCCAATCCCCCAGCTAGGTGTGAGCTTTGTTTTGCTTACGATGTCATATCTTGTAGCTTTGCAACCTTCCATAGAATGCATGTGCCCTGCACTTCAGCATAAATTGTGGTTTATATCCGAATATCCATAAACATATAATGTGGTTTATGTCATTTAAGCATTATGATCTGGTTTTATCTGCAGAAAAGATGTTAAGTGCTCAGCAGTTAGCTAGATTTAGAAATTGTCACTGAAATAAAGCAAATACAGTGATGTCAACTGTGGCATTATCATATTTCAAGGCCAAACTTTAACCTCAAATGACCTTGACTTGACCCATGGAGTTGAAAAATGATATCCTACTGTTATCATGTGCCTATAGAACTACTCAGTCTCGCCCAAAACCATAAAAACGACAGTAAGATCAAAATATCTCCACGACTGCCCGGGATACGGGATATTCCTTATTTCGGGGGCGTTTGACCTCCAATGACCTTGAGTATTGAAATGTGGGTCAAAACGACTCCCAAAGTAACTGCAACCCCTCCAGATCGACTCATCATCCTAAAAACCCATAGAAACGACACCAAGACCATCAAAATCCATCAAGTATTGACCAGGATATGGGATTTTCCAGTTTCGCCGGCCATCTTGGAAAATGACGGCCATATTGAAAAGCCAAGCGGGGGTCAGGTGTACACCCGATGGATTCTTGAATGGGGTGGTATAAGCTTTCAAAATATGTCAAGATTTTCTTTATAACAAACAATGCAGGGTTCCCACCCCGTGCAACCGGACTACTAACTAATATAGGCAGTTGAGTTAACATAAAAAATTCAAAATTGTCTTCAAACTGCCTTCTTCTTACCTTGTATAAATACCATTACTGTACTAAACTGAGATAAACACAATCTTGTCTTTAAATTTTAAATGTTGTCCAGTTTCAAAGTTCAAAGTTGCAAAATAGAAAAAAATATAAATTAAATTTTATTGAGAAAACCGTAAACAAAATAACTGGCCAGTTTTTGGCTTGATACTCTGTAAAGTGTAAACAATAAATCCGAAATAAAATATAAATAATTAGCTTTAAAATAAAGATATTATTAAAATTAATAAAATATATTAAGGCCAAGGACCAACTTTGAAATCGACTTCGTTCAAACGTAATGAGTTTTTTTTTAAGTGGTACTAACTTTTCTCGTTTTTTTGCTAAAAAAATACCAGAAATTTTGGATTTTTTCCCTACCTAAAAAGTGGTTTCTTGTTTCCTTTCTTGTTATGACTTTTCCTCCAGAATTTTACTGCCCTCAAAATTTTGCCGCCCCTAAAATTTGCCGCCCTGGGCCATGGGCCATTTGGCCCATATGTAAATACGCGCCTGCCCCTCGCGATTTATGGATGCCTATCTTACCCGTCGTTATAGATCACAAGCTTATGTTTCCACTGTGCGTGAGGGCGCAGAGGAAAACAACGGTGATTGTAATCACACAACCAACTAGCGTAAGATCAGATGTGCATATACAAGCCCTCAGCTGGACCTAGCCTTTCGCCTTGGCTACAGAATATTGAAGATATATGAGGTGTGGAGGGTTCAGAAGCTACCAAGCCTTTTCACGCCATATATAAACACTTTTTTGAAGGATAAGGTAGAGGCATCAGGGTATCCGCGAGGAGTTGATACCAAAGATGAAAAATCGACTTATATTCAACGTTACTGTGACCGTGAAGGGATACAGCTTGACCGTTCCCAAATTGTAAAGAACCCAGGCAAGCGCTTTAGTGGAAATTTGTGTCGAAATAGTCTTTGGGAAAATTTGCAGAGAATACTGGCACAAAGTTATAATGAAGTCTGGGATTATGCAACGTTCCCGACAAAGAGGTCATGGAGATTGTGAATGTAGGTAATACTTGCATAATAAAGTCCAACATTACCGAATTGGCCACAGATACCTCACGGGTTACAAACATACCTGTAGCCAGCTTCACAACGGCCTACGCACGCATCAAACTTTGGGGCCTATTGCATTCTCTTGGTCGGAGGGTTCTGTACGCCGATAAAGAGGGAGGGTGAATACATGCCGCCTATTGTTGAATTCCTCGGGGAGTTGACTGATGAGATCAAGGATGAGTATGGAGACATCGCGTACGCCGACTCTTTTGTCTCAACAGGACCACCAACGTATTGGGTAGGGGTGATGGTGTGGGAGGATATGAAATATATCGTGAAAGCTAAGGGTATCACACTCAACCAGGCGAATCGGCGGGTCGTTAACTTTGAATCGTTGAAGGATTTAGTGTGCTTGGAAGATGAGGGCGACCAGCTGCCCGAACTAACTGTAGGGACCCACAATTTTCTGGCGCAGAAGCTGGGGGCGTGAAGGAACTTAGGGGTACGAAGGTGTGCCGTAACACTATACGAAACGTTACCAGGTGTCTGGTACCTATGATACCGTACCCTTTGGATACCACAATCTTTGATTGCTTTATATGTCTACTGTTAACGATGTTTATTTATTACACGTATTTGTAAATATATACCTTGAATAATTCGTTTATTAAATAAATCGTGTTTTAATTAGCGTTTCACTTTCTCCTTTGTGTGTGTTTGTGTGTGTGTGTGTGTGTGCGTGTGTGTGTGTGTGTGTGTGTGTGCGTATGTACAGGAGAAAGTTCTAAGCTCCGCCCCCCTGTATGATCGGCCACGTGACTCCTGCTACTACCTGGGCATATCTCTTCCCTGCGTGCTCAGTTGGCCTCTGCAATCCCTGGATCTCAGACGTGTATTTTCCAACGTAGATAAAAACTAGAAATGACTACCTTTATTACTGCGTGTTCGACGTTTATGAAGTGGTATTCAGCAAAGTGTGAAGATAAGGTTACTGAATGACTCCCTATTCCACCCTCCTTTGATACTTTTAAGGCTACATTGAACAGTGCAAAGGAACAAGAGGTATAAATAATCTACTGGTATTCTGACGAGAGTATTGCTGGATTTTGTGGTAAAAGCGATGTATTGAAGTATGTTGTAGGACTGAACTTTATAAAAGGTTACATATACCGTGAAGTGGAAGAAACAACACGTGCAGAAGAGAAGCAACGGTTATGGTTAGTGAGTCTTGTTGATGAGTGGTGTGACAAGCGATATTATGTCATGTTGCATCATACCGAGTACTCGTACCCTGCAACTGAGAATGCAAATCTTGTCATAATGGAGAATCTTAAGTATTTTTTCCACTACATTAAAATATATCATCACGAGGTTTGTAGTGAGGTTGTGGCTAAAGGCCTGCGTGAGTTTTTAACAGAATTTAGAGAGGAGTATCGTCTGCTAAGCAAAAAGGAAAAATATGGGCATATGTTTCTCTCAAATATTGCGCCGGAGTGTGAATAAAATGTGTTTAGTTTGTGAAAATGAACCAAAATGTCTGGTGCACAGTCTGGGGAGTGAGATTGATAAAGCATTAAAGCCGATATTACTTGATGTATCGGAAAATTTCTCAAAACAAATACCCAGTATAATGGGATACAAGTATTCACGTTGGAACAACGCCGTACACGATTCGTCAGCTTATGGTGTGACTCACACCTCCCGTCCTGCCGATCCGCCCGCCTGTGGCTTCTCGTCATCTCAGAGGTTGAACTGAGTGGACGTACACTCCTCGAATACGATGAAACTTCCTTTGAGCAACGTTCTCAATGTCGTGTACGATGTGTCCTTGTGTCCGGAGCCATTAACTATGTTCTGGAAACGACTTGTAGACAAGCAAACTCTGGTAAAAGGAGCGTCGTTTATTTAAGTGTTGATTAGATGAATAGTCTTCGTGGTAGTTGAGAAGTGGAGTGAGGATCGTTATAAATTTCCTGCGGGTGTAGGTACAAGACAGCAGATTAGTGATACCCTCTCATATGCCATTGTTTGTACGTTGTGTATAAATAACGAACAGTCATGCATTGATATACGACAGATGTGGAAGCATGCTTCTGATAATAACGTTCTTGTCCCTACTCGAAACCGTTTCATCCTCAACAGAATGTTTGAAATCGTTGGTTTCCGCAATCTGAAGCCTATATTAGACGCGCGTGTTACGGATATGCTTTATTTTGATATGGTTCTTGAATAGGCATACACAGCTCTGCTCGGCAAGTTTACCGAGTGTAGGACTGAACAAGGCGAAAATGGTCTAGAGCTGGATGCTTATTTAAAAGGTTTAGACTCTTTTAAATATCATGAACTTTGGTAGAAAGCACTTGAGCGGTACAGGGCTGAGCTCACCTATACCGTTCACCCTGAAGAACTATTTCTTTATTTAATGAGCAGCTGTCGTTACGACTTAGAAGATTATATCAACTGCCGATATGCATTGTGAAGATGAGTTCACGATTGAAATGCTGGGATCGGTAAGAATAAACCCTCGATTGGAAAGGAGTGTTTATAAACTTGTATTTAATAATGATGTTGTGGCTAACGATGACCTCGTTGTGCGTACTTTTGAATGTATTCTAGCTGTGTTTAAAGAAAACTTGCCAACCGAATGTAAAGTGGGCACAAAAATAGTATTGAACGATGTGAAGGGCAATTACGTCGAGTATAGATATCCCAAAAACTTGAACGGTGAAATAATGTTAAATCGTATTTACTGCGGAGTTTAAAGCAATAATGATGTGACTGTAGACTCGATTACGTGCGAGTTTCGTGCTTAGTATTTAGATTTAAATTTATTTTCAATATATTTAATTATTTAAAATAATTGTGTGATATATTTATATATATATATATATACATATATATGTTATAATGTTATAATGTTTAAGACCAACAAAGACCCTAGGATCCACTCATGGCTGGTCTACCTAACTGTGTTCGTAATTGTGTATTGTGCATGTCCTCCGTGGTGGCGGAGGGAACCTACAATTTTACGTGGGTTCCGAAACACAAAGCCTTAATTTTACTACCTTAAACTACACCCAGTCTATCAATATATGCGTCTTATCGATTTATAAACATGTTTATAGACGTGCTACTAAATACTTCTACCGGCAAACTATTCCACCTATTTACTATTCTATGTGTAAAAAAGTTTTTGGCAACTGTTGTCTCGAACCTTCTACTTGTCAACTTACACCTGTTAATTCTAGTCCTATTCTATTGAGATACTTCGAAAAAGCTATCTCTATCAACGTTATGGAACCCATTCATAATTTTGAAAACCGGGATTAGATCACCCCTTAGCCTCCTAGTCAAGAGTGTAGTCAATTTTAACTCCTTAAGCCTATCCTCGTACGACTTCGACCTAAGCGACGGAATCATCTTAGTTGCTCGTCTTTGAACTCTCGATTTTGTCTATATCCTTGCGCATATGCAGATTCCAAAATTGGATCGCGTACTCCAAATGAGGTCTAACTAATGATTTATAAAGAGGAACTATACTGTAATATCGCACGATTTTACTAAAAATTCCGACCTATAAAACCTAACACTTTGTTCGCTTTATTGACCGCTGCTGTACTTTGTTTCGCTACTTTTAAGTCACCAGTGACTATAACTCCTAAATCTTTTTCCTGCTCTACGCTTGTTAACTCTTTCTCTGACATACTATACTCAAAATTACCGTTACGCGAACCTATATGTAAAATTTTGCACTTATCGACGTTAAATCTCATTTGCCATGTGACTGACCAATCAACGATTTTATTCAAATCTTCCTGGATTTTACCTCTATCTTCGTCATTAATTACCCTACCACCCAGCTTCGTGTCATCCGCAAACTTTGAAGCTGTACTGACTTGGCTGACATCTAAATCGTTAATATATATATATAAGAAATAGCAAGGGGCCCAACACAGAACCTTGAGGAACGCCAATCGCTACATTAGCCCAACACGACTCCGCTCCATCAACGACCACCCTCTGTTTCCTACCTCGCAACCACTCTTCTATCCAATTTATTACTACACCCCTGATTCCATGAGCCTTAGTTTTTTTCAATGAGTCTTTTGTGCGGCACGGTGTCAAACGCTTTTTGAAAATTTAAATACACTACATCAACCGCCCGATGACTATCGTAAACGTCAACCACGCTTTGAAAAAATTCTAAAAGATTAGTTAAGCAAGATTTGTTTCGCCTAAAACCGTGCTGCGTATTTCTAACTAAGTTATGCAATTCTAAGTTTTCGACTATACGATCCCTAATTATTGATTCCAGTAGCTTGCCTACAACAGATGTTAAACTGATTGGCCTATAATTTCCGCCGCACCTTTATCGCTTTTCTTAAAGATTGGTATTACGTTTGCCAACTTGAAATTATCTGGTACGCACCCCTCAGAAATAGACGCATTAAAAATTTTTGTTAGCGGCAAACAACGCTATCTTCTAATTCTTTTTAGTTGTATGGGATATATGGAATCCGGCCCCGGTGATTTACGCGTTTTTATGTTATCAATATAGAGCATTACCTCCCTTTCACTTTCCACAGTATTATCCAAAATATTACCATTATCAAACGGTATTATGTCTATGACCGTAGGGATATTCGTTACATCTTCTATAGTAAAAACTGACGTAAAAAATTCGTTTAACAAGGTAGCGATTTCCTTGTTTTCAAAAACTAGCTCTCCGTTAACATTTTTCGACGGCCCGAAGACACTTTTTACTGGATTTCTATTGTTGACATATTGAAAGAATCGCTTGGGGTTTTCTTTACCATTACGAACTATGGAGATTTCAAATTTGCGCTTGGACTTTTTGATTACACTTTTCGCTTCACGCCTTAGAGATATGTAGTTGTTTTGTAAACCAGAAATTGTCTTTATCGCACTTATGTAGCCTATAAGCCCTATCTCTACTCTTTATAATATCTCCTACTCTAGAAGTAAACCACCAGGGCTTGTTGTTTGCTTTCGCACGCTTAATTTTGTACGTTACACATTCTTCACTTATAGTCCTAAATACTGTTTCAAACGATTCCCACGTTAGTTTTGCGTTGGAGTTCCCCATTACGTTTTCCCAATTGACGTGTAACAATTTATTTCGAAATTTACTAAAGTCTGCGTGCTGGAAGTTAGGAATTTTCGTCGAGTTAGCTGGTTTCGAGTGACTTACTGAGAGGACAAACTCTACCATATTGTGATCGCTATTGCCCAACGGTTCTATTATTTGAAGATCAGTAATTAGCCTATCATCCGTAGTTATTACTAAATCTAAAATACTGCCCAACCTCGTAGGTTCCCCAACCTTTTGAATAAGAAAGCTATCCTCGAGAAAATTAACTAAACGATTACCTTCCGCGTCTCCCTGCATTGTATCGTAATTTACGTTAGCGCAATTAAAGTCACCCATAACTAAAGCCTGCTCACTACCTATTATTTTCTTTAGTTCACGATATAACGCTTCGTCCGTATCAGCTGTTTGATTAGGGGGCATATATATAAAACCGCAACAAGTTTGAAATTGTTCAATTTAAGTTCTGCTATAGTCGAATCTATCGGTTCTGGAATTGAGTGCTTTACTTCTATAACGTTCGCAATATTATCTTTGATATATATATATATATATATATATATATATATATATTTCTCATATACTATTATATTGATGTTTATACTTCATCGTTTTGTATTTCTTATATTATTATTATTTTTTTTTTTTCATCATATATATTCCTTCTTTTAAAACTGTGTATTTATTATATTATTATATTGTTATATTTTTTTGTCATATATATTCCATCGTTTTTCTAGGAATGTATATTTATTTTCTATATATTTCATGAAATTTATTCCAATAATTCGTCTAAATAAACAGAATGATGTTATGGTGTTTTATTTAATTCTTTTGGTTGTATATATAAACGATATTATTTAATTATATGTAAAACAAATGGCTGGTTACACGTTCTAAACCGACTGGCGGATTTCTATGCCAGCTGTCAAGAGTATATGGTTTAATTAAATAAATAGCGCAATCTGGCAACTCAACCCTGATAATGTGTACCTGAACAAGCCATTTACGCCTTCTAAGCTAGATGAAGCCTTCTAAGCTGACTTGCTGCTTAAGCTAACTGGCTGATTAGGACATCATAAGACAGCTGGCGCTCGAATGAACTCTCATTATGCGTCTGGCTGGGGCCAGGCGAACACCTCTCTCCTTCTTAGGTTAAGGCTTATGTTATGATTTCCCTTAGGGGGTGAGGACATCTCAACGTCTCCCACAAAGAATCCCCTCCTTCTCCTTTTTCTCCCTCTCTTAGGTTAAGGTTACCCCTTTGGGGGAAGTCATCATTCCTTCTCCCCCCAAAGCCCCCTTCCATTGCAGTTTGGGGGATAACCCCCCAAATGTTTCATAATCCCTCCCCGTGGTTTCATAACCCCTCCCCTTTTCAACAACCCCTCCCCTTTGTTGCATAACCCCTTGCAATACCATATTCGCAACATTGATCAACATTTGCGACAGTGCACTTACAATTGCAATCTCCCATTTTGCGCCCATGCTACTGACGGCGATTCGGAACCCTTTCCCCATATAGACGTCTTGCTGCGGCCGCATTACACTCGGCAAATCCATACAAGAGATGCATGTCTGCCATTTCTCTGTTTGAATAAACTTACATTCTCATTTCAAATGCACCCGATAACTGAAGAGCACAAAATTTTTTTAGCTTTTTTTTCACTGGACTACACTTATTCACGGTAAGAAGTTACTAATACGAACATTGAAACACCTCTATGCATCTCTGACTGACTGATGGCTGTACAGTGTACACTCAACGATATTGAAACATGTCATAGAGTGTACGAAACATTACAATCGGCAAGACCGTATAAGAAATAAGTCTCGTACACACTCACAAATATTGTTGGCAAGCAGTGTTTGTAAACAGTTTGCGGAAAGATTTGATGGAACACAAAACGGGCTCTAACTCGGAAACAAAGCGATTTCGTGCATATGTTTATATAAACTATTTATATTGTTTTCGGGTCCTGAATCCATCCTGAAAGTTCGTCCCACGTGTTATGAAACACCTTGTGTATATATATATATGTGTGTGTGTGTGTGTGTGTGTGTAAGAATGAACAGTGAACAATTCCTATACCATCATTATATGGATTCATTGTCTTCATGCAGTACTTATGTTTGTATGGTTTTTATGTTTGAATATTCATTTTTACATAAGAAACCAAAATCGCCTAAGCGAGTTTTGGATAGAATTTCGATTTGTACTTCTTTATTCATTACTGTATTTCTCTAATTATTCTTTTCTAAATATGACTCATACTGTACGTATGGCATAATTTTAATAACTATGACGTCACATTTTCCCGTCATTAATTTCCGTTCATCATATCTCAGGTATTCAATGTATGAAAATTCTTTAACATAATAATAAAAACTGTTCACTCTATAAGTCATTATTTATATGTTATGCAATATAAATATTATTATTCAACCATATTCATCTATACATCCATATCTTATCTTGACCATTAGCCTATATCAATTTTTATTAAATATTAATTTTTTACTCGTGTCAGTCTACGAAATGATACGAAACTATGCCTCCGTACCTGTTCGTTCAAAATCGCGCAAATACGTTTGTATGTATTATTTTTTTTATTTTTTTTTTAGTGCGTTCACCCCTCGCAAGATATTCATAAATGCTTATGCATGTGTACGCAATTCGCTAACCACAGCAAAAGCAAGCTCTTCAGAGCTAAAAACCTCCCTTCGCTTGCCTCGGGTTTATAACACAGTATCATGCGTTACGCTATATCTCGTGTGTGCCCATGTACTTTGTTGTACTAATAACCATATATAATAACCATATACAATAACCATATATAAGTATAAAAACACTGTACGAATTGTAAACGACGTAATGTACTTTAATAAAATTTTAATTAAATGTAATAACTTAATATAATGTAATGTACTTTAATAACGACAATAAGCGAATGTGAATCATTCATAATTGTAATCATAATTGTAATGACCCAAAATTACAAAGTACTCAATGATGTACTTAGATTGTACTTATGTACTACTACGAAATTATATCGCGTTCAGAAATATATACTCGGCGAAAATAAGATTAGTTTTCATTTCGTTTTATTTTAATCTTTATTTGGAATCTTTCATCTGATCATGTGTTTAAAAGGGGGGAAACTTAACCTTCAAACTGCATTCCCCTAAAATTTATATTATATGTATAAAGCATGTAATTGCAAAAGCCACGTCACTTCTTCTTCTGCTTCTTAGACTAAGGGGTTCCAAAAAACCTTAGCCCCCCCCCCATTTGCAGCTTACATGTTTACTTATATTGAAATAGTTTTTAGTGATTATAAAAATATATAAAATTTTTATTTATTGCAGGTATTAAAATTACTCTAGCTGATAAAGTGATAATATAATGGCTTCTCAATTAATTGGTGATTCGGAGAGGCAACGTGTGATAGATCGCATACGAGCAATAACATTTCGGGAAGCTCGTGATGCTGGAGCCACCTTTATAACACGTGCATGGGTTGCCAAAAAGTTGCGAAGAAGTGAGGACTTCGTCAAAAGAAATTGGAGTAAAACTTTGGATGAATTTGAAATGGATACAACCAAATCTGGGCACCCAAATTTGCCACTCTCTCAGGAAACAAAGGACATCATTGAAAGCGATACGCGTAAGCGGAAAAACAGCTGTGCTAAACTTTCTAGAGAGATCGAAGTGTTGAGAGGAAAGATCGTTAGTGGTAAGATCGTTCGACTGTACCGTCATAGGCAAGGTTTAAAGCCTTGGCATGAACTTCCAAAGCCAAGAAAAACTCAACTTAACATCGATGACAGAATGTGGTTTGCCCACTATCTTGAAGATTGGGATGTGGATGATTTCATGCATTTAGCTGTCTCCGATGAATTTTTTGTTTACGTAACTCGTCGGCCTAACTACCAAAATAATCGAGTGTGAGCCATAACACCAGATGAAATCGATGACAATGAACATTATCGCGAATTATTAAAAAGTCCAGACTGTTTTGGTGTGTTTGTTTTGTTCACTGCAAAGAAGCTCATGTGGGTGCTGAAGCCAAATGGTCAGAGTTGGGATGGACAGTATTTTCGTGATATTATTCTATCCCAGCATGTCATTCCTTTCCTAAGAAACCCAAACAATGTTACAGATGTCGATCAGGTCACACTTCTGCACGATAAGGCCCCCTGCTTTAAGGCATTAGCCACTCAACACTTGTTGCGGAACCATGAGATCGATTTCTTTGGAAATGAAGAATGCCCAGGAAATTCTCCTGACCTGAACGTCTGTCAATACATTGGATCAGTTATAAAGGACAAGGTTGAATGTCTCTTGTTTCAAGAACCTGCAGCAAATCGATTTTCGAAGGATACAATGACGCAACACATTGAAACTGTTTTAGCAAATTTGCGTAACGATCAAGATCTATTCACGTAACTTTTGGCAAGCTACCCAAAGCGAATTCAGGCTGTCTTGGAAGCCAATGGCGGGAACACCAAGTTTTAATTGTTTCTCATTAAATGCAGGATTAAATTCTCTTTTGTAAGGTATGTTTAGTTTTACTGTACCTCTAATTGTTTAGGCTATGGGCGGGGGAGCTAATTTTTATTGGAGCCCCGTACACTCCCTTGTTAGCAGCCTCGCTGCGAGGAGGGGGCAGAGGCCCCTTTCCTCCTTAATGTTTAGATTCCGGCCTGAGCCATGGTCGAAAGAAGCCGAACCTCTACCCCTGTAAATTCAGAGCACGACCTGTACATTTTTTAGAAGTAAATTACAGTGAAAGAAAGTTTCTTTTTATCTTTTCCTTCAAGACAACCCAAGACTATAGAAAGAGAAGAATTAACAGGTCTGTCGACCCTATAGCGAGAGAAAAAAATTAGAATATTATAGAAGAAACTACTGCAAGTAACAGATCCGTTGCTGCCTCCTAACCCCGTCGATTGAGACAACCCAAGCGCCATAGAAGATATTGGTTTAACACAGTGGCGACCCTTTAACCAGGATAAGAAACTGACGACCCCTGCATCCAGGATTCTTCCAGCCTTCCAGACCCTGGAAATCTAAGCAACCATAAGCACATAGAAGAAGGATTTTAACAAGAGGATTTTAACAAGTGACCACCCTTTGGCCAGGATAGAAATTACCCTGCATCAGGATAAGACTTGTAGCGACCCTACAACCAAGATATTAAGACCCACCATTTGACCGGCGTGTCACGACTTCCAGTTCGTCACATCCACCCTTGAACCGGTGTGTCACGACTCCAAGTTCTCCACGCCTAGTCTTCATCCAAGAAGAAGTAGCCAGCAAGACGTTTTCAGGACACGTCTCTAATGATTTCGCCATAGAAATCTTAAATACAGAGTTTTTTTTTTTTTAAGTAATTTGTAAACATTTGAAAAGTCAGTATTATTAACATTTAACTAGTATTAAGTCAGAATTAACCAGAAACACTGAACATTTCAGACACCAGTGATACATTTTTTTATTGAAACAGTAATTTTCACAGAAGCTGATTTTCACAGAGTTATTGTCACAAAAGTTGATTTTCATAGTTATTTTCACAGAAGTTAATTTTCACAGAGGTTAATTGTCACAGAGGTTAATTGTCAGAGGTTAATTGTCACAGAAGTTAAAAGTCACAGAAGTTAAAAGTCACAGAAGTTAATTGTCACAGAAGTTAATTGCCACAGGTTTAATTTTCACAGCGTTAATTTTCAAAGTTATTTTCACTACAGGGGGTACATAAAGTCAGGATCTATTTTTGTGAAGCATTTGGAAATTATATGGAATTCAATCATAAAATGATAAAGTGGTAACATTTATTAAATAATTAAGAGTAGGATTCGACGTGACGCCCATCAGTATCCCTGCACAGCTCAAATCGTTCCGCAGCATTTCTAAACACATTCTGGAGCATTTGCGGGGTTATGTTATCTGCAGCAGTTCGTATACGTGTACGTAAGTTTCCAAGATTCGTAATCTTAGTCTGATAGACGTGCGATTTGATAAAGCCCCATGCAAAGAAATCTAAAGGGGTTAAATCTGGTGATCTCGCTGGCCAAGGTCTGTTGCTTCCGCGTCCGATCCAGCGATTTGGAAAACGTCCATTTAGATAATCCTCAACAATTTTGGCATAGTGACAAGGAGCACCATCATGTTGATAGACGACGGGGATAGGATTGTTAGTACCGTCGTCTATCAACATGATGGTGCTCCTTGTCACTATGCCAAAATTGTTCAGGATTATCTAAATGGACGTTTACCAAATCGCTGGATCGGACGCGGAAGCAACAGACCTTGGCCAGCGAGATCACCAGATTTAACCCCTTTAGATTTCTTTGCATGGGGCTTTATCAAATCGCACGTCTATCAGACGAAGATTACGAGTCTTGAAAACTTACGTACACGTATACGAACTGCTGCAGATAACATAACACCGCAAATGCTCCAGAATGTGTTTAGAAATGCTGCGGAACGATTTGAGCTGTGCAGGGATACTGATGGGCGTCACGTCGAATCCTACTCTTAATTATTTAATAAATGTTACCACTTTATCATTTTATGATTGAATTCCATATAATTTCCCAGTGCTTCACAAAAATAGATCCTGACTTTATGTACACCCTGTATTATAGTTAGTATACAATAATTTTATTTTATGTATCAAACATAATATTACTGTACCTTCGCGTACCTTCGAGTGAAATGTGTTTACATTTCGTATTTTTGTTTCCAATTTTTTTCACATTATTGAATTGAATTGACTTGCAAATTAAGAAAGAGGGAGGTTATAGAGATTTTATAGAGTTATAGAGTTACTTGAAGCAGTTTCAAGTTCCAGTTTCAGTTATCAGTTTTAGTCGGTTGCATCAAGAGGGACAACCGCCCCAGAGAGTTATATACTTGATAGCAGTTCGAGTAAGTCGGTTGTACCAAGAGGGACAACCAAACCCAGAGAATAATAGACTTCACTTGATAGCATTTCAAGTGCAGTCATTTCCAGTTTTCAGACAGTTTCAGTTGGTTGTAACCAAGAGGGACAACCAAACCCCAGAGATTAATAGTCTTCACTTGATAGCAGTTCAAGTGCAAGTCAGTTTCAGTTTCAGTAGATTCCACTGATAGCAGTTCAGTGCAGTCCATTTCAGTTAATTGAAATTAGTTGGTTGCTTTCGAGAGGGACAACCAAACCCAGAGAATAATAGACTCCACTTGATAGCAGTTCCAGTGCAGTCAGTTTCAGTTTTCAGTCAGTTTTCAGTCAGTTCAAGTCAGTAGGTTGCATCCAGAGGGACAACCGCCCCAGAGATTTGTGAAAATACTTGATAGCAGTTCAAGTCAGTTCAAGTCAGTTCAATTCAGTTCAATTCAGTCAGTTCAAGTCAGTTTAAGTCAGTCAGTTCAAGTCAGTTTAAGTCAGTCAGTTCAAGTCAGTTTAAGTCAGTCAGTTCGTCAGTTTAAGTCAGTCAGTTCAAGTCAGTTTAAGTCAGTCAGTTAGTCAGTCAGTTTCAAGTTTCAGTCAGTTTCGAAGTCAGTTTCAAGTAGTTTTGAAGTTAGTTTCAGTCATTTTTGAAGTGAGTTTCAAGTCTCAGTTTTGAAGTCCCAAGTCATTTTTGAAGTCCCAAGTCAGTTTTGAAGTCTCAAGTCATTTCAATGCAGTCAATTGAATTCAACTTTTCTTTTTTGTTGTTTAAGATAATTTAATTAAACCTTTTTATTTTGTTGTAAAAGAGAATTAAATTCAACCTGAATTGACCGGTTTGTGTCTTTAGTTCAACCTTTTTTTTTGTAAGAAGGAAATTGACCGATTTTTTTTTGTAAGAAGGAAATTGACCGATTTTTTTTCATGCCATTGTTGCATATATATATATTATATATATATATATTAGGGTGACACTTATTTTCAAAAGTTTTGAATTTTTATCGGGACGGGCGCGTTTCTGGTTCCATTTTGTCAAAATATATCGTGTGTAAAATATTTTTGAAATAAAACAATATTTAGAACTGCCTCAATACGGTCAAAGTTTGTATATTTTCTCGAAAAGTAGAAATTTTAGATCATGATGTTCTATGCCTCTAGCAAATAAAATATCACTTCTAGTTTGTTCAAGCTACTAATCTTGACCTAAAACATATAACTGGACTTCATACTTTCAACTCTAGGTCCCCCTCAACTCGAGTATTAGCCCCTCAAGGGGGGGGGGGTATCATCGGCGCCCATCTCCCTCTCATTGTTGCCTACTTTGCAGAGGTCACGGTGGACTTGCGGGCGGTTGGGAAGTCACAGCGGTGCTTCTCGACCACTTGTAAGAGGAACTGCCTTTGGTCTTCACTCTTGGTAAGGGCCAGGTTGAAAGACTGCATCAACGCCACCCCGCGCTCCGCGAAGTCATTGACAACTTGAAGGGCCTGGACTCGGCGGGATGCGGCGATGAAGGCTGGGTCCGTCCGCCACTCCTCCGGATCCTTGAGCAGGAAGGCGGTGCTGATGTCCAGAACCTTGAAGAACTCCTTTGATGTAGTCGTTGTGAACTTGGCCAATGCATTGTTGGCGATTGAGGCGGTGGACAGGTCCACATTGATACGCCGCGGGGGATCCTCCGATCCTTCCTCTTCTTCCATCGCTTTAATCATCTCCCGCTTTGTCGCCAAGTCGATACCCTCGTCGAAGATGGCCAGTGTGACGAGGCGCTCGCTCAGTACCATAGGTGCCTGGCGAAGACTGTCGCCGTCGCCTTGGCCACCGCTGAGTCCGGATAATAGACGAGGGCCTTGAGCAGCGCGAGGTCCGCGGCTGGGGCCGTTGCCGGGAGCGGCGCTTTGTACCAGGCCGTCACGTAGATGGACACGGCGAAGTTGGTGAATCGCCGGATTCCAGCCGCTTCGCCTGACGACATCTGAAACTGTTCCCGGAACAGGAACAGTTTGATGGCATAGATGACTTTTGCCATCCAGCGCGCGCGATGGAAGGCGCCGGACGAGCGAACCGGGCACCCCGCTTGTTCGGACCGCCCAGCACAATTACAGAGAGCTCCAGAAGTTCCCTGTAGTCATCACGTGGATGTTGACCGTCGAGGAGGCGGCTGAATTCGATCAGCAGGTCGTCGCGGGCGTCCTTCAGGTGCTGCGGCATGGTTCCATCCTCGAAGGGCTTCGCTTTGGTTTGATCGATGAAGTCCCACTGGGCGGCGAATCGTTTGAACAGGAGGATGTCAGGACCAGTAGAGGGACCGAGGCACGCCGTGAATGCCTTCTCGCACCAGTTCGTGGATGTGGTGGCGGCAAGCCAAATGAAGCACTGTCTTCTCGAGTTTCTGCTCAATGATATAGCAAGCTCCTCCTGAGAGTCCTGTGTTTGAGGCGGTGGTGTCAAAAGAGAGGCACAGATCCGTCCCTTGATGTCCCAATCCTCGAGGGCAGAGAGGACGGCTTCCGCCATGGCGCGGCCGGTGCCGTCGGGGAGGCTGGGCACAGCCAGAAGCTTGTCGACGTTCTCCCCAGACACCAGAACTGGAAGGCGATCTTCAGCAGGGCCTCCGTCAGCCGCTGGTACGATTTTCCCGTCCCAGTGAACGGTCAGCGGCACAGTAGGATGGAAGGCTGCCTTCATTTCCGCTGCTGCCATAGCACGGAACTTTGCTCGGTCGCGGCGGGAGGATTCGCGGTTCAAGACCAGCTCCTCAGGGTCGTGGCCCAAGCTCCTCGCAGCCGCCGACAGCAAAAAACACCTTCTCGGTCGGTAAGTTTCGTCCGATCCATCGCTGCGGAGAGATCAGGGGTGATCATCTTTTTCGACGCGCGGAATCGCTTGGGTGGTAAAGGGGTCGTAGATGCTTCTGCATTCGACGTGGACGGGCCCGGGAGAGAGAGCTCTTCCTCTTCTTCTCGGCGACGACGCCGTGTCGGTGACCGAGTCGGGCTGCTTGCACCTGAGCTGGAGCTCGATGCCAGTTCGACGAGTTCTTCTCGGCTCTCTCTGTTCGCCCTTTCATCATCTTGCCGGCGGCTCCTTTCCGCTTCCTGTCTCCTCGCACGCTCCTCCTCAGTGTGCAGCGTCATGTCACGTGTGGAGGAGATGCGGCCGCGCCGCACCTCGGCCCTTTGTCCCGTCAGGAACTCCCTGTCCTCTTCGATTGTGATCATCGACATCGCCTGTTCGTGTGCGATGTCGAAGAGGCGGTCAAGGGATGAGAGGAACTCGGCCTCGTTCCTGATTTGGGTCACAGTGCGCCGTTTCGAGTTCTTGTTCAGAGCCCGCCACTTCTCGTACATTCGGAGAACCTTGTCCCTTGCGCGTTGGTCTTTCTGCGTAGGAATACGGGACCGCTCCCAGAATTCCTTGACTGCGGTCACTGTCTCAGCGGCTGCTTCCTTGATCGGCTTCTTGACGTCAAGGTGAAGGTGGAAAAAGTACTGAAGCGCCTGCTTTCCCGTAGGCAGCATGCTTCCTGTGATGCTGTGGTCCACGGTCCCCAGGAGATAGACTGCTGTTTTAGATCTTGTTGCCGAAGCCATCACATCGTTTCAGAACTCACTGAAAAAGAGAATGAAACACTGTTAGTGTTGGCAAAACTCGTCCCAACCCATTTTCTACTTAGAATAACATGTTCTTTCGCCTGTATCAATATTTGGATAAACTCGTGTTACACCCTGTATAATACCTCATTTTAGTCTTCTGTACACCAGTGCGGAAGACTAAACCAACGACTCTGACCGTCCGTCTGTCTGTCTGTTATCATTTTTCAACTCAGAAACTACAGCAGCTATCGAAACGAAAACTGACATGATAACAGAACGCCATGAGTACTTTTCGACAAAAAGTATAAACTTTGACCTCGTTGAGGCAGTTCTAATTATTATTTTATTTCAAAAATATTTTACACACAATGTTTTTAGACGGAATGACACCAGAAATGCGCCCGTCCTGATAGAAATTCCCAAAAAATGAAAAACACCCCAAATAAGTGGCACCCTAATATATATATATATAGGTAAAATGATATATTTTATTATTTGCAACCAAAACCGTTTTTACAATTGTTTATAACGATTTTTAGAATTATTATGAATTGTATGATGACAGTAATAGTGTAATAATTAATCAATCATGTCCAATGACTTCCTTTTTAAATTACTATAGGGAGGAACATGCCGTCCCTCCGTTTTGTTTTACCTCCTTTGATTTTTGTTCTAAGCAGTGTGGCAAGCGATCTTTTTTTTTAAAGAGCAAAGTGCTCAGGAAAGACGTATTGTCAATTTCAGACATATCTTCCCGCTTGGTCACTCAATTCCCCCGAATGTGGTGCTCCAACCTTTGTTTTTTATTTTATTTTAACACCCCAACAAGTTGTTTTTTTTTTTAAAAGTATGATTTTTCTACTTAACATGCAAAAATTATTAAACCTTTTTAATTTTTTTTATTATATAAAAATAATTTTTAATGTAAAATTTACCTGAAATTATTAAAAAAAATTGTTCGAAATGCTTTCCTTCCATTTCAATAACTTTTTTTTATTCTTGGCCGAAATTTATCTATGGCTCGATTTATTTTTATTTTTAAGAATATAAAAAATGTTTAGCTCATTAAAATGCATAATTGATTTCTATTTTTAATCTGTATTTTTCATTTTCTTTTTTCAATTAATCGTGAGTAATTGTCCTTAAATTTAGAATTCAATAATAATCGACCTTGAACTTAAAGGATTTTATAATAATAATAATAATAATAATAATTGACTTAAACTTAAAAGATTCTATAACCCTACTCTCAATTTAAATTATTATATAACTTTGTTAATTCGAAAACATCACGAATCCTTACACACACACACACACACACACACACACACATGTATGCACACTATATATACTATATATACACAAACCTTATGCTAAAATCATTGGATATCACAATAAACTATTTCATTGCGTGTAAGCGCTATGCTATTTAGTCTTAATCATTTTTGCTTACTATATATAAATTTTTGCTCATGCATTTATTCAGTTAATTTAACAATCTTCTCAGCAAATCTGTCCCTCAAAATTATAAGATACACACTTTGTACCTAGTACACACCAATACACACTAGACCACAGGTCTATACATCATCCATTACGTAATTCGATTTTTTCCTACAATAGTCAATAAAATGTTTATAGATTGTACGATCATGGTAACTTTGAAAATTCCTGAACTTTAAAAATTTATATTTTCCCTTTTACCCAATATTCATTATGTATGTAATTTTTCCCACAGAAAATAATTTTTTGTTAAAAATTAAACGGAACTAAAATTTTCGTTGAAAATTTAAAACTATCATTGACCGTTGAAATTAAAGGGTTATCTAAAATTAGATTTGATTTTCTATTTACTGTGCATTGTAACTTAACCACCCCGACTTGTGCTGTGTATATAAATTTGTAATTATAAAAACCAAAGTCATCAATTAGTTTGAATTAGTTGGGATGTTATATTAATTGTATTGCTTTGTATTAATTGTATTATATTATTGTGTTAATATCATTTTGAAAGGGGAGCACTGCAAAAATGAACAATGAACAATTCCTATACCATCATTATATGGATTCATTGTCTTCATGCAGTACTTATGTTTGCATGGTTTTTATGTTTGAATGTTCATTTTTACATAAAAAAACAAAATCGCCGAAGCGAGTTTTGGATAGAATTTCGATTTGTACTTCTTTATTCATTACTGTATTTCTCTAATTCTTCTTTTTCTAAAAATGACTTATACTGTACGTATGGCATAATTTTAATAACTATGACGTCATATTTTCCCGTCGTTAATTTCCCTTCATCATATCTCTAGTATTCAATGTATGAAAATTCTTTAACATAAAAATAAAAACTGTACACTCTATAAGTCATTATTTATATGTTATGTAGTATAAATATTATTATTCAACCATATTCATCTATACGTCCATATCTTATCTTGATCATTACCCTATATCAATTTTTATTAAATATTCATTTTTTACTCGTGTCAGTCTATGAAATGGTACGAAACTTTATGCCTCCGTACCTGTTCGTTCAAAATCGCACGAATACGTTTGCATGTATTATTTTTTATTATTTTTTTTAGTGCGTTCACCCCTCGCAAGATATTCATAAATGTTTATGCAAGTGTACGCAATTCGCTAACCACAGCAAAAGCAAGCTCTTCTGAGCTTAAACCTCCCTTCGCTTGCCTAGGATTTATAACACAGTATCATGCGTTATGCTATATCTCGTGTGTGCCCATGTACTTTGTGTTGTACTAATAACCATATATAATAACTATATATAATAACCATATATAAATATAAAAGCACTGTATGAATTATAAACGACGTAATGTACTTTAATAAAATTGTAATTAAATGTAATAATTTAATATAATGTATTGTACTTTAATAACGATAATTAACGATAATAAGCGAATGTGAATCATTGATAATTGTAATCATAATTGTAATGAACCAAAATTCCAACGTACTCAATGATATACTTAGATTGTACTTATTTACTAATAAGAAATTATATCGCTTTCAGAAATGTATACTCGGCGAAAATACGATTAGTTTTTATTTTGTTTCTTAAAATTTTTATTTGGAATCTTTCATCTGATCATGTGTTTAAAAGGGGGGAAACTTAACCTTTAAATTGCATTCCCCCAAAATTTAGATAAAGCATGTAATTGTAAAAGTCACTTCTTCTTCTTCTTCTTCTGCTTCTTAGACTACACTCCCTTGTTAGCAGCCTCGCTGCGAGGAGGGGGCAGAGGCCCCTTGCCTCCTTAATTTTTAGATTCCGGCCTGAGCCATGGTCGAAAGAGGTCGAATCTCTACCCTTGTAAATTCAGAGCACTACCTGTACATTTTTTAGAAGTAAATTACAGTGAAAGAAAGCTTCTTTTTATCTTTTCCTTCGAGACAACCCAAGAATACAGAAAAAGAAGAATTAGCAGGTCTGTCGACCCTATAGCGACAGAAAAAAATTAGAATGTTATAGAAAAAACTATCGCGAGAAATATCCGTTGCTGCCTCCCAAGCAGAACCCCCGTCGACTCCGAACCGACCCAGGGCCATAGACGGAGGGGTTAACATATATATATATATATATATATATATATATATATAAGCAAGGAACCACAGGGAAATGGAAAAATAAAAAACGAAGTCCAAGCGCTTTCGTGATATAGTCACATCTTCAGGAACAAGGAAGAAATAGACAGAATTGACAAAGTACACGAGTTTAAAATATACACAAGCGAAAAAATTCCCCAATAGGCAACTCACTCTAAAAACATGATCTTAAAACAATAAAAATTCCCTAATAGGTAACTTAATCTAAAGGCTACTAAACTATCGAATACAAAGAAAACCATTAACTACATAAATTCCATTATACTATTAAAAATGTACACATAAAATAATAACTTATTAAAAATAATGAATCATCTGAAGATCAGGGCCCCCAGCTTTCTCTAGTTAGCCTTATAAGGCTAACTAACGAAAATATCACGACCTAACCTAACCAATCGTTAGGTCAACTGTACGCCCTTGACGATTGGTTAGGTTAGTTCCTGATATTTTCGTTATTTAACCTTATAAAGCTAATTAAAGAAGGCTCGGGGCCCTGATCTTCAGGTGAAGCAAAATAATATTTATTTAATTAAATCGGGCAATTAAGTGGCAAGAATGCGGCAGTCTAAGGAAAATAACGTGGCGCAATCATCGACACGCGCTGTTTCCACAATATTCCACCACCTTTCTGTCAGTGTATGATTCTAATTTGTATGGGCCAGGACTAATATTAAGAACATAATCAAAATTATTCTTAATCACGCTCGATTCAATTATATTTCTACTGTACTACAGTAACAATGGATTTACGAGAAATTAATTTGGAGGCATTTTTCCAATCTATGAGATGGTTAGTATCTCTTACGTGAATGAAAATAGCATTAGATTCCTGGCCGGTTCTTATGCTGTATTTGTGCTGCTTAATACGTACCGTAATTCTGGAGTCTTACCAGTTTGACCAATGTGAAATTTATTACATAATGTGCATGGAATTTTATATACACAACCCTGTTCACTTAAAGGAGAGTTTTCAATCAATATATTCTTAATTACATGTACATTTTTGAACGCAATACTTACTTTAAAAGTCCTTAGAAGTTTCGGCAGTTCAAGGAAATTTTCATTAAATGGTAATGCTAAGAAGTTTTTAGTGGTATAAGGAGTTTTGTCTTTTACCTCGTAGAACAGTGATGCACAAACCCTGGCCCGCGGGCCAAATGTGTCCCCCACGGGTCTTTTCAGTGGCCCCACGGGTCTTTTCAATTCAATGAAAAAGTTAGAATATAAAAGTGACCCAATTTATGACTTAGATGGAAAGTAAGTAGGCTAATACATTTAGTTATTTTCTTCGCTTGGCCCTCACATCAAAAACGTTTGTGCACCACTGTCGTAGAAGGTTTTCTTTGCCATTTTTAAAGATTTATTTATGCAATTCTTTGGATATTTTAAATCAAACGCAATTTTATATATTTTACTAATTTCATCATCAATGAATTCTGAGTTACAAATTTTCTGTAAATATTGTACATATTTTTCCGGACATATATATTAAAACATCTAAAAATGGGATCGATGAATCTTTTTCTATTTCAACTGTAAAATTGATAGAGGGAGTTAAATTATTAAGCTTGGGTAAGAATTCATTGAGATTTAAATATTCTGGCCAAAGAAAAAGAATGTCATCTACGTATCTAAACCACGGAACATAATTTGGTAGAATCTTCCTTAGTAATTTGCTTTAAAAAAAAATTATATACTTTACTATAATATTTGTCACAGGTAATGGCAAGTTGTGCTTAACTAATTCTTCCGAAAGAAAAACTAATAGATCCTCCACCGGGACTCTTGTAAATAAAGAGGTAACATCAAAGCTCACCAGTCTGAAATTGTGATTGGTACTGATACTATTTAATTTCTCTAGAAGGTCTACATTATTATTTGTGTGTGATTGTGAAATTGTGCACAGGAGAGGATTAAGAATAGATACAAACCATTTGGAAAGCTTATATGAGATAGATCCTATGGAGCTAACAATGGGACTTGCAGGATTAGTTGGCTTATGAGTTTTAATCAGACCATAAATACAGGGTAATGACGGCGAAGTACTCAAGAACTGTTTAAGTAACACTTCTTTACCCTTCAAAAGTTGTTTAGTTTTCTTGTTAAATGCATTGTTCACTGTTTCAAGAGGATTATTTCTTTATTTCACGTAAATGTCCGAGTCATTCAAAAGATCATACATTTTTTTGAAGTAAACTTCTTTATTAGGATCACTAAAGTATTTGATTTATCGACTTTGGCTGTATGTACAGTAGAGTCTGATCTTTCCTTAAGGACTCATAAGAATCGAAAAACCTCTGTGGACAATTTGAAAGAGGTTTAGACATGGCACCATATACGAGACCCTAACAAATATTCACATCCTTTATAGGTTCTTGACTTGCCTATTCTGGAATTTTTTCCTTTGTCTACTTAAACAGATGTACCTTGTAAATTCTGGATATTTCTCCGTTGTCCCTGAACATGTGAATAAATCACGAAAGAGCTTAAATTTTGTGTTTCAATTTTCCGTTTCCCTGTGGTTTCTTGCTTATTAAAAAGATCACGTGCTATTTGTGAATTGTTTGTATATATATGTATATTATATACATTTATATATATATATATATATATATATATATATATATAAGTATTAGGGTGGTACACTTTTATATGGAAAAATATAAAACTGTAAAATATGATTCTCCTGAAGGCCGCCCATGTTCCACTATGGTAAAGGAAGTCACAGTTAAAATTTGAACCCTTTTGAAGCATATTTAAGGGTTGCTAGAAACTAACACTTTTCCCATGTAGCGCGGGAGGAGAACAGTTTGCAGGAAACGTGCTTGTTCATTACAATCATTTATGCAAAGTACTGGCATGAAGCACCATTAGCAATAAAAGCTCCAAGAAATTATTTAGCTCTTTTATCTTCATTGGGGGACTATCCCAGTAAGCCACTAACTGATGTTGCTAGTAATGCATTCAAACAACATCTCTGGTATTTATCAGAAGAAATTGTGGGACTTTCGTTCTTTGACAAACGCATAGCTGTTAATGAAAAACTAAAGATGGTTGCAAACCTCACTAGACCAGCAAAAGCCAAATCACTCAAGCGCCTAAATGCAAAGTGTTTCAAACCAGAAAATACTCTATCGTTCTATGTGACAGAGAAGACATCAGACATTTTCGACGTTCTGGCTAAAAATGGAAAAGAACTATCACAAGAATTTCTTCAGAAACATCCAAACAACTGGGAGAGCAGCAGTGCCTACAAATATTTACAAGGAAAGGCGATTGAGATGAAAGTTGTTAACGATTGCGCAGAGAGTGGCACAGCATTGATTAATCAGTTCAACTCTACACTTACAAAAGATGAACTACATCCTACATTATCGAAAGCAAATTTTATGCAGTAAGGTGTCTTCATGAGTCCTATCATTTGTATTCGCTATTATTTTCTGTACCAATTGATCAAACAGGTTGTTAGTGTCTAAGTTTATTAATGAATAGGAATTATGTCCTTTTTCCTACATGATTTATATACTGTATATTATTCATAGTCTAGCAACCACTAAATATCTTTGATTCAGCTGAGACTTGGTGTTCATTTCTTTTTAGTCATTTGAAACGAGGGCAAGGTTGAGGAAAACGGAAAATAAAACTATCATATTTTTAAACACCCTAATATGTATACATATATGTGTATATATTATATATATGTATATGTATATATGTATGTATATATAAATATATATATATATATGTAAATATGTATATATATATGTGTATATATATATATATATATATATATATTATATATATATATATATATATAATATATATATATTTTATTATATTATATATATTATATATATATTATATATATATTATACGTATATGTGTTGTAGCGATTCCCATTCCTTTCCTTTCATAATTCATTATTTTCTTTACTTTCCATTATCAGTTGTTTACTTTGTCTTTATATGAACGCGGACTGGCGGTTGATCCATTTCACTTTCGAATAATGCAAAAGAGACCGGGGGACTAATTACACAATTAGTTACACTTTACTGACTTATTTATTCCGAAAACACTTTTAGATAAACGGAGTAATGCGAGGGGAATTAACGTTAACATTTAGCTAGAGAGAGACACGAAAGAATATTCTAAATTTACAAAAACATTGTAAGTAATACAAAAAAAAAACCTTATTAGGCCAACGGCGGTCCGATAACTGTCGTTTTTGGGCATTCTGTTTTTCTCTGCCTGTAGACCATTTCGGGGTGTTGCCAACTATCATTTTATAACCAAACAATTATTTAACGTAATTACATTTCTTATTAAACATTATTATCTTCTTTATTAAACAAACATTATTAAATTCTTATAAACAAAACATCCCCTTGAAAATAAGTTTTACACTGGAAAACTTATTAATATCTTTTAAGAAATTTATTTATTTTGCAGTTTTTTTGTTTGTTTCTTTTCTTTAACAAATTGAAAGTTAGAATAGACAAGAAATAATTTCAATGACAAATTCCACACATTAGATATTTTGTATCAGTTAATAAAAATCGAAAAAACTATAATTTTCACAACATTTGCATAAAATAACATTTCACACTAATAACATCAGTACACATTCGAAAACTTGTCGATCGATTTTTACAAACTAGTTGGTGATTCTATATAATTTGAGTGCGCTGATCTCAAAAATATAGTTAGTTTTTCCCTATCACGTATGGTTTTCTTACTACAGGGTGTGTCATAAATCCCCCATTTATCCCCAAATGTGAACCATCTTATAGAGACCAACATTGGATTGCACATGCTAAACCATAAATTTTGTTGTTATAGACTACAGTAACGCTTACATAATAATGTAGGGTAAATATATATAACAACTAGTCCCGTTCCCAGCAAAATACTCTCTTCCCTCCCATCAATGGGTGGTTAACATTTGGGACAGATGAGGTTTTACAACACCCCTTGTAGCACGAAATCTTTAGGTGATAGAGTAAAACCTAATTAAAGCAGAATTAAAAAGCTCCTAGCTCTTGGACAAGCATATTGCTTGTTTATGAAAGAATAAAAAAATAACTGAAACAAAATATATTTACCTTCTTTACTTGCAAACATTTCAGGACTTATTCCAAAGACTTAAGACTACGAAGGTAGATCTGACTAATGACGACTAAACCGGTGCTTCTTTGATGTTTTCTTATGCTGTGCGTTAGGCTGATCTCGTTGCAGACACCAGCAGTAATCCGCCATCATATTTGTATGCCATCTTCCTTGATATCTTCTTTCCATGGTTTTGATGTCCTGGTGAAATCGTTCCCCTTGCTCCTCACTGACATCTCCGAGATTTTCGGGAAAACGGTCAAGATGCGAAAATACGAAATGAACTTTCAGGCTCATGTTGCAGCCTAAGGCGCAAAACTTTTTAAGCATATTTTCCACTAGTCTTTCATAATTTTGGCTTTTGTAGTTTCCCAAGAGGTTTTCAACAACATCTTTGAAACCAAACCATGCTTCTTTTTCTTTATTGGTCATTGTGTTCAGGAAATGATCGTCTGTCAATAACTTTCTAATCTGAGGACCTATAAAAACACCTTCCTTTATTTTCTCGTAGCTAATCTTTGGATATTTTGAACAAATATACTTGAAACACTCACCTTCTCTATTCAATGCTTCGACATACTGCTTCATCAAGCCTAACTTAATGTGCAAGGGTGGTAGGAGGATTTTATTTGGTTCAACTAGATGTTCATGTAAAATGTTCTTTGATCCTGGGGTAAGATTCTCTCTAGGAGGCCAAGTTTTCCTCTTCCAGTGCTGGTCACGTGCTCGACTATCCCATTCGCAGATGAAACATGGCATCTTAGTGTATCGTGATTGCTGCCCAAGTAACATGCAAAGGACTTTGAGATCCCCATACAATATCCATCTGTGATTTTGATACTGAATTTTTTCCAGAAGCAGTTTCATGTTATCATAGGTCTCTTTTAAATGAGTAGAATGGGCCACTGGGAATGATGCATATTTGTTACCGTTGTGCAGTAACACTCCTTTTAGACTGGTTTTAGAGGAATCTATAAACAACCTCCAGTCACTGGTTTGGTATTCGATGCCTAGCTTGCACACTAATCCTGTGATGTCCTTGGAAAATACCAAGGGACCACCTTCTTCGAAAAAAGGCACGAAGTCTTTCTCACGATTTCTGTACCAAGCGAAGTATGTGTCGGATGCCAATAAATTGTTCTCCTGCAATCTAGACCCCAAAAGTTCTGCAGAGTCCTTGGGCAGATTCAAATCCCTGACTAAGTCATTTAGTTCGGCTTGGGTTAATGGTTTAGGAGGATCTCGGTCAGTTGTTGGTTGTTCATGAACATCATCATTGTCTGGATTTGGAGCTGAATCAGAATCTGAATTGTATTGATCCAGACTCTCGGGTGGACGGGGAATAGGAACTTCTGGACCATGGGGTACCGGCCTTATTGCAGATGGAAGACTTGGGTATTGAAGGCTCTCTTTATTCTTTGCATTATAACCTTTAACATTGCAAGAACAGAAGTAGTAGTCGTCGGTATGGTTTCTATGCTCGCGCCATACCATAGGGATCCCAAATGGCAAACTTTTCTTTTTACCTTTGCTCCAATTCCTTAGTGCCGCAACACAAGTAAGACAAACCTTGTGTGGAGCCCAACTTTTGTCTTGATCTCCTAATTTAATTCCAAAATAAGCATGCATGATAAGCTCTCTTAATGAAGGTCAGTAGAATAGCCGCAAAAGGGTAGAGTGCAGGAATGTTGCAATTTATTACGTAATGTTGCAATGTTGCAAATGGGTGGGGTGTTGAAAAGGGGGCGGGGTTGTTGCAAAGGGGGTGGGGGTGTTATGTAAGATGTTGCAAAGGGGGGGGGGTGTTGCGAAGGGGGTGGGGTGTTGCATAAAAATCCCTGCAAAGGGGGTGGGGGATGCTGCAGGTACAACAAGGGGTCATGAAACTTGGAGGCGGCGTTATCCCCCAAGAGAAAGGAGAGAAAGGAGGAGAGGTGTTCACCTGGCAGGAGCCAAGTGCATAATAAGACTTCAGCCGAGTAGGCGTTGTCTTATAGCCTCCTAATCAGCCAGTTGGCTTAGAAGGAGCCAAGGGGGGAGGGGTACACCTGAAGGGGTAGGGAGAGAGAGAGAGAGTATCGGCCTTTGATTGCAAGGGCATGCAACTTGGAGGCGGAGTTCTCCCCCAAGCTATTTTCGTATACCTAACCTAAGAGGCCTCTAAGGGGTTTTCCCAAAGGGCCAGAAAGAGAAAGGACCAGAGGTCCTTGCTCGGCTGGGAGCCGAGCTTGAATAACTCCGTCATCAGCTTCTCACTGTTTTATAGACCTCTAATCCGGCTGAGTTGCCAGATAGCGCCATGTATTCAATAGAATGCTGAGTTGCCAGATAGCGCCATGTATTCAATAGAATGCTGAGTTGCCAGATAGCAATATTTAAAACCATATATTAATCAAAATACCACAATATATTTATATGATGGTAGTTAATTAATACAGAATTTCTTTTAATTGTTGGAATTAAGAAGATTCATCTGTTTATTATAAAGATGCCATTACTCGTCCGGACCCGTTATAGCGGTGTTACGATTGGTACACAAACTTATCATAGCTCCACCCAGCTACACTGGCAACCAATCACTACGAACATCTGGCCTTAATCTTTTGGGGCGGAGTTTGGCGATTGTGCATATAAAATGAAATATTTTTCAGTTTGGAGTAACAGTAGCTATTTTCGCGTCAGTGAATAATCATTCCCTCTGCCAGTGCATTCCCTCCACCATGGACCACGAACTGTACGCTTTTCCGGATTTGTATGAAGAAGGTGACACTGCAGCATTACCTGCAATTAAACTTTTTAACGCGATTGACCGTGATGAATTGTTTCCAACGCAAACCGTTGAAGATATTTTCAGTGACGCTCCTTACAATCCGACGCAAGGGACTACCATAGAAATGTAAGTGTCTATAATTTATTCAAAAGAAACATGATTTTATATATATGGAGGGTTGTAGTATCTCGTCAAATACTTCATTTAGATACTCACCATTATGCTAAAATCGAAATTTTGTATGGAATCGTTTTAAATGTTATTTGGATTTACCTCTTAAAAATGAGTTTCGAACCAAAGATATTTTCACATAATGGGGTCTGTCTGTATACTCTGTATATGTTTTTAATAAAAAAGAATGAACATTATTCATTTAAGGTCCGATGAGGATTTGACACGTGTTATACAATCTTTTGAAGAATCTCGTGTCATGAATACGGAGGATATACAGATCAGTCAGCATAATGAATGTCACACCGAAATAATGTAAGTGTTTTTCGATCTTTTTGGGGTAAGAAGACAATATATATTTCATAAATTTATTAAATGAAAGAAATCAGTACAATAACCATATTAAACTACAGAATATACCGTTACTAATATACACACACGAACAAAAACATTACTATACAACGAGTACGTACAATTGGGAAACGGATTTTTATCTGTCTGCATACCATTTCATCGTTTCAGCGAGTGTGACACGGGTCAAATAAATTTAAAAAATGTATAAATTCTTTATCACATGACATATGCATGAGAAATGAGACGCAGTACATTCCGCAAGCATTACTAAAATATCCTTGTATACGAAACGGGTTCCATACAACTTCGGGAATATGTAACTGAGCGAGAAATTTTACAATAATAGGGTCACTCCAGGGTTGAGTACCGAGTGAATCAAAATAGTACAGGCGCTGTCTATTTTTAAAATAAACAGCGATCCAATGAATCCCTTCATTACCGATGACATCTGTGTTCACAATAAGACTACCGCACTCTCGCGTACTTGGCAAACTCAATGTTTCATTCTTCGCAAACACGCCGATAAATTTGGTACGTGTGACTCGTTCACTATTCATTACTTTCTGAAGTGTATTAGCATCCATTTTAAAAGTCAGTGATAACGCTCCTAAATCTATCTACTTCTATTAGGGCTTGCGATTCGAGATATACTAGTACACTAATAGGCGCGTCTATAGGCTTGGCGAATTCCAGCCTCACTGAGATGTTTCCGCTCTGCTGTGGACTTAAATGCTTATTTACGCTAGCAGATAAGTCAGGTGTAATGTCAAACGGATAAAGGTTAAATTGATCAATGAATTCTTCCTGCGTTACACCATTACCAAGCTCATCACAATCACCTGCAATATGGGACAGATTACTATAGGCTCTGGCACAAAGAGGTAACACAGCGTCTGATGAATAGTCCGTACCCATTGTTCCACCCAAAGCAGTGCCATTAACGTATAGAGTTATATTTTTAAATCCGAAATTCTCGAATTTAAAGGCACTCTTTTTATATTTTCCATTCACCGAAGCATGGTCCTGCATTCCGATTAATATCCTTTTAGGAAGATTTCCCAGGGCAATGTTTTCTATCTGCTTCGATGCCAACCCTGCAGGAACTGTATATAGTTTGATTTGTACTCTGTTAATAGGATATTTCACTGTAGCGTTTAGTAAATTTTTCTCAATTTCTAGTTGTTTTGGTGAACTTAATTTCACTCGCCGTACGCGGAGGTATGTGTCCATAATGTGAACCACAACGGGCATTGCACCCTCTTCTTGATCAGCATCCAGATTTAAGCAGATCTCAGGACTCGTGCGGGTGAGCTTTATTTTCATATCCACCCCGTTGACAAGCAACTTCTCCTGGAAAGTGAAATCTGTGTGCAGCCGTCCAAAACACTCGTATATTTTCTTTTTAGAATTTTTAAATTTGTCCTTTATACTACTTTCATCTTTAGTTTGATAATATCCCTCGGCACTTAAAAAGGTAGCCTTCGCTTCTTTGGAAAAGTTGAGGACATTTTTCAGATAGGCTCGTAGATGATAGTACCCCGTGCCTGCCGATATGTTGGTCTGATTTAAATATACGTCACACTGGTTGAATATGGAGTGCAGAAAGTTTGTTTCAGGGTATACAGCATATTTGTCATCGCAGACCGTTCCATCAGAATGGGCTATACGTAGCTTAGCGTACATGTGCATACAGCTTGGATCAAAAAAGTAAGGGCCTGAGCTGGGTATCACGAATTCTATAGGTGCACTCGGGGAACTAATTGTGTTTAAAGGGTTAATTGTAATAAAATCACTGTGCTCAATAGAAACTTGAGTTGGAGGCAGCTCAAAAAGGGACAGCTCCGATTTACAGCATTGTGAACTACCTGGGTGGATGAAGCGTGCCATGGCGAGTTAGAAATAGTGCCTCCTCTCTCGACAAGTAGTAAACAAACTATGATTCATTAGATCAATGTCCTTAGCTTATATCAGTCAAAAAAGTGGTCAACCATAGGTTTCATTCGCTTACAGCACTTCTTTTTTGATATCCTTTTACGTTTAATACCACGTGACCCCTTCTTCCGGGCAGCCCTCTTCTTCTTCCCGCCACCACGCATTTTTCTCTTTGCATCTTTGATGATTTCGTCCCGTGTACGCTTTAAATGTTTTTTTAGAGCTTCTTTAGGTTTAGCCCCGGCCAATATGTCTTCTGCAGTGTTAAGACCTGATTGTAGCGCTTTCCTTCCGAGGTATCTGGCACCCCTCTTCAGCAAAGGAACAGCCGTACGTAGTATGGATGAAAAAATGGATCCAGGTCCACTACCGCGCTGGTATCTCACCCCTCGATAGGTGAAAGGCTTTCTATCCATTATAACTCAGTGCGTCGAAAGTGTAGCTTCACTGTTAAGCTCCCGTTACCGAATGGGAAGTTTTCACCCTCAATCGTTCTTATATATTGAGATATTGGTTATTAAATTAGTTGCGACATTCACATAAAGGGGTCTGTCATATGTAATACTCAAACTCCTTCCTCTATGGTTGGGGATGTGAGCAATGCGCAGCAGGCGTATCTCGGTATCCCCAACAAACTGGTGCTCCGCTATATTACTGTAAATATAGCACATGTCTGGGGACCTTTCAGCCAATTTCTCCATCTTCAATTGATACATTAATCTGGACAAGTCATGCTGTGTCTCGTGAAATGTGTCTCTTTGGAAGGCTGCGCTATATCGGCCATTGGTTAGAATTTTGAACATTCTATGGTCTTTAATACGTCTGCTCGTCTTTGGTTTTAGGATTAGTGTATGTGCAGGGTTTCCTTTGTTTACGATTTCGTATACTAAATCATTGGTAAAGTTTGAGTTTCTTAAACTTACGTTTAAGCCTCTCACAACATCCTCGACCGAACCATATTGACCCGGTCCTAGTCTTACTTCTGTACTGTAATACCGTGCATCCTTAGCGATACGTATAGTTTCATCCATAGCTAGCCCAGCTTTTTCACACTCGTCAATGTCTCTAAGAATCGTAAAAACGGTTTCTTTATGTTCAATATTTAAAAAGATGGTATCCAGCTGAATTTCGCATATCCCCACCTCATACGAATCACGACCCAATTCAATGTGCCCGTGGTGTTCTGTTACAAAGTTGACTAGTGTGTTGTTAGGGTGTACAGACAGGGACGAGGAGGACGGGAGTGTGACATAGAAATGGTTAGGAGCCCGTGTTGCATACTATTTAAGCTTCATTATTGCATCAGCTTTTATATAGGTGTTGAAGCTTTCTGGGTACCCTAGCCATTTCACCAGGTACATTTTTCTCTTTCCTGAACCTTTGCTTCCTAAAATTTTCTCAATTTTAAACACATTTTTTCCTAAATTAAACGCAACTTTCTGCAATTCCTCGCGGTAAAAGCCTTCTGCGATTTCTTCCCCATTCAAATCTTCAATGTAATACATCATTATCTCACCTTTAGGTCTCATAGCCCTAACTTTAAAAATCTCGCGTGTCCATCCTTGCTCAAAACCCTTTGCGAATTTATTCCCCGAACGCGACAGCCTTACATAATCATTGATTTTGAAGCGCGCCGAGTGTGGTGGTGGTGTTGGTGATCCATCTCTTCTCGGGAGCGTACCTCTTTCTAAAACTTCGTTAGGTGTTGTCCCAATCGTGCGATGGTGTGAGCGGTTGTAGGATGATGCCAATGATTCCAGAATGTCTAGAAATCTGTATGTGTTTTTATGTGTAAAATAACGGTGCATGCGTTCCTTTATGGTGCGCTGAACTCTTTCAGCTAAAGAAGCCTTATGTATAGAATTGGTTGTGTAATAGCTGATAAACTCTGTCAACATGTTCTGAAAAGCACGGCCTATAAATTCCTTCCCCATATCCGTACAAAAATAGCCAGGAACCCTGTTTTCTTTTAACATTAGCGTTTAGGTGGCTTTAGCAACTGTTTCAGGTGATTTATTTTTCAGAGGAACTAGCCACACATATCTAGAGAATACGTCTATTATGAATAGAATGTAGCGGTAACCATCGTTATACACAGAATATCTTTGCATGTCTGTTAAATCTGCTTGCCAAATAGAATCAATCGAGGAAGCCATTGTCTTGGCTGTTTTAAACCTTTTTCTCACAGGCTTATGAAGCGTATAAGCGTCCTGCTCCCTCAAAAATGTTTCAACATCTCTTTTTCCTACTCCCTAAACACTTCTGTACAGTCTATCTACGCCGCCGTAAGAGGATGGGTTAGAAATGTCATAATAGCGTTTAGTTAATACGTTAGCCATTTGCGTATTTTAGAGGCACGTGGGTAGGGTTGACCGTTGTTTAACCTCTTCCGGGCGTGATTGCGTCTTCAATTTTGTCACATGCGTTGCATGTTCCAAGTCTTTTAACCTGTTCAGATTTCCTATCAACGTTTTAGGGACATTTATTTGTTGTAGTCTTGCTTTAATATGCTTCTGTAGTGAATACTCTTATTTTAGTTTCAAGATAAATGTTAATTTTACCGTCTTGAATTTCGGAATAGTATAAATTCATTTTAAATTAGTTACCCCATTATAATTCAATTGTGAACCACATTAATACTAATTTTATGTATACTATATTATTTTATTGTATGTAAACATAATTAATTATATATCACAATTGTCAGTTAATTATTTATATTCAAATATCAAATATTTTTTTAATCTAATACCATGTCCATTTTACAAATAAATAATAGAAAACCAAAGGTTATATTTTCCACCTTTGGTACTGTCGCAGTTTCGCCTAACGGACTCAATACGGCTAGTGAGATAATCACTGGTTGGCACTTAACTAGCGGCAGTGCTTATGGCTACATCATCCAGGTTAACCTATACCGGATAGATGCGCTACGGTCCCAAGCCGTAGCTTGCCTAGGCCGACGACGACGACGTAAACCAACAATTGGTGACCCCGGAGCTGGATTACCCCTTCTACCCGAACGACTAGGACTAGACTGTAACGTCGTTCGTGCCCATCACCCCCTTCACCCGAACGACTAGGACTAGACTGTAATGTCGTTCGTGCCCATCACCCCTTCACCCGAGCGACTAGGACCAGACTGTAACGTCGTTCGTGCCCACCACCCCCTTCACCCGAGCGACTAGGACCAGACTGTAATGTCGCTCGTGCCCTCTGCCCCTCACCCCTGCCCGTGCGCTCTGTGCCTGCGCTCGTCTCAACCTCCACTCCTTCGTTGGGAACTTGTCGTCTTGCTTGTACGTTAGCAAGCATAGGAGAAGATGCCTGACGACGCTGGTGCCATCTCCCACTTGAGCGTAAAGCTCCCCGTCTTCTGGCCGGGTGATCCATTTATTTGGTTCCACCAAGTGGAATCACAATTCAACTTGGGAAGGATCACCGCTAGCAGGACGAAATACGATCATGTTTTGTCCTCTCTACCAGCGAGCGTCATCTCTGAAGTCCGTGACGTTATCGTATCTACTTCCACGAGTGAGGACCCATACAACGATCTGAAGTCTGCCATCCTGTGCCGCACCACTGTCTCCGAGCGTGAGAAACTACATCAGTTAATCTCAAAAGAAGAACTTGGAGACCGTAAGCCCACTCAAATGCTGAGGGCTATGCAGTGCGCTCTAGGCGAACGCGCACAAACCTTCGATAAGGACATCTTTAGACAGTTGTTCTTGCAGAAACTTCCTCCATCAGCTCAGCGTGTCTTGGCCACTATGGATCCTGCTACTCCAGTTGATAAACTAGCAGAAACTGCCGACAAAGTAGTGGAGATTGACACAGCTCCGGTCAACAACGTGAACACACAATCGGAACTGGAGTTGAAATTGGAAGAGTTAAGTCAACAACTCAACCACGTTTGTTCTCTGCTACAAAATCAACGGCAAAGAAGCCATTCTCGGTCAAGATTTACGAAGAGGCATCGTTCGAGTTCCGGGAAGATCTGCTTCTACCACTCGAAATTTGGAAAGAAGGCTAGGAAGTGCATCTCCCCTTGCAATATTTCGTCGGAAAACCCCAGCAGCGAGTCCTAATGGCGTCTAGTACTCGCACTGCCAACCTGTTATTCATAAAGGACAGGAACTCTGGTGTCAATTTCTTGGTTGATACCGGAGCGTCAGTCAGTGTATTCCCTCAAAAATCTGGTCATACGCACTCGGAATCTCCGCCTCTATACGCTGCTAACGGTTCACGCATACCCACGTACGGTACTCAGTCGCGTGAACTAAACTTGGGCCTTCACCGATCCTTCAAGTGGATTTTCATCTGTGCTCAAGTGCAGCATCCCATAATCGGCGCTGACTTCCTCCAGCATTTCAAACTCCTGGTGGATCTTAACAAGCGACGCTTATGCGACCAGGCCACACTGCTTTCTGTTCTTGCCAAACAGGTTGCCCTTCCGGACGCCTCGAACTCTGCACTTTCCCTCGTTCCCCCTAATTCCATGTACCAGTGCCTTTTCCAACGATATCCAGGAATTCTTCAACCTATGCAGATGGGTGATACCATTAAGCACACCATTACCCATCACATTACAACAAAAGGTCCCCCTGTGTTTGCAAAACCCAGACGTCTTGCCCCGGACAAACTGAAAACTGCCAAATCGGAATTCCAGCTTATGATAGATCTTGGGATAATAAGACCTTCCAAAAGCAGTTGGTCCTCTCCCCTACACCTGGTCCAGAAGAAGTCAGGAGACTGGAGACCATGTGGGGATTACCGGTTTTTGAATTCGACAACCATCCCGGACCGATATCCGGTACCAAATGTCCAAGACTTTACTTCTCTTCTCCACGGCAAATCTATCTTCAGTAAAATAGATCTCGTTAAGGCTTTCCACCACATTCCCGTAGAGCCTTCGGATATTCCCAAGACTGCAGTTTGTACACCATTTGGGTTATTCGAATTTTTGAAGATGCCGTTCGGGCTACGGAATGCTGCGCAAACCTTTCAGAGGTTTATAGATGAGGTCACCAGAGGCTTAGACTTTGTTTATGCCTACATCGATGATTTGCTTGTGGCCAGCTCAACGGAAGAGGAACATAAGGAACATCTTTCACTCCTCTTTCAACGCTTAGAACAATACGGTGTTACTATTAATGCATCTAAGTGTGTGTTTGCACAGCCAACCTTGGAATTTCTTGGTCACACGATTTCGCAGCACGGAATTACCCCCTTCAGGACAAGTGTGAAGTGATAAAAAATTACCCTATGCCAAGTAATCAGCGTGAGTTACGTCGGTTTCTAGGTTTGGTAAATTATTACCACAAGTTCATTAAAAACTGTGCCAGTGTTCTTGCTCCTCTACACGCTATGATCACACACAAACGCAAGGTAACGAAATTGTTATGGTGTAGCGATAGTTTACAGGCGTTCGACAATGCCAAAAATGCTATCATAGTGCATTGTCTCTGTCATTTCCTATCAGTGATGCCCCCCTAACTCTGACGGTCGATGCCTCAGATGTTGCGATCGGTGGAGTGTTGGAACAAACCATTAACGGTCAACAAGCACCCATCGCGTTTTACTCGAAAAAGCTGCAGCCAGCCCAAATGCGTTATAGTGCTTTCGGACGTGAACTTCTTGCTATTTACTTAAACGTGAAGTATTTTCAACATTTCCTTGAAGGCCGAGAGTTTTGTGTTTTTACCGACCACAAACCTTTGGTCACTGTCTTCAATAAAAACAGCTGTAACCACTCTCCCAGAGTCATCAGGCAACTCGATTATATCTCGCAATTTACCACAGATATCCGCCACATCAAAGGTGTCTTGAACACTCCAGCGGATGCACTTTCAAGAATAGAGATTACTTCTGTTACCCTCAGCTCTACACTGTGGAATGCTATTGCACAGGATCAAGATAAGGATACGGAACTACAAGACCTGCTCAGAGAAGACTCCACTCACTCACTTTCCCTCAAGAAAATGAGTATGCCAGGATTGTCTGTGCCCCTCTATTGCGACGTATCAACAGCTGCTATTCGCCCTTATGTCCCTCCATGTCACAGACAAGCAGTCTTCACGGATCTTCATAAGCCCTCCCATCCTGGTATCCGTGCTTCGCAACACCTGGTTACCTCTCGCTTTGTTTGGCCCTCGATGCGGAAGGATGTCAAACATTGGACCAAAACGTGCCTTGCCTGCCAGCGTGCCAAAGTCCAAAGGCACACCAGGTCCCCCTTTGACGCATTTCCGCCCCCATCCCAGCGATTTGAGGTAATTCATGTAGACATTGTTGGCCCTCTTCCAGTGATTCAAGGCCAACGTTATCTGCTCACCTGTCTCGACCGCTTTTCCAGATGGCCTGAAGCCATCCCACTTCCTGATATCCAAGCGGACACTGTTGCAAGAGCCTTTCTTCATGGATGGGTATCAAGATTTGGATTGCCGACAAAAGTCATCACTGACCAAGGTCGCCAATTTGAGTCTTCGCTTTGGAAGAAGTTTACCAGCTTGTTGGGTACAGTACATGCGCATACCTGTGCGTATCATCCGCAAGCTAACGGCCTCGTCGAACGCTTCCATCGCCAGCTGAAGTCATCCCTTATGTGTCACGAAGACTCCCATTGGATGGATAAGCTTCCACTCGTGTTGCTTGGTATTCGCTCTGCATTTAAGAGTGATCTGAAGACTACAGCGGCTGAACTAGTCTATGGAACAACACTGCGGCTACCAGGTGGCTACTTCACTGCAGGGGATAAGTCATGCGATCCTACGGAATTCGCTCAAACACTTTCCTCTCACATGCAGTCCCTTCAGCCTGTTCCCCCTCGATTGACTAGCCAACAGAACATCTTTGTTTCCCCAGCCCTCCAATCTTCCACCCACGTTTTCGTTCGTGTACCTCTCCCAAAACGGCCTCTCCAATGTCCATATGACGGGCCCTATGAAGTTCTCCGACGTACGCGCAAATCATTTCTCATCCAGCGCGGTTCCAAGGTCGACAAGGTTTCTATCGATCGTCTTAAGCCTGCGTTTTTGGAATCAACCTTAAGCGAGGTACAAGTAGCTACCAAAAAGGTTCAGCGGAAATCTGTGTCGTTCGGAACTCTTTGAACTTCCTCTCTGGTGGGGAGTGTGTAGTGAATACTCTTATTTTAGTTTCAAGATAAATGTTAATTTTACCGTCTTGAATTTCGGAATAGTATAAATTCATTTTAAATTAGTTACCCCATTATAATTCAATTGTGAACCACATTAATACTAATTTTATGTATACTATATTATTTTATTGTATGTAAACATAATTAATTATATATCACAATTGTCAGTTAATTATTTATATTCAAATATTTATTTTAATCTAATACCATGTCCATTTTACAAATAAATAATAGAAAACCAAAGGTTATATTTTCCACCTTTGGTACTGTCGCAGTTTCGCCTAACGGACTCAATACGGCTAGTGAGATAATCACTGGTTGGCACTTAACTAGCGGCAGTGCTTATGGCTACATCATCCAGGTTAACCTATACCGGATAGATGCGCTACGGTCCCAAGCCGTAGCTTGCCTAGGCCGACGACGACGACGTAAACCAACACTTCCATCCTGATGGTGATGGCCTATCCCACTTTCTCACCAGATCGTGGACAATGTCTACGATATTCGATCCCTGTACCTTTGATCCTTCCACAATGATCTCGCCTGTATCGGTCCATTGTATGGCTGGATCCTCATTCAATAGATTATAAAGACTTAAGCCATTACTCCTCAATGAATGTGGGAGGGTGCTTTTTAATACATGCTCGATATGTTGTGTGGCTAATCCCTTAATTTTTGGTTGGTCAGCTGTATCGTCCGGCACAGATCCTATGTCGCCATGTCCATCGTCCCCCGTGCTGTGCCTAATAACCACAGGAATCTCTGTAGGGTTCTTATAATTTTCGTACTCGTGAAGAAATTTCTGCAGAGCTTCTTGGTACAAGATTCTTTTCTCATCAGGTGTTTTTTCACTGTTTAATAGGGCTAGCATTTCGCTTTCCATTCTTTTAAGTCTGCTTTTACGGGGATCTAGATCCGTGTCTGGATTCCTTTGCAGTGAAGCGTACACCTCTTGGGGAATCACTACCACTTTCTTCATTATATTAATCTAGTCAGTAAAGGACCCAAAACTGAAAATAAGATGTGGAGACTGGAGAAATGACCCTCCTGTTTGTACAATAATTCGTTTTTTCTTCGCTACAGTTTGACTTTTACGAGCGAGTGCAAGTATTATGTTCTTGTAGCGGCGTAGGCGAGCCTTCTGAGGGGTTTTCATTGATACATTGCAATTTATAACGTTAAGACAGATTTCACAGATGCATTTTAAAAAGTCGGCGTCGATATTTTTAATAAACATCTGCTGCATTGCCCGGGGCATTCGATGATAGATTTTTATTAATTCACGGTATTTCTTTAGTCTCTTTGTCATTCTGGAATATACACCGTTTCAGGCTCGTTTGGAAATATATTCGTTCTTAGAAGCATTCTAAACGTGTTTCGTGGATGAAGGTCGCAAAGCAAATATCCGTAACGCGTGCTTGTAGCTTCTTTATAAACTTCCAAAAACTCCTTACGCTGATTCGGGAACATTTGATTGGCTAATACCCCAATTTGTGATACATCTCTACGTTGTGCGAATAAGACTAGATATTGCGTATTTAACGACACATCGCGCATGTATCTATTTTTGAAAAATAGATTCTGATTGATGAAGAACACGCTTATGTTAAGATGGTGGGAGAATACTGTAAATGTCTCGGAAAACGTTTTATCCATCTCCAACATGAGATCGTCAATTACAATGATTGTATGTTCATTTCCCTTTAACGAATTAACGTCATATACGCCTTTGTGGAACAAAATATCATCTTGGTACTCGTTGAACACTGATTGATACGTCGAATAGCACCATATAACTTTATGCACAAATTTCGAGAACATCTCTCCCTTTTCTTTAATGATTTTAAGCATAAACAGAGTTTTACCACATCCTGTAGGTCCAGATATAATACATGTGGATGGGCTCGTGAATCTGAATTTTTCTACAGAGTCCATTTCTAATACGTCACACTCCTAAGTGGGTCATTTACAAAATATTACAAATTTTGAGTGCTGTTCCTTATATTTTGTTTTCTTCTCCCACAGAACCGTGAATGACGATGAGGTACAGCACCCTATCATTGACATTACGGATGACCTCGACGACAGTGTAGTTGTGATCTCCTCCCATGCCAACGAACCCTCACCAGCGATACCGGTAGCACGTCCAAAGCGGAGGTATGATGAAGAGAACCCCACGTCAGGTATAAAGCGACCGAAATACGCGCCTGTTGCACCAGTAATAGATCCCCAACCCTCAACCTCTTACGCAACAATCCCCCCAGCAGCACCTCCCTCTAATATATCCCCTTATTCATCCGCCACATTTGCCCCCCGTTTTGTTAAGTCTACAATAATAGATCCCCAACCCTCAACCTCCTACGCAACAGGCCCCCCAGCAGCACCTTCCGCTAATATATCCCCTAATTCATCCGCCACAGTTGCCCCACGTTCTGTTTAGGATGATATAACGTTTGAGTTGGTGCGCTCCGCAGCCCCCACCCCAGCCTTGACTAGAAATCGTTATAGAGTCAGGGTCGACCCTAGAGCCATGTATAGCAATGGAATTGAGCGCGGGCTACGCCGGGTTGTACAGCGTATTGTAGAGTTTGCTTTTCAGAATCGCGACGAGCGTGAAGTCAGGACGAGTCTGTCCTTTGGATTCGGGTCAGATGACGGTGATGTAGATGATTATTGGGTGGTAGTGCCATTTACACGTTTGGCGGCTGAAGATGTAGAATATATATTAGGACGTATAATGCAAGCCGCCCAAAGTAGTATAGCCTTTAATATGGACAACTTCACGGTAAATAGTGATCGTGTATTCCGTGTTGCTGGTCATAGTGCCATACCGTATACTCTTAACTTCAATTCTCCGATTATTTACCGAAAGCATATAAACGTCGATCGTGGTTGCGGCTTTATAGCAGTACTCTTAGCACGTATGTTTACTGTACAAAATACACAGGCCCCAAAAATTTGGTTGCCTACTGTCGTGGAGCGTGCCCGTAAACTAGCTGTGAACTGTGAACTTGAATTTGACGGTAATATGGGTCCTGAAGAGTTGAGAAGGGTAGAACAGGAAATGAATGTCCGTAT
This sequence comes from Bathynomus jamesi, assembly GCA_023014485.1. Classification (NCBI taxonomy): domain Eukaryota; kingdom Metazoa; phylum Arthropoda; class Malacostraca; order Isopoda; family Cirolanidae; genus Bathynomus; species Bathynomus jamesi. The sequence goes on along the minus strand of JAJOZX010001827.1, from coordinate 344,667 downwards.
AGTTGTATTTGGGTTGGATGATCGTCGTAGGAATGTGTATGTTTTTAAAAGCTGTGTGAGAGATCGTACAAGACCCCTACTTATTTTAGGATTGTCAGGGACAACGTATCTCCCCATCCGTAATATAAGGTGGCTTTACGCGAGTTATGACAAAAGTCGAAAATATGGGAGACATCATGATTTGTGTAAGGGGTGCCTCGAGTTTGCGGATGATATAGTGAGACATTGTAAAGAATGTCACATGGTATGTGAACAGTGTAAAAGCACCAAATGTGAAAGCCGTGTAGTTGAAGCTGAGAAGAGAGACTGTGATGTGTGTAGACGCACATTTTTCAATAATAGCTGTTTTGATTTCCATAAATCAATTGGCACGTGCAGGAAAATGAGAATCTGTGAATGTGGTATGTTTCACACAATGGATAATTGGGGGAAATTTAAGCACAAGTGTGACGAAATTCACTGTCCTACATGCCAGGAGGAATATAAGGCGGATGGAGTAAAACATGTATGTTATATGGAAGATGCTAAGCCTAAAAATAACCCTTGTATAAATGTATACTACGATATAGAAACATATACGAACTCTGAAACCAAAGAGGTAATTCCACATTTACTTGTGAGCCAGACCATCTGTGATGAGTGTATGGGGATCGAATGTGACGAGTTCCCCAAATGCGGTAAACGGACAAACGTTTTTAAAACGAATGTCCGCGATAGTCCTGTGAAACTATTTGTGTCCTATATTGTCAAGTTAGCCGACAAGTTAAAAAAAATGACTGTGTATATTCTCGCCCATAACGGGGCAAAGTTTGACACACAGTTCCTTTATAAGGAGTTGCGTCATTATGTTTTACGGTGTTCAAGAATAACTTCATGCCTAAAGACACCTTAGCCATTATTCACCCAAACAACCCACGCAGTTACGGACACAAGGCTATTTACTGGCTCATACACCTACAGCAACAGACAGGTGTATACATAAAGCACACCCGCAACACGGGTGAAGTACCCATTAAGATTAATGGACGTGTTTTTTGGGTTGATGGGTTAAGTGAAACCCGTGTCACTGGTGTGAAGACTGTGTACTCCTTTAACGGATGCTGGTGGCATGGATGCCCCCGTCCTGAGTGCGGAATCGCCGGAGATATCCACGGTAGATATCCTGCCGACTGTCTTGCATGGACCCGCAACCGCGATCAACTTATAGGATCACAGTTCACTCACAAAGTCTTGTGGGAGCATGAATATGATGCACGGATGGAAGCAGACGAGGTCTACCGTGAGGAAATAACACGATCAAGCGTTCAATGGTGCTGGATCCTCTCAAATGTGGTGATAGCTTGTTTGGAGGACGTACAAATCCATTCAGACTATACTTTCCACCTACGGAGGGCGTGAAACTCCATTACTACGATTTCTGTTCTTTATACCCATACGTGATGAAGAACAATCCGTACCCCGTGGGCGCTCCTGAGAAACTGGTGGGACCTAACCTGCCTCCATCAATGAATTTTCAAGAAATTTGAATGATCGTTACTTTGGGCTCTTTCGTAGACGTACTCCCCCCACGCAATTTATGGATGCCAATCTTACCTGTCGTTATCGACGACAAGCTCATGTTTCCCTGTGCGTGAAGTGCGCGGAAGAGGATAACGGCGATTGTAACCATATATCCCACCAGCGTAAGATCAGAGGCGTATATACAAGTCCTGAGCTGGCCCTAGCCGTACGCCATGGTTATAGAATACTGAAGATACATGAGGTGTGGAGGTTTCAGAAGCTACCCAACCTTTTCACACCATATATAAACGCCTTTTTGAAGATAAGTTGAGGCATCAGGGTATCCGCGAGGAGTTGATACCGAAGATGAAAAGTCTGCCTATATTCAACGTTACCGCGACCGCGAAGGTATACAACTTGATCGTGTCCAAATTGCAAAGAATCCTGGCAAGCGCTTTAGTGCAAAGTTGTGTCTAAACAGTCTATGGGGAAAATTTGCACAGAATACCGGCAAAGGGAACATTCATTTGCACAAAGTTATAGTGATGTCTGGGATTATGCCAATGCTCCCGATAAAGAGGTCATGGAGATCGTGAATGTAGGTAATACTTACATAATAAAGTACAACAACACTGAATTGGCCACAGATACCTCAAGGGTTACAAACATACCTGTGGCCAGCTTCACAACAGCCTACGCCCGTATAAAACTTTGGGGTCTATTGCATTCTCTTGGGCGGAGAGTATTGTATGCCGATACAGATAGCGTGATATTCACAGAGGGGAGGGTGAATACATGCCCGCTATTGGGGAGTTCCTCGGCGAACTCACTGATGAGATCAAGGATGAGTATGGGGACAACGCATACGCCGATTCTTTTGTCTCAACAGGACCTAAAACTTATGGAGTACGGGTCAGGGTGGGGGAGGATATGAAATATATCGTGAAGGCAAAGGGTATTACGAACGACCTCCCCAACTAATTGTAGGCACCCACAATTTTCGGGCGCAGAAGCTGGGGGCGTGAAGGAAGTTAGGGGTACGAAGGTGTGCCGTAACACCTATAGGAAACGTTACCAGTTACCTGGTACCTATGACGTACCCTTTGGAACATAACGTTTGATGCCTATTGTTAACTTATGACACGTATTTGTCTTGTATATAATCTTTGATGTATCTATTGACTTTTATTACACGTATTTGTAAATATATATATAACTTGAATATCTCGTTTATTAAATCGTATTTGTAAATATATATAACTTGAATATCTCGTTTATTAAATAAATCATGTTTCAATTAGCGTTTACTTTCTCATTGTGTGTGTGTGTGTGTGTGTGTGTGTGTGTGTGTGTGGTGCGCAGGTGAAAGTTCTAAGCTCCGCCCACTGTAAGATCAGCAACGTGAGTCATGCTACTATCTGGATTCCCTGCGTGGTCAGTCGACTGCAGTAAGCCCTTGAGATCAGACGTGTATTCGCCAGCGTAGAAGAAAAAAAGGAGATCAGACGTGTATTCAAATGGCTACCTTTAATATTGCTTGTACAACGTTTATGAAATGGTATTCAGCAAAGTGTGAAGATGTGGTGGATACCGAAAAACTTCCTATTCCCCCTCCTATGCCTCTTTTAAAACCACATTGGATTGTGCGAAGTTGCAAGATGTACAAATACTCTACGGATGTTCTGGTGAGACCGTTGAAGGCTTTCGTTGCACAGACGATGTGCTGAAGTATGCTGTAGAGCTAAACTTTATAAAGTCTCACATATACCGTGAAGTAAAAGAAACAACGCGTGCAGAAGAGAAGCAGCAGGTATGGATAATGAGTCTTGTGGATGGGTGGTGTGACAAGCGGTATTACGTCATGTTACACCATGTCGATTACTCATACCCTACGACTGAAAATGTGAATCTCGTGATCATGGACAATCTTAAGTATTTTTATCACTATATTAATGTATATCATGATGAGGTTCGTAGTGAGGTTGTGGCTAGTGCCCTGCGTGAGTTTTTAACAGACTTTAGAGACGAGTATCGTTTGATGGGCAGAAAGGAAAAATATGAGCATATGTTCCGCTCAAATAGTGCGCCGGAGTGTGAAGATGTTTAGTAAAACAAATGTGCCTAGTTCGTGAAAATTATCCTGAGGGAAACTGTCTGGTGCGTATTCTGGTAGTGATAAAACCGAAATTAATTCTTGTAGCGGAAAAACACCTACCCAATATGTACAACAATTCGATTATGGTGCGACTCGCGGATCGTACGAGTTCGAACAACCCCATTCACGTATCATCGAGTCAGCCTCCCATCAAACCGTTCCTCCCTACCTGCGTGCCTCACACGGCTCATAGTTATCTCAGAGCTTGAACCGAGTGGACGTGCGCTCCTCGAATACGATGGAACTTCCTTTGAGCAGCATTCTCAACGCCTCGTACGATGTGTCCGTGACGAAATCGTTGCGCGTGTTCAGGCGTAAATCCGGTACCGTTAGCTATGTACTGGAAACGGAATGTAGACAAACAAACAAACGGGTTTATTTAAGTGTCGAGGAGATGAATAGAATCTTCGTGATAGTTGAGAAGTGGAGTGAAGATCGTTATAAAATACCTGCTAACGTAGGTACAAGAAGAGAGCAGATTAGTGACGCACCCTCATACGCCGTTGTATGTACGTTGTGTATAAATAACGATCGGCCATGCATTGATATACGGCTGATGTGGAAGAATGCTTCTGATAATAACGCTCTTGTTCCTACGCGAAACCGTTTCATCCTCGACAGAATGTTTGAAATCGTCGATTCCGCAAGCTGAAACCTATATTAGACGCGCGTGTTACGGATATGCTTATTTTGATACAGTACTTGAATACGCATACACCGCTCTGCTCGATGGGTTTACCGAGTGTAGGCTGAACAGGTGAGAATGGTCTAGAGCTGGACGTTTATTTAAAAAGTTTAGACTCTTTGAAATACCATGAACTTTGGTACAAAGCAATTGATCGGTACAAGGCTGAGCTCACCTATATCGTTCACCGTGAAGAACTATTTCTTTATATAACGCGCAGTTGTCGTAACGATTTAGAAGATTATTTCAATTGCCGCTATGATGAGTGAAGATGAGTTCACGATTGAAAAGCTCGGGTCGGTAGAAATAAACCCTCGATTGGAAAAGCGTGTTTATATACTTGTGTTTAATAATGTAGCTAACGATGAACTCTTTGTGCGTGCTTTTGATTGTATTCTAGACGTATTTAAAGATGACTTACCAACCGGTTGTAAAGTGGGAACAAAAATAGTACTGAACGATATGAAAGCCCTTCATATCGAATATAGGTTTCCCTATACTTTAAGCGGTGAAATATTATTAAACCGCATATCCTGCGTAATGCAGAGCAATAATGATGTAATTGTAAACTCGATTAAGTGCGAGTTTAGTATTTTGAAAAAAAAAAGTGAAATGTATTTAACATATTTGTGTGATATTTCTCCTGTACTGTTATATTGAAGGATTATATGCATATTCCTCATTTCTATTATTATTGATCATTCAAATGTATATTTATTTCTATATATCTCCATAATTGTGTGTGCGTGTGTGTGTGTATATATTTTTTTGATTATATGCATATTCCTCATTTCTATTATTATTGATCATTCAAATGTATATTTATTTTCTATATATCTCCATAATTGTGTGTGTGTGTATATTTCTCCTGTACTGTTATATTGACGGATTATATGCATATTCCTCGTTTCTATTATTATTGAAATGTATATTTATTTTCTATATATTTATAATAAACAGAATGATGCAATGTTGTTTTACTTAATTCTTTTGGTTAATTATATCATGTTACGCCTTCTAAACCTACTAGCGGAATTCTAAACCAACTTTTAAGAAAATAAATGGTACAATCTGGCAACTCTCCACAATAAAGTTAAAAAGTGGTATCTGACAACTCAAGCCATTTACGCCTTCTAAGCCAACTGGCTGATTAGGAGTCTATAATAATGTATACAATGGTATCTGGCAACTCTCCATAATAATGCTAAAAAGTGGTATCTGGCAACTCAAGCCATTTACGCCTTCTAAGCCAACTGGCTGATTAGGAGTCTATAATAATGTATACAATGGTATCTGGCAACTCTCCATAATAATGTTAAAAAGTGGTATCTGGCAACTCAGTCTTCGATTAGAATTAATTATTTAAATATATATAGCACAAACTGGCAACTCAGCCTTCTATTGAATACATCGCACTATCTGGCAACTCAAGCCATTTACGCCTTCTAAGCCAACTGGCTGATTAGGAGTCTATAAGACAACGCCTACTCGGCTGAAGTCTTAATATGCACTTGGCTCCTGCCAGGTGAACACCTCTCCTCCTTTCTCTCCTTTTTCTTGGGGGATAAAGCCGCCTCCAAGTTTCCTTGTTGCACCTGCAGCATCCCCCATCCCCCTTTGCAGGGAATTTATTTATTATTTTTTTTGCAACACCCCACCCCCCTTTCCAACATGTTGCATAACCCCCCCTTTGCAACACCCCCACCCCATTTTGCAACACCCCACCCCTTTTGCAACATTGCAACATTACGTAATAAATTGCAACATTCCTGCACTCTACCCTTTTGCGGCTATACTACTAAGGTCGTTACATTTGTCCTTTGTTTTACAACAACATACCGACCACAAATATAACAAAATATGTCTGGACTATGGGTACATCCTCTAGAAGCCATTATTAAAATTTTAAAGACGTAATGTTAGAATTATCTATCTGAAAAATATGAAAAAACGAAATTAATTAAAGATAAAAAAGGTAAAAAATTACAAAACGCCCCAAAATTGTTTTGCTAATAACTTTAAAACTGTGGGTGATAGAAAAAAACTGGTAGCATTTTTTAATTCATCGCAGCGAACTGCTTCAGAATCACAACTCAAACTAAAGAAATTGATTTTCATGCAGACCGGTGTAATCAATTTACAACCTGTAACGAATCTATTGCGTGAAAAATAACGGGTAGTTTTCTGAACACTGGTTACAACCCATTTCAAGTTCACAATATATTCCAGCGGTTTCTCATCAAAATCGCTTTATATTCGAAACAATTATTTATATAGTTATACAGTTACTATCAGAGCAACATAGAAAGAACAAGAAAACGTTTATATAAAACACTTACCAGAGCGCACATACTATTTAACGAAACACAAAACAAATATGGGCAATAATCGCACCCTTTCACTTATAATTTCATTACATAATAATCAGTGTACCTTAATTTCTGGACGTTGCTTAGATAACAATTAGCAAGCTCTCAACGGGCTTCTTCAATTTTCAATCGCATCTCTCCTGCCCACTTCGCTAGAATGAAAGGGGTTGCATTACCATGCAACAGGACAGCACGTTTGAGGTTCCGCGCTCTCTCCAAATTGGCGGAAAAAAAACAAGAGAGACGTCCAATTCTAAGAGGATCAGGGGCTGGACATATACTGAAAGTGGAACCACGCACCGGAATTGGACAGAATTTGAAATTCTAAAAGTTGCCGAAGAAACTCGCCTCTCTCATCTCACCTTTATCGGTGAACGCTGCTCTTCCTACGTCCAGATGAGGGACTCTCTTACTGGCAATAACCAAACGTTCACTTCGCCGTAGGCGGTTTCACAACG